>OX419762.1:18449726-18962226 GCA_948567375.1 Lunularia cruciata | reverse complement strand
ATAATGTTCATGTAGATTTATATTTTTCCATGTGATAAGTGACAACCTTAACTCACTAGATGTAGTTAAACCTCCGGCTTTTGGAAAATGTCCCTATCTTAGGACCTAAGAAGCTTCAAAAGTATTTAGGAAATTTAGTATTCATATCAAGCTTACTTGTTGAGAAGCCTTAGTAAATTCGTTAATCCTAACATTCCTGGCCATGTTTACATTTTAACTAAACAGCATCACAGTACATCATCGTTCGTGTCGGTGTCATAATTGTGCTTCAATGCGCAGTGATAACCACAAAAACAGGTCTACTATTGAGCACTTTTATCTGCACTGACAAAAACGCGGAGGAGGAATGAACAGAGGGATTCGGAGCGTGATTTAGCGCTATCTGCATCCTATGAGGAGTCAAAGAAAGAGAGCACATCTCAATCTGGTAGTCAATAAAACAGAGTGGAATCAGATTCGTCAACATATGTTCGAAAGGTGATCTTGCTTGATGGATCCTTTTCTCGAGCTCTTTCACTGTTTGTGATTTGTGGGCGCATTGACATTCTGGTTTCAGTAGCTTGAGGGGAATTCCATTATGACGGTGTCAAGTTCTTAAAGTCTGTGATTCCAAGGGTGTGGACTGTTTCATCCTGGTTCTAAGCTTTTGTTGTTGGCTGTTGCTCTTAAGTTGTGATTATCTTGGAGTCCCTGAGTCCCTATACAACCGTCTGGAGCAGAGTGACCGACACACACCAAACAACCACCAGAAATGCCATTCAGAGGCTTGGTTTTTCACTCACCGTTGTACGGACCTTTCTGTTTGGTGTGAAGTCGTATGTAAACAAATAGGTTGTAGTACGAATCGAAAAAGGTACAAGGATGATTCATTCAAGGTGCGCTAAACAGTAGTAGAGAATACTTTTAATACATTCACGTCCATCTTTCACTCTTCACCGAATTGATTTGACGCAAGCGGACGGGGCTTGGTCAGCACATGCTTCGCGCTTTATACTCCTCATAAGTACGGTGTGGATAGACAGACCTCCGTTCGATTTGAAAAAAGTGCAGCAAAAGGTCTCAGGACTTTCTTCTGTTGGCATATGTATATTTACACCAACAAGTGGAGCAGCTGCTCCACTCGTTGGAGAGGCCGCAGATGCAGGCAGCTACAACTTCTGAAAAGTTCATTAGCACAGATGCCGACGCTATCTGCTCGAGTTCACATATCCTCTGTTATGCTGCATGAGGTGTTCTTTGAGTTGAATTGGCTAGGATCTTGAAGACTTGAACAAAGAAAAGGATTGTAAATGGCACGTTCAGAAAGAAGTCTCACCGTAGAATCGTTCGGCTCAAAGCCGTGCTCAATAGATCCTTCTCAACTTGATAACAAAGGCATCTTCTGACTTCTGACTTTATTCTGACTCGAGATATGCTTCTATCTCCGAGGAAGCAGTTGTAAAGGAGTCCGAGCGAAGAAGTACAGATCAGCTAAGTGTATGTCGCATCAGAGAAACAAGGTTTTGAAGGTTCTTGAGTCTCGAATGACCTCGGTTGAGCAATTATGCATTATGGATTATTGCGGACTGACGTCTCGAGCACTACTATTATAGTGTAGCTTTGCTTTAATTCTCAATGTACTTCCGTCTTGTACAACTGAAGCTCGTCGTGGAGATGTCCATTGCACTCGTCAAGGAGTTTCTAAGCATGAGTATTCACTTCGACTCTTCCTTTCTCTATGAGGAATTGGGAGGATAAATGCAAATCAATTTTCCAGATCCAAGTATCAAATCCCAGGATGAAGAACTGCCCTAATATATGTCCGGAATGTTTGCAAGGTTAAAGTTTATTCGGACTCCGTGAATCGCATTTTGCCTTGTCCCTTAGTCCAAACAAGGACAAGAAGCTTAAGCTCGGATGCTTTTGAAGCCAAAGTCAAAACTGGTTCGAACGAAGCTTATCAGGCGAGGTTTTCAAACCTCTGTGAAGCTGGCTCGCACCGAGGAGTTATCATATGAGAAGGAGGTAAAAGGCTGATCTCACTTGCTATAATGATCAACTTGTTCCGCTCCCAGCGCTGCCAAGGTCGAGCAAAGCAGAGCCTCCGGGTTTTGCGATGGACCATTCTCGAAGAGGCAACGAAGAGGAATACACCTTGTGCCCATCAAGTCATAAAGGACATTGCAGCAATGACTATGAACGCCAGAGATCAGATGTTCAAATCTTGTAGACGCTTGAAAGCTCGAGCTTTTCTGGTCCCACGGGCTCTGAAGGCATGTTTCGATCTTTTCAACTTTACATCTGCATGCTATGCATAAAAGTTTATAACTTTTGACATTCAAAGTAAGAGCAATCGTTATCTAAGCTCACGCTCAACCAGAAACCAAGGAAGCATAATGCAATCTCTCCACCGACTAGTGAAGACGACGACGACGACGACGACTTTGAGAGATTCTGTGGCCGAGCCTGAGGACTAAACACTCAATTCTTTCGTACACAACCTGCTGATCGAAGTTGTTGATAGAGTATCACAAGGAAATATCCCTAGCGGCTAGTATACGCTAGGGGAAAGATTAATATGGTGAAGAGTGACTCAATATGCTTGCATACTTTTCTTTTCATAGATATATAATGGAGCAGGACTTGTGTCCAGCAGACCATTCTTTGGTGAGCTTTGGTATCTCCACTCTCATTATTCACTCCGCAATAGAAGTTACGTCCCCACCAGGAGTCTCCATGAAAGGATACAACCAACAGCCTTAGGCTCGGATTAAAGTTAATGGACTTTTGATGTATCTTATAATTTGACTTTATTTGCACATATCCATGTGTATCCTTTTGTGGGTGTCTCTCTTGTGTTGAGTCTTATCTACGTATTATCTATAAAAGTCTCAACTCAGAACTTTAAGTACAACAATTCCTTTAGCAGCCTCACTATCTACACCTATGTTAACCTAATTGAGCAGTTTGTTTCAGATTTGAAGTGCAATAATAGATATTAAATATTTCCTATTTTTGCTTGATAGGTTCACTAATACATATAATCAAACATAAAAGATTCGTAGGTTTGGTTTGATTTTGTTTTATCAAACCAACACCTAAAAGGATTGACTTGTTAAGGATTTTACTTGCATTCAACATATGAAAGTTTGTTCTTTTTAACTGACCCCTTTGTAAGTTTAACTTCCGTTTAACTTACTACTTTTAGTTATTTTCCGACGTATGGACACTTCTATATTTCCTGATTCTGCATTTTCTATTTCTTGTCACACTATTCAAAATCAAATTTATTCAAAGAATAAAAGAAAAAATGCTAACTAACATTATTTTTACTTTATTTATCTGGCATACACATAGTTGGATGCATTTCCTTATGTAGTAAGGATGTTACTTAAGGCTAGTAAAATTCCAAAATTGAAACAGAAATATCACTTGCATAAACATCAATATCGAGTCTTGAGAAACATGCAAACAAATCCCAAATTCAAACTTTGTATCTAGAATTTTCAAATATACTAACGTCGCACGCAAAGTCGAAGAACTGACGTTAAACTCGCGGTTAGGGAAATATTCACACGTGTATAGACATTATACCACGAGTTCCCCCAAACTCACGAACACATCGAAATCGAAAACCAGCGCCAACTGAGTTTTCCGCGAGTTTACACAGGGAACTGAACTGATGTCGCTTCGAGAAACTTCCCGTCCGGATGAACGTTATCGGCACCGTTCGCTCTGTAAGATCTGCCTTATCACTTATCACTTATCGTCTGTTTTCCTTGAACATGCCTATCGCAGTATCGTATCATCGTATTTCATCCCAGGATTTTAGTTTCCGTCACGTGGATTTCTAGCGAGTTTTTTTCCTGAAACTCGCTTCTACTTTGCGGATAACGTTAATAAACCTTCCGACAATTTATTCAATCGAAAGTGCTTCTGCTCTCAATGATAACCCACAAAGATAATATATTTAATTGCACAATGAAAATGCACGGAGAGTTGGAAAGTAGATAAAAGCGGCCCTTCATAATAAAAGAAAAATTAAGTGAATGAAAAGCTGGGAATTTTTAGAAATATCTGGGAAGTGACAGAAAGACATTCTGATCATTGTAGTAGAATTGATTATTAGCCAGAAACAAATATTATTCTCCTGGCTAAGAATCAACTCTACCACAATGGCCAGAATGAGAATTTAAGACTATAGAATTTCAATTTCCAAAGTAAGGGGATTCAAGCTCAGATTAGATTTTCAAACAAGGTCGCAATTATGAAACAAAATGATTGAGATATTTATCACCTATAGGAAAAGAACTAGTGAACTAATTATTTACAAAGTAATACTCAAAAGTGATTTGTATCATACAATATATATCTTTACCATTTGAAGGAGTGATTACCCCTTGACCTAATATGTCATGAATATGGTGGCAATCATAATGTTCAAGTATATATAGAATTATAACTATATCTTTATTTATTCTATTTATAGGCTTTATTTTCTATTCATTTATCAATCGATCTAATTAGATTGATTCACGATATATTAAGTCCCACCACACACCAGAATTACATATACAATAGGAGTTGGTTCATCAATATCTGAGCTTCTTCTCAACCATGTGAATGAAATTAATCAAAACATTTCATTTGTCCTTATAAGTGGTGTCAAATGTTCTAATGTGGACCGATAAACAAGGTCATTATTCTAGACCCGAAATGGTCAAATTACCACGACTTTGAATGAGAAAGATAATCATCTTAATATTTTTGATCCTTTTGAACCACTAGGAGCTCCAAATGTTTGACAGTCGATTTCACTAATTTCACTCAAGCCAATTTTCATTGGCTTCAATTAATTATGATATGCTGATTAGACCATAAGGACTGGTAAACATGATTCATAGGGATCAAGGAATAATCAACTAGATGTGAGAATATTGCGTAGTGCAAAGGAGGGCTTCATTAAGGATCCGGAAATAGCTCCTTTTGTGCTATTTACTATACCATGTTCTTCCAAATTTATATACTATAGAGTTAAAAGATTTAACATTTATTGAAATCTGCTCCTCCGTCGGAAGAAGTAGGAGTATAAATATAAAGCACTTTCAACTATAGTCACATTTGTGAATTTTCTCTTCTTATGTATATAAGTGCACTATATATCTTCTTTAGGCGAAGGAAAAATACGGGCAAATCCCATTTTAACATTTAAATGCCATCTCTTTATTGTCGTACAAAAGCTTGACTGTGTAGTAAAGAAGTCTAAATGCATGAAAAAATTTATTTTTAAGAGAAGTATAGAATCTATTGCCTCGAGCCTGTTCTCCTAGAACTGGTACGCTAGGGGTAAAATATTTTATGAATGTTTTTGTAAAAACTTGCAAGGAAAGAGAACGGGATGTATGAAAAAATATTCCATAAAAGCTTGAATCCGAATTGAAGTAATTTCTTTTCGGTTTAGATCTTTCAGATTTTGGAAAGAAAATCTATAAATTCATTCAATTTTTTGTCGGACTGTCTTTGTGGAATGTACCGGTTCTCAAATTGGGCTAGGATAAGTTGATTAAATTGAACGATTGTATTTCTTCGATATTTGAGTTAAAATCTCCTAATAAAATATCTCTAGTGACACTCTGCATGTTCCATCACTACTTTCTTGTGAGCCCTCAGGGTCCCAAACCTTTTGCAAATGAAATAGTACGTGATATGAAAAAGCACAATTTGAAAATAAAAACAGGAGGTAAATGAGAAAGATATATCACAAAATAGTGCACACAAAAACCATAGCTAAACTCACGTAATTTTAACATGATGCATAATATATTCTCAATATTTCTATCGTTATATAATTGCCACTTTCCCCCTTTGAGTGCTTTTCTCTAAGATAGATAACACTCATACTTCTGGATTTGCCATTGGAGAGATATCTAATTCAGACTAATTAAGATTGACTTGGTCTTTTCTTGGGTTTGCGAATATTAAACAGGAAAACAAAGCACACAAATTTTATCTGCTTCTACTTACATATGAGGCATTTATATTGACACATACATGATTGTATTCTCCTTTCATAGAAAATTTATGCAAAAAAAGAGGTGAGTTCCCACCCCATACCAGGTAAGTAATGGGATCAAATATATAACTTACAATGAAGTTATGATGCTATCTCGATGTCAACCATTACAGTTTAGGTTACCACAAAATGTTCTGATCTTAGATAAGCGGCGCGGTAAGTTAGTTAGCAAGGTGAGAATGCCATCAAATTGTTGGCGATGGAATGAAAGTGAAACGCTATGGTGGCTACCATAGCGTGAAAATTTAACATGAGGGAAGCAAAGTACTGATATAGAAATATTCAGATATCAGAGATACTACTCCGCAAGCACCAAACGTTATGAGTCTCTCGAGCTTCATTAGTAAACTTGCTTACAGGTACAGGAAGAGTCTTCAAAACGAACACAGTAACCCAGAAAATATGATGAGTTTCATCAATTACAGCGATAGCGTGTGCTTACTGTTACTCTCCAGGAGTGCTTCCGAATCTCTCCCAAAATAGTACTGAAATTCGATTCCATTTCTTTCCTCACAAGAGGGGCTGAAACTCTATTCCAGCAGATTTAAGGATCGAACTCGCCAAGTTCGCGCCAAGTTCGTCTATTCCTACGTGCTTTAAGGGTCCAAAATGACTGGATCAGACGTCCTCGCTGTCACAAACTTCAACGATATTGTAGATGACAGCTATTCTGCTGTGAGGATGGAGAAGTGACCGGTATTTTGAGATATGTGAGTCAGTTGGAACAGGCTATCTGATTTACTATAACTAGAGATTCTGTATAACAACTGCGAATTTATGGTTTCACATTTCCAATCTTGTCCATCTTTCTGTGAAATCTTACCTTTTTACTTGATATGCAGTTTAGACGAAAGACGCTTTTCGAATCCCGTATATTAGCCATTTTATGTTTAAAGCTTCTTATCAATATCCCTTGATGTTCTACCTCATTTAATTGTGTTGTACAGTATAGTGGCCATCTTCAAATTTCAGATTGTGCAGATTGTTCAAGCAGATTTATGAATGACACTTTAGGAAAGTGGTTCGCATGTCTCAGGGATCCACATCACCATTCACATTCAACGATGACAGCCTACAGAGAAGGAATCTTCACTATCCCCGAACTATGTCACCACAAGTACCAGCAAAAGTTCGCGAACGGTGTTCCACCGAGCTTGACAAAATGTGAACAAAAAGGCATTCGTCTCGTCTCCAATTCATTGATTAGTAGTAGACAGTCTAAAAGCAATTCTAGCTTTGGATCGAGTTTGGCTTGTATGTGCCAAGAATCTTGTTTCAAAAACTTGCAGTGACAAGAATCACACAATAAAGTACACATAAACGCAGCGAAGATCAGGTGATATACTTATTCTTAACCTTTCCACCTCAAGAAATAATTTAGATGTTCCCGGAAGCTTGACAGAGAGCGGCAATTTCGAGTAGCAATTTCGGAAAACACTTCGTCCAAGTCTATAAGACTTATATGTTGTATTAAATCAAATAGCTGTACAACAGAGGACAACGTGAAAAACTTCCTTCTCTCTCAACTGATGCGTTGTGTAATAGTAACGCTTGAGTAAAAGGTGTAACATCAATCTCAAAATTGGTTTGAGATAGGCATTTCACTCCACATTTCCTTACTGCTCCTTCTGCCCAGACAAATGAAACGACCGAGTCTACATCTGCTGTGAATAACCAACTGATCTACTCTGCCGTCAATATGTAAGATCCTAATCCATCACTTATGCCATATCCTCACAAGCCAGAGCAGGATTATTGACAGTTTAATGTCACCGTAGGAGTCTAATCCAGCTTTCTCGTACCGCCATTTAGACTGGGATACTGCTGTTGCAGATGTCCACCAAAGACGAAAGCTTGAAACTAATCGCCGCATTTTCCTTGGAGCGACAGTCCTGGAGGATTTCGCGGGTTGCAGTCTTGGTGCAGATCGACCACAGGGTCGAAGAGCGCAGGCTTTTCAAGAATTGACTCACTGTTACAAGAAATAGCCAGTTGCTCACGGTCCCACACCAACGCCTCCAGCATTGCCTGCACCTGCACCAACACCTACAACATTCGCTGCAGCATTCCCTGCAGCTGGAATATCCGCTGGTGATGCAATACCCGATGAGGTTCTGGAAGGAAGTTGAGATTCAGCATCTTGGAAGTTTGCGTCTTCGTACTTGTCATTATCATTAATTTCGCTCGCAACTAAGAGACATGTAGGTGTGAATGCATCCACGACAGACGTCAGTGTTGGCACCTCCTTCACTTCTTCGCTTGCAATCTCGATGGCAACGACCCTAAAAGATGGGTAATAGACCTTCCGACAAATGTTGGCGAAGAGAATAGTAAGGAAAGGCAGGGGGAGCAGTATCACAACGTAGGGGAATTTCTTCACACTGAAATATCCTAGCATAGTGATTTGTGAGACGAAAAGTCCAACCAAAATACGGCTGTGAATGTGAGGCCACATGCGACCACCACTCTCATATTCGGGTACATACACCTTAAGAGCCTGCACAGAAAATATGTTCAACATGATTAGAGAAATTAATAAAACTCCAAAATACAAAGCTGTTTACGCCTCGGCGATCAAGCCTCGTTCTAATTGATTCGGTATAATCCTAGATTATGAACAGATAACGGCTGAAGATACTGCTTGAACGGAGAAATTCATACAGAAACTCATATTCATCTCCCCTCTATTACATATTATTTTGGAATACGATAAAGACCAATACATTACGAAACCCTTCACGAATTGGCCCTTCCTTCAATACTTTACTTCTGCTATTACTTTCTCATCCAACAATCCGATCACACTTTGCGTACATTTAAGAATGCATCCATTTTTATTTCCCATTTACGATATCTTAGGCAGAAATTGTTGGATATATTCCATCCTTGAAATGTTTGCAGATGGGTTATTAACCATATTTGCACGCATGATAATGTTGTAATCCTTCGCAACGGGGACAGGAAAGAACCTGAGTGGGAAAGCAGAAAAGCAGTGATTCCAAAGCATACCTGGTTGCGCTGGACAAACCACCCGATACCGAAGTAGGCAAGAGCAAATGGGAGAATCAGCGGCGCGATCACAGCGTAAGCCAGGGTGATGGTGATGATCAGCAAATCATTCGGCACAGATGGCAAATAACTGAAAGAACTAGGATGCCATGCAGCTTCCAGCTCCTTCTCGGTTTTGCACAAGAACTTCTTCTTGATGTGAAAGATGATCAAGGGGACAAGTCGCGAAACTTCCAGTCCGTATCCAACAAAGAACCTGAAATAAGAACGCGAGAAGTAAGATAATGCCGGAAAGATTCCTGTTTGTTGATAGCAGAAGCCACAGCCAGCTGCAAGACCAAGGTAGGACAGCAATGCAATGTTCTGAGAGACTGCACATAGGAAACTTACTTGAGTGCGACGAAGGTGATGAAATAAGTTGCGTTTGGGGGAAGACTGGTGCCGAACAACTCAACAATACTGTTAACACTGAAGCCGCCTGTGTCATTCAATTTGCTGAGACTGTTGTAGCTCTGGAATACTGTCCCGAAGATTGTGAAACCAAGGAACACGTTGAAGACTACAAAGTAGTACATTTTCCCGCAGGCAGCACGCACTAAGTGAGCTTGTGATATAATACCCTCTGCCTTTGAGAGGGCCAGAAGAAGCTTTGGCAACAAGGCCAGGAAAACAATAAGAGCAATCTGGGGGAGGTACGCTTGAATGATGGTTTTCAGTGCGGGGATATCTACTATGGACTCTATGAAAGGAAGCAACTTGGTAAGGTTGTCGAGAGTGGTGAAAGAAGCAATGAGGGCGATTGGGATCATGTAGAACACCACCGTGAAGAATGTGATTGTATATACCACTTTCGTACGGATCAAGCGCTGATAAAACCCAACATGCATGTTTTCCCAAACCACCGCTCGAGGTTCTGGTGCTGGAAGAACTTGCCATCTGTCAGCAAAAGCTGAGTGAGTTTCTTGGGCGGCTTCGGCAGCAGCGCGTCTGCTGTTGAAGTAGATGATGGCTGCTCCTTGTTGTTCCTCGGCGACAGTGCGCTTTTGCTCTTCCTGCAGCTTTGGCATCAACTCTTTGATTTGTCCGGTCCAGTAGTCTATTGAATCTACCTTGGGCCCATACAGACCAAATTTTCCCGTCCTGTGCATAGGTCGCTTTCCATCGGGAAGCTCCTTGGTCTTTGATTGTTCAAACACGGCTTCACTGTGTTCAAGTTTATTTTTAGCTGTCTCATGCTCCGTCCATAACTTCGAGGCCTAGAGAGCCCAAACACAACACGTTCGAATTCAGTCAAATTCTATCAAGCTTCAACATGTCTCAATGCGTGAGGATACATTCTAGCGGTTTTTAAGATAGTTTCTGGAAACAGATATCCAATGCGTTTATACATTACTGTAAACAACGGGTAATGAGAAGCGTGGAAATAATTGGTCAGGTTCAGATTTCATACCGCCTTCAGATCGGTGACGATCACAGACTTTTCGTATGAGTCTGGGTGCACTTGCCTGAAGAAGGAATCCACTTGCTCGGTCCTGGTCTCGTTTTTCGCATGAGGAGGGATGTCTCTTACTAGACAAGTGAATTGTTCGGGCTTCGCACGCATATGCGACTGATCTCGAGCACGCAGCTCTATGACATGCTTGTACGTCTGACGCAGGATGTAATACGTCACGAACGAAACCCAATATCCTCCAAGTAAGAAAGCCCACAAACGATTACTTTTCTCCTGCAATGTTAACATTAATATCGTGTAAGGTAGCTTCAATTGCAGCAAAAAACCATAGCGAACTGCCTACTTCAGCTACTCCGTAAGGGAAATATTGTGGGGTAAGAGACAGCAAATGTAATTTAATGTTACGCGAAAGGGAACATAAGTAACAAAGGCGAAAAACATAGATTGCCCTACCTGAATGTTACCCATGGCTATGTCGTCAAGCCCGGTGGAGTTGGTTGACTTCTCCGGGTCACGCTTTTGGATTTCATTGTTATTATCAGTAACGGCCAGAGGAATCAAGATCGGCAGACAGAAGCACATGGACCAAAAGATAATCTTCAGTGCTGTAACACAAGAGAAGTGATTGAAATTAGTACAACCTGCGTATCTGGACGGTTCATGCTGGCGCGCAGGAAGAAGAAGAAAAACAAAAAGACGAGGAAGATGGACACGACGTGACACACAGGATACAAAAGCGCAGTATGTTTTCACGAAAAAGCACTCGTTGATTCAAAGCACGTTGAGAAGCCGACCCCGCGAGAGCCAAAGGTTTACACGCTAATTTAATGGACAAGATTGAACTCGATTACTCAGGAAACTACGCTCTCTCGATGTCGCACGCCACGGCGGAAAACAAAGCGAAAGAGAAAAAGAGAAGAAGAAACGATTTACGCCTATAGTAATCTCCGCACAAATCACGCAAGCTTTGCCTAAGGAGGCCCAGGATCTAATTTTGAGAAGACATTCTGATTGAAAAGAAACGCTGCAAGTGCTTCCTTCCATACACTGTCATAATTTCAAGACAAGCTTCGGGCATCCAAGTCCTCATACAGTGGAGACCAGGCGAAGGGACGGTTACCTGTCGTGAAAAGATTTATATAGATGGCTGCATCGAGACCTGCAATCTCGACAATATCCTCCTCCGTAGCCTGCCAGGCCTCCTTTATCCAAGTCCCTGGTCCCCGGAAGTGCTCGGCGTCCGGAGTCGGTCTCCCTCTGAGTATCAATGCCGGATAATAAACAACCTTGTTACCAGGCCTTCGCGAAAGCCATGCGAACAACAAGGCTAGAACGATGAATATCAACCCCGAGGTTATCAACGATGTGACGAACGACGAAATGGCCACCATTTTGAAATAAAATTGTAATCTCCTATCAAAAGAAAGAAAGAAAAGCTATTTCTAAGTTCTCGGGGTCACTCGAGCTGGAGAAACTACTTCCCCTTACACCATTGCTCACTATGTGCCGTTTCCCATTGTGAAAAAATGTCTGATGGGCACCACACAATGATATGTATACACTCTCTAGAGAGTTCTAAATTCTTGGGCAGGAAACCAGTTTCCTTTCCCTTCAGGGCGGCCTCGGACTCTACGCTACTTCTTCCTTCAATAAAGTCCTACGCACGATGTCACTCACACAGTCTCAACTAAACTAGGGAACTTCTCGTGATTACTAACTAATACTCTACGATTCCTCTGCCTCGCTAGCTCTGGCACAAAGATCTCTTTCACAGTCAGCAGACCGAGTGAATAAATGAATCAACCGAAGAAATCTGTGGCTCGCTCAAGTGAGCAATCTACAGCGAGTCAGGCAAGAGGAGGTTTGTTTTGGCAACATCGGCAGATCGTCACTGATCGGGAGATGAGGTTATCAGTGTCGTACCACCGGGCTCTGCTCTCACTCCGTTCCTGAATGCCAAGATATAGAGAGCAGAGAGAGAGAGAGGCGATGCGCTGTTGTTACACCAGGGAATTTTCTGGGCGTCTTATTTGCTCACGTCCCCTGTGTGTGGGTCAGCTGGCTGGACGGATTGATGAACGTAAAGTGTGCTGAAAAAGAGACGTTGGAGGCCTCAGCCAGCCAGGCACTCAGTCTCGCCTGCAAGCCAGCCAAGCAACCGGGGAAATGCGATGTGCAGGATCGATGTGGCGGACGGGAAGCACAATCATGAGTCCCTAGTGGAGCTGCGATCTCAGAAAATCTCTAAACCTCCTCCTTACCATTGTCTTTACTCTCTCCACCTCCTACACTCTTGCTCACTCTTGTTCTCGTCGTTCAAAATCCTACTGTATCTGATCTATCCGCATTTGTCTGATCCTCCCGTTTGTCCACTTTACTGCGCTACAACGAAGACGACGCAACTCTGGTGTGGTAAAGGCAGCAGCAGTCGATCATCACCATCATGGTCCCGGGAAAGCCGACTGTTCCATCGAACAAACAATGCATCCACCCCCCCCCCCCCCCCCATTGCTTCTGTCCACGCCCGCGCGTCTTCCTTCCCCGGCTCTCGCGGCTTCAAGTTTCACGAGGCTACGTGCGGGCGTACAAGGTCACATTACAGATGGAACTGAAACAAAAGGCTGCGATCGAGATCGGGGTTTTCTTGACCGTTGATGGAGAGATCGACGCTCGTTGGATGACAACAATAGTAGGTATCTCTGCAGTTGCCATCTGGCCCACGATGTTGGCGCTCCCGCTAATACGTTAGCTGGCTAAACACGAAGAGATTGCGGTCTTGCGAGTTGCAAAAGCCGCACGGATGTAAGGGAGGGGACGGAAGGCGTACCGTCGTCGGAGAGTTCAAGGTAGAAGAACGTGACCGGTTTTTGTACAATAGCAGAATGCTTCCCCGTTGGTGACCACTTGCGACATTTCTGATAAAGGTAACTGGAGAGAGAGCGACGTTCAAAGGACCATGTAATAGGACGTGCTTATGGTCGAGGATATTTGTGATATTTGGACAGTACTTGACTGAAATTGGAGTCAAATGAGGTAGAATGCGCGAAAGTCAGTGTGCCAGAAATTGCAAAAGATCTAAGAAGCTCTGAATCAACCTGATGCAGCTGAAGAGCCTTACCATAGACAAATATCTGTCTTTTTCATCCTCTCTCCATGAGATTGATTTGAGAAATTTATGAATTAAACAGTTGGCTATTTCTCAATAATGATAATCTCCAGAAGATGTGGCCTATGGTTTTGGTTCCTACTGCTCTGAACGTTTGGATCCACCGTCACCATCATTAACATGATTTACTAATGAAAGTGGAATTTCCTAAACCCACAATGTAACTTGCTGAAAGGAAGATATCTCACCTCCATCCTCGCTTTGTTTGTATCAAATCTATGCCATCTATGAAGAGAGAAACAGTACATATCAAATGCCCTTGACCCTACCAGAAGTCTGACCTCCTTGTTATCCTTCCACTAGAATAGCGGTCAAGTTAAGGGGCTCTGTAGCAAGTCACCATCTCCTCTCTTGGGAATGACCGTACGTACACATGGGGTGCTTCATGAACACGAACTGATTTTGACAGGTGGGATGTCTCCTGGCCAGTGCTCGCGTCAGTTCCGCTCAACGGACAACCTGTGAAATCCGTAACGGAAATCAAAGCGTTCCGGCGACACACCAGACGGGCTTGGACCAATGTGTGTCACAGTTGTCGGCCTTCAGTAAAAGTAATGACGGGACATCATTTGTCGCACCGGGACGTTGGGACTCACGAAACCGGACCGCACTGCTCCGGAAAATCCAAACGTGCAGAGAGTATATCTATGGTAAAACTTATCCAAGATGAATGCTACAGTAATGTAATTTGTAAACTACACTATCTACCTTCTAAACTACTGGAATCCGTTCACATACTGTGGAACTACCGCATTTCAACTGAGTTCAATGCCCTGTTAGTTGAAATAATGTGAATATGATCATAATTAGTAGAATATTTAGTCAGATTTTCGACAAACGACCTCCTGTAAATATACGTTTCGGACAGACCCATTTAGCGAGATTCACGTGTAATCAAAACGCCATTATGCGTAGAGTTATCCTTCAGAATCTGCTCGGGATCGGGAACATGTTTCCGGCTTCTCTTCTTTCGCCGGCCGGTGCAAGCCGGCACGATATACCAGTCGAATAACCACGTCTAACTGCATAGGGTATTCAATTTGGTATAGATTTGTCCCAATCGCATTTGATTCGGAAAAATCAAATCTTGTCACGCGTACTTATCCTTCGGGTCTTTGCACACTTATATACTTGGGGTTTAGCCTCTTTGCACACTTATACCTGGAGGCTTCCCATCCTCTCCTTGTTGTCACTTATACTTGGGGTTTAGTTTCATTTTACCTTTTGTGCTTTATCTTTGTACGGCTCGATGGGGTCCTTCCCATCCTCTTGTTGTCCTACGGGGTCGCTTTGCGTAGGGTCTTTGTCCTCTAGCTCTGAACTACTAAAATTTAAACAATCCGAATCGATTAAAAGTTTTCACAATCAAAACCAATAAGTAATGATTTTCTGCGGTTCTAAAGATTTTGCATGCTCTGGTTAGATTTTTCTTCATTCGTTAGTTTTCTAGGCATGACGTAACACAAAAGATCATGTTTTGTTTTCCAATTAGACAATGAAAATCTGACTGAACTTCAATACCTGCTACCGAAGTACCTCTTAAGACTTTCAAAAATCTGTTTATTTGAGAAATTGTACCAATTCGAAAGTATGTATCGAATCTTTTTATTACCGAGTCTGTATGTATTATGCAATAAGAAATTATAAACGCACCTCACCTTTTCTGCTCATCAACCTCACCCTTACTATTCTAGCACTTGCAGCCAATCAGATTGGCTACTGTGTGAAATTAATCGCTGTGGGATGCGGGGTACGGCTATAGGATTATTTTTACATCATGTTTCAACATTGTACACAAACCCATAACATAGCAAGAAGTTGACAAGGAGGCGACCGCGTAGGAAAAACGAAGGATGGAAAGACCCCATCAAGCCGTACAAGGGAGAGGGAAAAAAGGTAAAATGGTTTGATAGCAAGAATGGTTTGATTGGTTATTTGCATCCCGTAAGGGTGAGGGTAGTGTAAGGGTGAGGTGAATGAGAAAAAAGTGACAAAAATAAGTGAGGTGAGTTTATTGATTCCAGCAATGCAATAGGAGGTTTCACAAATAATTCTGATGGATGTCTATGGGATAAATAACTCGGTAAGGAAATCAGATGCTAATAAATGAATATTTTGTAAATTGTTATATGGTATAACATATGCAATTTGCATTCATTTATAAAAATCAAACATTACATTACGGATGTTTAGGATTGTCGTAGTGAAATAAATGCTTATCAAAAGAGATGATGTGGTTTCTTGAAAGAGTTACCACCTTTTTTGGTGGGTGATTCTTAGAGTGAGATTTATGAAAAATTTTGGCGGATCCAAAATACCACTCTCAACTATTCATATTCAAATTCAAATTCACCATATGCAAATGCGAAAGCTATGTGCAAATGCTCTTATCAGTAAACTAAACCGGTGGGTTTGTAGTTTTGCATTAGTGTGGTGGTTCAATTCATAGATAGTGCAGCGAGGGAGATAGCAAGAGTTATAGAAAATGATTTGCATTGTCTTGCAGCAACCAAGAAATTTATTGGAGGTTGAGGAATTTTACTCAAAAAGTGCAACAAAACTTTAGCAAAAACCTGATTGCAATGTAAGCTCATATTTGGATGCAAAATCAACAGGCACTATCGAGGGAGATAGCAAGAGTTATAGAAAATGATTTGCATTGTCTTGCAGCAACCAAGAGATTTATTGGAGGTTGAGGAATTTTACTCAAAAAGTGCAACAAAACTTTAGCAAAAACCTGATTGCAATGTAAGCTCATATTTGGATGCAAAATCAACAGGCACTATCAAGCAGCTATCAACGGCAACACACGACCACTAGCGGCTTCAAGGCAACAAGCAGCTTCAGGCGCCAACGAGCTTTAAGCTTCAGGCGCCACCGAGCGGCTACAGGCGGCTACGAGTAGCAACAAGCAACGACAAGCAAAATCCCGTTTAATCCTAAATTCACACATTACTAACACATTGTCTAGCGGCTACGAGCAATGACAAGCAGCAATGAGCAAAATCTCGTTAATCCTAAATTAACACAATAGACCGGGCGGAAATCTGCACAAACCATATTCACCCTAAAGCAAGCACTTTATTAACCCTAATATGTAATTAATGCATTATGATGTGACAAAAGAAAACTCCATATCCCTTATTTTCTATGAATTGTCTCTTACGGAGTTTGCTAATAATAAGGAACTTGGACAAAACTCCGTAGTGGGACTCTTTCTTCCTCCCGCCCGCACCTCGTACTGATTTAGTCAAAACTTTGTAATAATCTATATGAAAATATACAGAACTTCATAAAACTAATTTTGAAATTCACTCAATGCAATAAGCAAAACAAAGGGCTTGTGAGGGCCAACATTCTTTTAGCATATTCAGCAATATATCACCTATTTCATGGTGATTTTTTTTCTCCTATGCAATTCTCACTTCCTCCAAGAGCCAAAATTAATGCACTCCTTAACTTTTTTTTGAACATTATTATTCACCATGTGACAATAGTATATGACTATTCAGGTCTTTACCTACTAGTGTCTATTTTAAATTATGTCAAACAGTTGTAAGTCACCGGACCAAGACCTAGTGCATCATTTTTAAGTCCAGAGTTTATATTTTCCCTTGATAATAAGGTATTTTTCTATAGACTTATGGCACCGTTTGTAAACAATCGGACTTAGATCTAGTGAGGTTCACTTTTAAGAACAAAGGTTTATGGAATAAATTAGACAGATAGATAGACTTTTGAGATCTTATTTATAGTCTAGTTTATGTGGTATGGTACATATGTCAATGTGATGCTATTCTTTTCATGTTATAGCATAGATTTCTTAGAAAATACTCACTTGTTTAAACAGTTTTAAAATTGGTTAGTTTATTCTATACATAAAACTACTAATTTTACAATTAAGACCCTTTTTTTCCTCTGAAAAATATCTCTAAATCATGGAAAAGATTGATTGTGGACTTCAAACTCTTTAATTCTTCTATTATAAATTTAAGTTGACACCAAAAATCCACACTCTCAAAGTTTATAGAACACTAAAATCAAAATATACTTACATTTCCATATATCATGACCAAAGCAAGCCCATTATACACTCGTCATCACCGAAGGAAAGCACAAAGTTGTAATAGGAACTCATTTAGGCTTTCGCTATTCCAAGATTGTATGAACTTAAAATTTACTTCTGGAGTTTCTGTAAGACGTTCCTTACCCACAAAATACAGCTCATTGTTTTGCCTCCATTAAATTATATATATATATATATCAACCATCATAATTAGTTTAAGAAGGCTTTCAAAATTCCTCCAATGTAATCTCTCTACATTAGCAATACGAATTGAAGCAACTAAAATAAAATTGGTTATAAGTATTGTATCATTAGAACAAACAAGTCTTTTGATCTCAAATAACTAATAAGGCCACTTTTGTACATGCTTTCACTACTCTTTTGCTTCTTGAGTTTTCCTGCGATAAAGTAGGGAATTAGAATATTTTATTAATTTCTTGTTAGGTTTGGAACTTGATATGAGTATAACTTAAGATAATTATATTTATCTTTAATAAGATTTTATATCAAAATTAGACCGTCTGATCTAGTGTTATCGACTACTCATAAACTGATTGTCAAATGTAGTATTTTCCATCTATATAAGGAATCTTTTTGCTTATTCCATCACCAATCTATCTTCTAAATGTTATTTTTCTTCGCTTCAAAAGTTCCTTTGTTTTATGACCATCATCTATATTTCAAGCAGATATCTTAGGTCATAAAGAAAATAAGATGAAATATATATGCATCATTCATAAAAGATTTATAAGAACTCATTACCCATATTTGCATTATGTATCTTAAATCACTAAGAATATAATTTTTATTCATAATTTCTGCTATCTTTTCAGGAAGATAAATATTCTTGATATTATCCTCTAATTAAATAAAACAAGAGCTTATAACCTCAATATCAAATTCTACAATAAACCTTTTATTACAGCTTATATTAAGATAGTGAATATACCCATTTGTTTGCAACAATTAAGATTCAATATCCTAAAAGAGAATTATTAAAGATAAAAATTCCAAGAAACAAGTATGAAGAATAGAAGATTCATATCTTAATGAAATATATGCACAATGCACAAGATAGCTCAAGATCTCATTATTTACTCAGGATTAGCACCAGCGCAATTCTTGTAGAGGTTAACCATTAACTTCTCAACTAAGTTAACTTCCTAGTCAAGTGACTACATTCTTAAGAAGATTCCTCACCATCTTATAATCCAGTCCTCTAGGCAAGTATTGGATATCTTACTAGACTTGTTCTCTAGAATGTTCACAGTTACGTTTAAAATATTCTTTAGAAAATTTTTTAGCACTTTATGGAGGACTACTTAAACTCCTTCTTGTGTGTTCTATGTGGTCGCCTTCTCCCTATTTCCCTCCCGAATGTGCGCTTAACTCCTTTGGTAGTATACCATATTGATTCAAATATCGAGGAGTACTTTATACCATCCCAAAGTACCTTGATTGTTCCATTTAAAGTACCTTGGTAACTTGAGAATCATAAGGTTTTTGAAAACATTTCATGTATTATAGCATTTGTTCTCCAATATGTAAGTATGGAGAAATTACTTCAACTCCATCCTATGCGCAAATTTATTAAGAACCCTATATCAAAAAATATATATTTACTATTTGTAAAAAAAAATTGTAGTTAATTTTATCATAGGTCCATAAAGAACCTATATTGAAATATATTTTCTATTTCTAAAAAAAAGTTATGTAGTTTATTTTATCATAGGTTCATGAAGAACCCATATCAAAATATATTTACTATTTAAAAAAAATTATGTATTTTATTGTATCATAGGTTCATGAGCTTCAAACAATTCATCTACTATGAAATAAGAAAAGTCATATCTAAGGCACTAAATCATTAGTACAATTATTTTTGAGGATATATGTTTATACTCTAGTACAGATAAAAAAATAATTAAAAAAACAGGAGATCGTAAGAGACCTAGAGACCCATCATATTAAGTTGATAATTTATTACTTTTGATTTTAGCTTTATTTTTTTCTACTCTACATCCTTAGTTTTTTTTTCATACTCTATGTTCTTTTGACTCTCTTTTTCTCAAGTCATCAAAGTCTCAAGTATATAAAGATATATAGTCTAAAGTATATATATATATATATAGTCTCCAAACATGTACGTTTCTCAAAAGGCCTTGCTCCTCAATGTAAAATATAAGGAGGTTCTCTTCAATACTATCATTTTACATTGAGAATAAAGTCATTAAAGATTGATAAGGATATATAACAAATTATTTATCAATGGATTCTGTAACAATCATTTAACTTAACTAAAGCAACTTTGGGGCTTAGCCCCATGTTACCGTTTTTTGTCTCTCGCTTGTACGGCTTGATGGGGTCTTCCCATCCTTCGGTTTTCCTACGCGGTCGCCTTATCGTACTAAAGCAACTTATAGAATGAATCCATAATCGAGTAATTGGTACCACTATAGATCAATAAATCAAAACTGGAAAGTTTGATCTCCCGCTAAGCTAATAAGCATTAAAATTCTTAAATTTAAATCCTTGATTCATATAAAATAAATAAAAAAGTTGAAATCTTCAACTTTCTTCTTACTTACATAGTTTAGATGTTCATTCCATTAGCCTTTAAGTTCTATATAGAATGTAAATTACTTTACAATCAACCAAAGAATATAATTTTAGCTAGTATTAAATCTCAACTTAAATCATTAAAGTGAGAGTAGTGATATCACTATTCTCACTTAGCTTCTAATGGTGCAAAAATAAAAGAATCATACAATTTTATAAATGCAATGCAATTTTAGAGGACTTTATAAGCCTTTTTGTAAAATTCAAAAGTTGATTAAAACCCAACAAGGCTGTATTAGGATAAAAGAAAATTGGTGAGCTTTGTTAATGAGACAAATATTGTGTTAAGACCATACAAATTAAAATAGTAAGATATTTTGACTACGCTCTAAAGAAGATGTTAAAAAAAAAACACAATATTTCTTCCAAGTGAATCAACTCTTTGACTAAACGATTTTTCATATCATTGTTAGAACTTTGATTTTTCTCAGGAGCTCAAAGAATGCCTAAACAATCAGATCTTAAGAATTTGATAGTACCATAGAATGCAAGTAAAACCAAGAAATGATGCACAATGGATAAAATTTCAAACACTGTTTACATATTCAGCTATTGTAATATTCCGAAAATTCAGAATTCGATATTCCATAATCAAAAGAACTTAACTGTAATATCTGATATTCAAATTTTATCTCTAGTGTTTGCACGCAAATTAAAAAAACTTAATAATAAAAACCAATTCACTCAAGTTAATATCCTTAATTGGAGCAAATCCCCAATTCCTAACACAAGACAATGAAATTTACAAGCACTACCTAGTACGGTTCGGAGAGCACTGTAGTAACTCATTTGGGATTTTTCTCAACTGTTTGCTAAGCGTTGCTAAGCGAACAGCGAGTGAACCAATTGGATTCAGTCCAAAATGCATTTAGCAGAGGTATCCTGGTTATGCTTGCTTTAGAAGAATGAAATCCTCGTCCGAGCGTCAAACAACCAAATTTACCAAACAGACTGCCAATGAAGACTAATGACCTTTGAACAACATAGATTTGGTCTGGTTGACAAAACTTGGATCAGGTGTAGTCGAGTCCTAAACTTGTACAAAAGTATCCTTTCGCATAGCATGTCCCGAAATATGGGAACGAGATATTCTTCACTCACCACTCAAGGACGGCCATAAATCCGTGGTAAATTTGTACGGTAAGTAACCGCACAGATAAATTTGACCTGCTATTCTATCCAGATCTCGGGTATAGCGATCTAGCCTCCACAGTTGAAGGAGAGTTGCATTTCCTCCTGCAGGCTCTCACTCGGTGGATGGAAGAGATGACCGTTGATCCATGCATTCTAGTGCGACACATCATCAAACGACATGCGGATCTGTCTCAATTCTGATTCGCTGTTATCCTTGTACGGAGTTCAATAACTGAGATTAGCTTCCCTCTCCCGCGGAGTTCAGTGCTTGCTGTTCTCCCCACCCCCATAAATGACGTCAGAGGCTGGGGAAGACAGCAGGGTAGTCGATGGTGATATAGGAGAAAAAAGGCGACCGCGTAGAACACCAAGAAGGATGGGCCGTGATATATGTTATTTATCGCAATGCTCTGGTTGAAATTAAGCCAAAATATTCCGTCTTGATGGTAAACTGACACGACGTGTCAGCCTGTTAGTTGTGTTGGTTGCCAGCCAACATCCACAAATGACGTTTTCAGGATTGACTTCAGAACGGGATTCGGAAAAGGTGACAACGAGACATGCTTACAATGCCCACTGGATGTACTGGAACTGTACTGTAGTTGGACGGTGTGTCTCCACTGCTGCTTTCTCACGGTCCTACCACGCAAGGCATGGACATGTTATACGTAGTCCATGCCGGGGTCGTCGTTACTCCTCAACTTTGTTCGCTTGCTACAGTACACTGCGAAGGGAAGAACGGCAAGCCCGGCCCTCGTCAGGATGCACCCTTCGTCAAGTTGTACGGGAGGGTGCTAGAAAACCTCGATCGGAAGCCAGAAACCTTCACTATGCGCATCGCACCGGAGGAGACTTCAGCATGTTCTGAAAGTACCTTGATTATAACCTTTCACGACCAAATTGTCAGTGCTTGGTTCCGTGGTTTTGATCGTGCACGGTTAGCTAATTTTCGTCCAGATAAATAGGACACCGCCTTACTTACAGACTCATTGGTCCATAAGAGATGCAATACCGTGAAGAAAAAACACACCATCCTAGCTTACCATCAAGGGCACAACATTAGTATCCTTATTGCATTCTTGCAGGATCTCACTCAACTTCCTTGTCCCGTGGTGCCTCAATAGATGTGAAATTGAAGTAAACTGAGAAATTTTGACAAAGTATAACATATCCAAAATGTATAACATTCATGAGACGATTATCTATGTGAAATACTAATCCTCGATACCCAGTTTACTTGTACCAGTATAATACTGAGATTACCGTTCAATTTCAAAGGTTGTGTTTGCTTTCAAAATGTTAGCATAACTCAAACTCGTTTTGCACTCTGTTGAACAATCCAGACCTTGTAACTGAGAATTTGAGAAGTACATAATTGCCTATATATTTTAATTTTGTAAACATAACTTTGATCCTAGAATTTTTCAGTATCACCCTTGTAATGCATTTCGACGCATAAATCCAGATACAAATCGCATCATAAGATAAGATTTCGTCCGCAAAGGGGATATCAGGTAAGAACGTGTAAAACTTCTGAAGCTGATCCACATATGCATATTTGTATTCCTTTGGATATCACTTTTGTTGCTTCATATCGAATGAAAGAAGGCGACCGCGTAGAAAAACTGAAGGATGGGAAGACACCGTCAAGCCGTATAAGGGAGAGAAAATGAAAAGGTAAAATGGTGCTAAGCCCCAATAATGTCAAGGATTCATATCAAGGATTGATGTTACTATCAACCGTACGGCATCCACGGTTCACAGTGGGGAAAAGACTTTTACTTGTTATGCATTGCTGATCAGTCTCATCAGTTGGAATCCTATTGGAGAGCTATTTTGTATGTCATTTAATAAAATATTCTCAAGACATATTACAAGTTGGGACCGCCCAACATATCTCAAAAACATATGTGACTAAACTCAACACTATTTGATATATACCAGCACAACTTTTAATACATACAAAACCATGACAAATCCGATAATAAATTATGCCTGTTAATTCTCCTTGCTTTATATTACGCCATGTAATATATAAAGCAAGGAGCAAATCAGAATATATCTCTAGTAGGATAAAATCCATTCTCCTTTTCCGTTTGGATCATATTCCATACATAAAGCATATCTTTATGAATTCATGGAAAAAAACCTATAATTTATTGTTTCTTAGAATTTTATTGTATTTCTTTTCTTAATATACTAAAGAACAAATTATAAAATTCTTGCATGACAGTCTTCCTCTTCTACTTATTCTAAGGAGAGATTTTGAAAAGCAAATGATAATTACTTAATAAAAATGTATTTATAAGGTAATTACAAGAATGATCTATTATTTGATAATGAGCAATATGCCTCCAACACACAAGCTTCCTATTACAAAATCTTATTTTTTTTGCATGAAATTAAAGGTATTACAAGATCTTGGTAAAGGTACCAAATGGAGTAAGTATAATAAAGATTTGCCCTAATTGTTTCCTAACAAGAGTTCAAGAGAACCTTGACATTCTAGTGGTGTATCACCATGCAGCCAAATTGTCTTCTAAATTAGTATGGGTATATTAAGGATATGAAGATACAATTTTTCACTCCCTCGGTGCTAAATTAAAATTCAGTTTAACATAAGGATTTTGACCAATAAATCTTTCATGTTTTCATTTTGGTTTTGGCTTTGGCTTTTCCTTTGATTATATAATATCATAAAATTTCAACTCTCTGTCCATTAAGTCAGTTTCATAGTGATCTTAAGGGTAGCGGAAGTACATCGTAAAGAGTTACATGTAGAATCTTATTATTTAAAAGTATGTGATGAGGATTGTTTCTAGACTTTGACCCTACGTCACGACAGGATACTAATTATTCTCGCATCTCCACGCCACCCGGCGAAGTACTGAAAACATGAAGTTACAAGTCTCTCACTAATGGACGTATATTATCAGAAGTAGATGTTTTAGAATCTGGCGAATTTGAAGATATGTGATCTACGAATAGTACAACTGTTTTAATCTTGGATACGCAGAAACATACTGAAGTCTGATGAAAATCCATTAGGGAACCATTGATTGAGACGCGTTAGTAAAGGTGAGAACAAGATCTGTCGATCTTTCCAATACTCGAAGTGACGAAAGGTGGGCTATGCAGGGTCCGGCAGATATCCATACAGCGACTTCGCGTGGACCAAAAACACATGTGTTTATTTGATCGAATCCGTTTCTCAGCAGTAACCACTCTTTACGTCGAGATGTCATGAACTTTTCAGAAATACGACACTGTAGGTTTGGACCTGAAGTCACGATAACGGTGTTGACGATTCCCTACAGTACCACTAGTTTGGCGGCGCCCGTCACACGAGCTGTGCTTCATGTCGAGATTCTAAAGTCATGTCAAGATTCCCAATATATGATGTATCGAGGAGTAAGTTAAGCGAAGGTAAAATGCGATAAAGTAGCGAAGAAGAAGTGAGCAAAAAAGCGTCACCTGTTTATGAGGGGTTGGAGTGCGTATCTAGTGTAAATCATCTGGATATGATGTGGTTCTCAAAGCGAACAAGTTGCTGTTTACTCGCAACATCCCATATCTGCGGGGGAGTTATCAGAAGCAGAAGACTGAAAACACGTCTTCGAATCTGTAAAGCAGTGGTTCATTTGTTCTTCTTGATAAGGAGACTAAAAGAAACGAGAACCTGACGTCGAGTTATTCTGTGGGCAGAAGTCACATGCTCCAAGTTTCGAAATTCTCGGCGTTGGCCCCATTCGCCAATAAAAGTTGGAGCGGGAGCAGAGATGGATGGAGCTCATGTGACATGCTTTAACGTCAAAGAAAGCCAACTTTATTTTATATTTTTCTTTGAGTGTCACGTCCTTTTCTCAATCCTCAATGGTGGGCGCAAACGAATGTATTTGGGCTTGCCAACCTACCTGGAAAGGATGAATACCTGCTATGGCGTTTCTGAAGAACAAACAAAGAGACAACAAATATACCTCTAAGTGCGAGAAGATCCATCCTCATAGACTAACAACTCATGTTTCCGATTTAACCTTAAAACTCATGCTTCTATATGTATATAGAGTCACAGCGTATACGCCTACACTGAGTCGACTTGCGCAATTTACATGAGTGCAGCTCTTCATGTTTACAATTGATTGGACGCAATGGAAAAAGAATTTAAAGTGCCATAAATTTGGAGAACATTCTCACTACGGACTACTATCTTATAACTGCAATCACTTTTTCAAGTGCAATTTGTTGAAAAGCTGAAATTAGAACTACTGTGTTATAATGTATGGAAATATTCTTAATTACTGGTGTTAAACCAATTATCCAAATGCTCTGCTGTCAATAAACAAATATTTTGTAAAAAATTGCACTTATCAAGACTCTAGTTCTCAATCACTGAAACTATTTGAAAAATTATGTAAAACTTGAGTAATTAAAAAATCCCATTATAGCTGCAACTTTCCTGCCGGAACCGAGGCATTGCACAGGTATATGGCAGCGGAGGAAACTGTACGCAGAGAAGGATGGAGCAACAGCAACAAGGCTGCCAGGTCCAGTCAACTTCACAGTATTTTTGAATCACGTGGTAAAAGCGTCTTGCAATAAACCGAAGGACGTGGTTACCTTTACAGTCCCTACCACTTTCTTGTACGCGTATGTTTTTATCCATACCAGTTGGTTACGGTGCTCTGTCAACGTGGCAACTAATGGTCGGCGGTATCAGCGTATTTATACCGTGAATTGTTTTTGCTTTCAACTGAGAAAAATTTCCTGTTCATTGCAAGTGGCTGGGAAAGGACACAACAGAATAAATAGAGTCATGTGCATCAAGAAGAAACAGAAATCTAAAAAGATCAAAACAGACTGGTGTAGCATACCATTTTGAATTTTTTGAATATTTTCGCCCCCCTCTTAAGGTAGGCGGGAGTCAAGCTGTGTTTTCCATGGTGGGGTCCAGCGAGGGGTTGTAAGGGTAACGAAAGAAGGAAAGCCTTCTCGTGAGGATCCGTAGGTGCAAGAGTTTAAGGGCCATGTGTCCACTCGCTGTTTATTTCAAGTTTTATCTCGTGAGGATCCGTCGGTGCAAGAGTTTTACTAAAGCTCTACCCACTTGTCTGGGGTGAGGAATATTCCAATGGGCCTAGCCCCATTTTACCTCTTCGTCTCTCCCTTGTACGCCTTGATGGGGTTTCCCATCCTTCTATGTTCTATGTTCCTATGCCCGATGGCGATGGCAAGATTCAGGCCTGCCGTGGTATACAGTTCAGCTTCTTTGTCTGGTAAGGGTGTCTCTGCATTCTGGCAGTGATGACAGTTTCTGAGCTCGGAGTTAACCACACACCATATCATGGTCTTCCAAATTTCTCACCGTCTGGCACCATCACGACGAGTGTACACTTGGGAACAATCTTCATCCTGAGGTCACGGGAGATACTTTAATGTTATGGCTTGAGCTGCTCTCGGCTTTATAATTCTCAACCAACTAAACTTCGAATGAAAGCTCGCCTTTCCTTCGTTCAGTAAAATGGTTTTGGTAATGTTGAGCTACGTTCGATTGACTACTCGATTGACTAACAGACAATCGAGCGTAGCTCAACATTCTAGGAGTAGTAGATTACCATCTATTGAGAGTATTAACCTACCTTCACCTTTTAAGGAATGCAGACTGGTAATAACCAAGAAGAAGTAGCGTAGATCAATGCAATAGAAAAATCATAGACTGTACACACCAAAGAAAGATACAACCAAGAATATCCAGTTGTCGATTCGCCATGGGTTCAGGGTTCACGATGCAGTTTCCTGCCAACGAACATGAGTTAACGCATTCATTCGTTTACCTTCATCCGACACTTTCTTGAGAGCCTTGCTGCAAGCATTCCGTTGGATCTCAAATGCATTCAAGACATGGACGGATTCATTTCAGTGGCATCAACCTCGAACAAGAACAAGAGAAGGAAACATAGAGGAAGGTGCTGTTATTAATTATATCCTAATTATTTTGAAAAGTTAATCTCTTGAATAGATCGAGACTCAAATGGACAATACCATTTATTGAAGAGGGAAGAAAGGGGTGTTCCACTTTGTTTCTTTGCAATTTATTATTTTGTTCTATTGGCATCACTTACTTGTTCAAGTGGAGCTAATAGCTATATAACCTTTTCACCCCTGGACAAGGGGTGAAACATGGGGCTTAGCCCCATGTTACCTTTTTTGTCTCTCCCTTGTACGGCTTGATGGGGTCTTCCCATCCTTCATTTTTCCTACGCGGTCGCCTTTATTCTAAATCTCTCTCTCTCCTTGACAAGGGATGTGTTGAAATTTTTTAACATAAAGGTGCAATTAGTGTTCTTGGTCTTTCAATGCGAGGATCCAAGACTCTCCAATTTCTTAAGTTTAATGACTTTTTGAATGACCATATCCGAGCATGATAGATGATTCTAGTGTTTGGTCCGGCTCTTCGTTAGATCCCATATACAACCCCATGAGCACTTTCTAAACTTTGGTACCACATGTAGCTTGAAGATCTTGAATAATTTCTCTCAATTTCCTGAAACTTACAATAGCACATGTTTTGATTTTGAAGGAACTAGCACCATAGATTACCTTTTGACATCACTAGTGATATATACTTTGTTTTTGATTTCATTGTTTCTTATCCTCAACCTGAATATAACCATGCTTTATCCTTAACCCTCATTCCTCTTTGCACCATTAGAACCAGTCATTTATTGACCATACATCTAGAGGGAATTCCATCTAGATTTTGACAAGAGAAACTTGTACAAACAAGTTATCCAAGACAAGTTGAGCACTTTGGAGTGGAGTTCCAATTTTGAATAGTAGAGTGATAAGCTGATTGGACTCCTTCAATCTATCTCAGATACTTTTTTTTCAAGAGGATCACACAAGAGGAGACTTGGTCGTTTGTCACACCATTCGGAGTGTCACATCTAGATTGCTCGGACACTAGAGTTCTAGTGAGACTATTTAGAGGCTTTTTGGCAGTTACTCATTAGACTACTTTCTGACGGTCAGATTTTGTGTTTAGGGTACTGACTTCATGGCGAGGCCCATTGTCAGTTGCACCGTTCGCACTGTCGGGTGTGCCGTCAGCAGGACCGTTGGGATGAGACCTAGGTTGAGATCAGGAGTATACCCTAGAAATGAAGCTATGGAGAGCTCAATTTTCTGATATTGAGCTTTTGAGTTCTTGGCTAGAGTGGATAAAAAGCCAATGAGTGTCACCTGGATTCTCTTAGCTAGAATGGGTGTGGTTTGATTGTTTCAGTGTACTATTGTTGGCAAGTTGTTGAGGATCTGATCAAGTATTGATCTGTGTTCAGTTGATTTGAGTTGTAAATGATCTGATTATTGTGGCACTTTAGAGTTTATGTATGACTTATATGTGAGTTGTGCTTCTATAGTGTATGATGTTGTGTAGCGATGTATATACCCACGACACATTCTTGCAATATGTGCTATGATGAAGAATATGTGATATGATAAACTTGCAAAGATTAAAGCTATGGATAAGTCTCTTGATCAGATTGCATAGAAACTTGCCTTTTTTTCTAAGGCTTAAGGGGGTTGAGCTAAGTATTCAATTGAAGTACAATCCCAAGGCCTTTTTGAAAAAAGGTTGCTAGTAAATCCTTATCATCATCTTTGCATTTGAAGGAGCTCTTTAATTATATGAAGGATCTTTACTTTGATGCATATATGCCATGCATGGTACCTAACATTGGACCTCCTTTAACCATTTCTAAAACTAATGTTAAACATCAACTAAAGAATTTGGCTAATGGTAAGACCAAAGATCTTGATGGACTTTGTGTTTAACTTGAGAAATGAGGTGATGATCCTCTGATTCCTGTACTCATTTTCTCCCTTAAATGAAGCTATCAATTGTGGTTATCTCAATAGTTGGTACTTGAAGAATGTGATTCTTATTCACAAGTCTAGCTAGAGGGATGTTGTTACCAACTATTGTACCATTCTAGTAGGTAGCATCTTTGCCAAGCTTTAATGTATTTTAGACTCTAGGTTGAGTACTTGGGTTGAGAAGTTCAAAATGTGTACAAAGTGCTAAATTGGTTTCAGATTAGGCTATAATACTTTGGACCATCTATTAGTGTTCCATGTATTGTGGTGGAAGTCCAAGGGTGTTTTAAGAGCTATATGTGTTCTTTTAATTGATTTCAAGATGCTTTTGATAAGGTACTCAAGCAAGCTCTAAGCAAGGGGGTTACTAAATTTGGAGTTCCATAGGATCTGATGGTGCTATGTCTAGATCCTATGAGAAGGTGGTGGTGACACTATCTATTTTGAGCTCTCAAGATTGTTGAAAATTGTCATAAGTATTGATACAAATCTACACAACATTTACAATATGGAAGGAACACAAAAAGGTATACAAAGCTTTTCTGCCGACTTCCCCTTATTGCAAATCTAGTTGCATGAAGTTAGAAATGGAATACCTATAGGATAGTATGCAAATTCTAAGCTAATGAAAAACTTTGTCATGTTGCTTGGCCTTGCTTCTCTAGATTTTTGTTTGAGCTTCTTGACTATGTTCCTAGCATCTTGATGGAATGAAAGACCTAAATGCTCTCATAAAGTTAAGACCTAAATACTCTAACACTAATTGATGTTGCCGCTAGGTGCTAGGCACAAACCCTAACAAACAAATTTTAGATACATGTAATAACAATGCCATATGTACTACCATTTGAAGTGTACCTTTAACACTCCCACTCACTGAAGAAATGGTAGTACTCTAATCAAATTTCTAAATTTACAAAAAATTATCATATGGTAAAACTTTCATAAAAATTATCTACAATTTAATTGTTGGTGTTGATATAATTGAAACATATTTCTTGTTTCTCTTATTGCTCTCTCACAAAGTGATATTGGATCTCTATGTGCTTGGTTTCTTGTGGAACTTTGTATTATATACTAGCTTGATAGCAATTTGATTGTCCCTATACATCCAATTTGGACCATTTTGTTCAAATTGTAGTTCCTTGCATGACTTGCAGAGCCATATTGCTTCTTTGGCAATTGAACATGCTACTATGTACTTTGCTCTATAGTATAATTGATAGTTGTTATCACTAGTTGCTCCAAACTAGTAGTCCACCATTCATCATGAATATGAAACCACTACATGACTTTCTATTCTCTAAGTCGGACATAAACTCAACATCATAATATCAACCTAATGTAGCATTACCAAAATTATAATCCACAATCCAAAGTACCTTTGAGGTACTTGAAAATTCTCTTCACTACTTCCTAGTGTTTAGATGAAAGATTAGAACCAAACTTTGCTACTATGCTAACTAACAACATAAGTTATCTAAGGTCTTGTAACTATAATGACATGCATTAAACATCCTATTACTTTATGGTAGGATGCTCTAATTGATTATGCATCTTCTACTTGTAGTCTCACATTTGGATATGTAGGAATAGAAATTGGAGATGCATCTCCAAGATTGTAAGAGATTTAATAATTGACTCTACATATCTTTCTTGAGTCAATCTAATTATGAGATCTTCTCTATCATGAAAATCTAAAGTCCTACATAGCACTCTACTTCTCCATGTATAACTTGAGAATCTCTACCAAGGTGATCTAACATGGTAGCAATATGGGATTTATCTTTCCCACAAATCAGCCCATTATCTACAAAGATAGTAAGGATTACTCCATATCCGCAATACTCACAAGGATCAAAAAATAATGCTTGCAATCCATACCTCACTAAGAAGTCATCAAATTTTCCATTCCAATTCCTTGAGGCTTGCTTCAAACCATAAAGATTCTTCAACAATATATAAACATTCTTCTCCTTTCCAACTTCTACATATCTTTGTGGCTGCTCCATGTAAATTTACTTATGCAACACTCCATTAAGTAAAACTATCTTGATATCAAGTTAAGTTATCTCCATGTCTTCCATTGCAATTAGTGAAAGAACATATCTAATATAATCAAACTTAACTATTGGAGCAAAGGTCTCTTCATAGTCTATTCCTCCAAGATGTGAATATCCCTTGGTTACAAGTCTAGCCTTGTGCCTTGAGATGTTACCCTTACCATCAACCTTGGTTCTATAAACCCATTGACATTTGAATACTTTTTCCCTTTATGCAATGTTGTTTGATTCAAAGTCTTGTTCTACTTCATTGACTTGAATTCCTCATCTATGGCCTTTACCTACTTAGGTGATTGCATTGCATCTTAGAAATGAATAGGACTTTAATTTGAATTTAAATTTTTGTTGTCATGTATGTATGCATAGCTACACAACATACATTATTGACAACATCATACAATTTAGAAACAAAACTCACACAAAAGTCATACATGAACTCTAAACTTCTACACCCACTCTAGCTAAGAGACTCCAAGTGACTCTTGCCAGTATTTATCCACCATAACCAGGTTGAAGGCTCAACATCAGAACAATGAGCTCTTTGGAGCTGCACTATGAGGTATACCCCTAAAGACTTAAGCTAGCACTCCAACCCTAACAATGCCGCTAACGGCCTATTTGATGATGCAAATGGTGTAACTAACAATAGATCCAATGGTTTGATTAATAGCTCTAATATAAAATCTTCATGTCACTAAGTATTCTCTAAGCAACTATTGGGATAATTATGAAAACCAAGACTAACATACCAACATCCAAGCACACTAACTATGGAATTGCAAATGTTGTAACAATTATCATACGTATATACATTGCTACACATCACATAGACTATAGAAACACAACTCATACAAAATTCATCCATGAACTCTAAAGTGCAACAATTGCCCCCTATTTAGTAATTAGGTTCCTCTAACTCTAGATAGCCATCTAATCCAAGTGTGTGATATACCTCTTTGGTGGGCAAAGATTAAGAGGTTGGATTAGTTGTTTGTTTGCAATCCATATCACATAAAGAGTGATCTAGCTATAGGTCAATTATATCAAGGACATAGCCACTATCCTTGAGGAACCACCATGAAAGGAGGAGTCAAACATGCCATATGCCATCCTCTCAAACAACTATCACACACCAATTTCACCAAAAGAGCCACATAACACACACCACAAGCCTACACGTACAATTGCAAAGCTTAGGCCCATAGTGCTATCAATTTTTGAGAAGCGGCATGGTGCACAATTATGGACATGATCCTTTCAAACAAACCTTGTGCACTCTCAAGATAGTGCGGCCTATTTGTGTAGTTTGCTATGTATATATATATATATATATATATATATATATATATATATATATATATATATATATATATATATATATATATATATATATATACAGAGAGACAGAGAGATCTTTTGAAGATGATGTCAATAGTCTTTGAGGAGTTAGAAATTGCTCAACATAGGGATACCTTCCGCTATCCTACTATTTGAGAAGGAAACTATAGACCATCAATCCATTAATTTCAATTATATTCAATATGAATATAATATTCCATCATATCCATACTATCTACTTAACCATCTACCTCAAGGTGATCTAAAGAGAAGTATAATGATCAATCAAAGCTTTGTCATAGAAGACTTAAACTTTCCCAAGAACTCTATACCTTGATCAGTGAAGACCTCAACTAGTGCACCAAAATGACTAAGATCCAAAAATGAGTAAGTTGTCTCTTCATTAGACTTGTTAGGAATTGCCACCAACTCAATCTACTTGGAGAAGTGCTCCACCATAACCAAAATATACCAATGATGTCTCACAATGATGACGGTCCAACAAAGTCCAAACTCTAGTGGCAACCCAACTCATGATAGGTATGGGTGTAATTGTGGCATTAAATGATACTCTAACTCAATCAAAAATTATACATCTAGCAACAAATTGTTGTACATGGATTTGCACACCATGCCACCAATAATGACTTTGAAGTAAGTTATATGTCTACTTTAATCCAAAGTGTCTCAACTCCTCATGAGCATGTTGTACCATTTGTGGTCTTTGAGATAGAAGGAGTACTACTTCCACTCTACCATCCTCCCATATACAAAGAAGAAACCTTCCAATCTAAACCTCCTGGCTTATTGAAGGACATGGTCTCTTTCCTTGGCACAAACTTTGCCACCCATAATACACGAGCAAAGATAGTCCATCATGAAGACATCATCTGAAGATCTTGTTGCACTATACCAAGATCTCTACCCTATGGATCTAAAACCGCAATAACTCCTTTGTTTATACTGAGAGAGATATCATTAGAGCATCAAAAAATATACATAGAAAGGTAGATCCATGCCAACATGGCACTATGTACTTATCTATCTTACAATCCCAATATGCTCTAATTTGATCTTATTAGTTAGTACATGTGTTTTTATTCAATCCATCTGCATTAGGGGTCACCACTTGGAGTCTGTAAATAATCATGTAATCATAATCTTATAAAATCAAAGCACATCATGCAAGCTTCTTGAAAGCTTTTCAAATTCCATCAACCACTTCAATGGTCAATTTTCAGTGATGAGAGTGAAGGTTATTCTTACCAAATAAGAAATATTGGAAATGTGCTACTACCCACATGATTGCCAAACACACTCTCTCATATGGAATATAATTCACCTCCATTTAATTGTTGGAGTGACTAGCACCAACAATTAGTTGAGCCACCAGAAACTCCTTCTCTCATCATCTCATTAGGTGAGCACAAATCCAAGCCCCAACATACTCTAATCAATGTGCACTTGGAATGATTATCCTTTGATTGGTCTCCTAAGAATGGAGGTAGATGTAAACCTCTCCATAAGCTTTATAAAAGCTCTCTCTTGCTCATATTCTCAACACCACTCATGTGTAAGCTTGGTCATCTTTGTCAAGGCCTTGGAAATGGCACTAAATACTTTAACATATTGGCAAAAGAAGTTCACCAAACCGAGGAATGCTTTTACTCTGCTCACATCTATAAGCCAAGGAATATGTGCAATAGCCTAACACTTGGTTTGTTGAACACCAAGTCCACCAAGGTAGATAGTGTCACCAAATAGTCAACATGCTTGTGGAAGAATTTGCACTTCTCAAGATATGATTTGAGTCCATGAATCTCAATCTCTCACACACCTCTAACAAATATCTCTCATGCTCCTCCATAGTAGTGCTATAATCCAAAATGTTATCAATATAGCACCAAGTAAAGTCTAATCCCGTTAGGATCATGTCCATGACCTTCTTAAACTCAACAAGAATAGTAAGAATTGCCGTTGATATAATACATACTTATTGTGAGGATCAATAGACAAAAATGCTATCTTGGACTTATCCTCTTCATTTATTGGCAATTGATTATATCCTTCACAAAGATTCAAAGTACTAAAGAATTTTGCATGCCTAATTGCATCAAAGATCTCCTCTAATATAGGCATAATATACTGATCAACTTTAGTCTATTGGTTGATTTGATGATAATCTTCACACATCCACCTATTTGTGCAATTGCCATGTATATCCTTCTTGGCTAACTACACTACAGCTAAAGCATACTCTCCATGTGAAATTTCCACCAAATTAGCTTCAAAAAGGTCTCTTGTAATACTCCGAGGACAAGAGAAGAGAGAAAACACAAATTGCACACTCAAACATTCGATGCCCCAAGGGAGCACCTTCTCTTTATTATATAGACAAAGAGGATCTCCTCCAAGGAAGCTCCACTATAGGATTAGGGACATAGATAGGTGACATGTCAGCAAGCTCCACCCTTGGATTACTGACTTGGATGGGTGACCTGTCTGGTCTAGGTCCTATCTGGTTGGTCAAACGAGCTTTGACCAGAGGGAATCTTTTAGGGAATCTTCCTGTAGGAATCTCAGAATCACATGAGTAAGGTACCGTTGGAAAGCTCTCGACGAGACAAACCAGGGGGGAGGGAAGGCCAGCCTCTCCTCCGTTGGGGGGGGGGGAATCTGCACATTTTCGAGGCCTAATTCATCCGTTTAGGCCTCCGAAATTGCCTTCAAAGATTTCAGGCATATTTCGGTTCCTACTCTATTAGTAGAAGTCCCCTTTTGGTGATACCTCTTTCTGATCTGTTTAGTCCATCATGTGTAACATCCTTCCAGATGTTACCAAACCAATTCTCACCTTTAAATCATATGTCTAGCTATTGGTTCTAAGGTTCTCAAGTCTATTTCGGTTTCTGCCCTATTAGTAGAAGTACTCTTTTGGTGATACTTCTATCTGATCTATTTTGACCATCATGTATAACATCATTCTAGATGTTACCAAACCAAATTTCACATCTAGATCATATGGCTAACCCTTGGTATTACATCTCTACTCTAGCTCTAAATCAATCTATTTACATGTCATTGTACCTATAAGGACATCAAAAAATGCAAATCCAAGTCAAATAGTTCAAGTCCATAGCCTAACTTAATACTTGATGCTTGGATACCTCTAACATTATTGAAATGGCATTAATACCAATATGAAAACCCATCACCCACTCTCTCTTATCAATGTTGCACTCCACCAACTATTATAATTGTGAGTCCCAAACAAGTCTAAGATCTCCTTTTTGAAAAGCATGGGAGCATACGAAACTCATGAGTGTGGATAAAGTGGCTAAGCGGCTTTAGGCTACCCAACAAGGTTCACCGTTGCCATAGGTGACATATCAACCACTACCACTATTTGAGACTAGTGCCCAATATCCAAGATGTCATTAACAATGAGATGCGATAGTCAATGAATACCATTATAGGCACAATGTAGAAACTCCATAGGTAAGAGGTTTGTTCACCAAAGATGAAGATGAAGAGCATATGATCCAACTTTGGTTGCATCTAACAACATGGCAAGTTTCATCCAAGAATAGATATGATGTATATTCACCACCACCCATGTGCAAGGTTAATTATTTCAGCACCATAACACTTAGTACTTGGATCATCCATCAAAGGGACATTCTTCAAAATGTAGGTTAGAGAAATGACTAGATGAAGTTGGAGATGCTGTAGTACACCTAACATCTCCCAAAACACATTAGAACAAGGATCTTATAGACCATAACCTTGACCGGATAGGTAAGTCCTAGGTGTTGCCATCTAGAAATCACCAAATGCATTGGACCATGTTTACCCAAATCTTACACCCTCAACAAGGAAATGTCTATTTGGTAACCCTTGATTGTGATATCAATAATAACTCAAGATATCAATATGTAAAATGCACCGCATGACAGAGAGAATCATCTAGCAATCTCATCTCTCTCCACATACAAGTACTTTTGAGCCCATATACTTGCCTAGGGTACCATAGCTAGTCCAATGTTGTCCCGCCAAACAACTCCAATAGGCATACTCCCTTACTAGATACTACCAAGCAATAAATGTGGTATCTAAAGGTGACAAGGTAATAAACTCTAGAGACTCATCCTCAAATCGGTCCATAGGTGGAACAAAGGCTCCACTCCAAGCATATTGTACCTATTGATCTACATGTTGCTATAATGCCTCATCACAACTTCACAATGGAACATCAAAGGTGGATGAAACAATTCCACTTGTACTCCAAATCCAAGTGATTTCCTCTAGTAATGAGGTATGTTCTGTATGGGCATCCCCTCCAATAACTCACCATGCCAAGTAACAAAACCAATGAATGTTAAGATTGATGCCATGGTTCTTTACTATAATGAGCTAAGATTGCCACCACTAAAACACACCAGTAGGTGACATAAATATTACTCACTTGACTGTCAACTTGGCCTCTAAGAAGCTAACTCTTCTCAATAGTCAATGTTGAAACACATGGGGTATAGCAACTAGCATATCAATATGATTCTATTTTGATGGCCTAAGCTCTCACCACAATACTCTCAATTGGACGATTGGGCTGAATTTGTACAATGAGCACTCCACATATGATATACTATGTAGAACTACTCCTAGAGATATTTGGATTTAAAATAGACACTTCCTCACATTGGTCTTCCATGGCTCAAGACTAACAACTAGAACCTTCTTCAACATAAGGAGTTATGCACCAAAGTCTAATAAGATCCTCCATGGTATATTGATCTTCCTTAAAGGTCCCACCAAATTAAAAATCTCATGCTAGTTATCCAATAGGACAACTCTATGTGTAAATTAAGCTCGCTCAAATGTAGGTCTAGTTGGTTACTCTTCCAACCTAGCAATTGTTGCCTACCACAAGCCACTAGCCAAATACATCCCATGCTCCTCAACCAAATTGGCTCCACCATCAACCACCCTTGCTTGAGAATTAGGAATCACAATGTAACAATATGGAGTTTACAGACTAGTTAATCAAGACTAACAAACTAGAAAATAGGCCAAACTAGTCAAGAATTATAAGAATATTCCAGAAATATCTAGGAAGCTATTTAGTACCTTCCAAGTATTGAGTAATATGCATGCCAAGTGGTGACATCTAGGACAAAGCTTCTTGGGAAGATTTCCAATTGGCTTAGCTTGCGTGCCAAGTAGGTGGTTTTTAGAAGGAAGCTTCTTGGGAAGCTTCTTGACTAGCTTAACTTGCATGCCAATTAGTTGGCTTCTAGAAGGAAGCTTTTCAATTAACTTAGCTTGCACTCTAAGAAAGTGACTTTTAGGAAGCTTCTTGGGAAACTTCTCAAGAGTCTTGTATGTTCTCTTTAAATACCAGAGCCAAAGCTCATGCTAGATATTCATAGTTTCACTCATTCAAGAGTGCTAATGTGATCTTTCACCTTGATATTTTATTTTGTTATTTTCTCCTTGGTCTTTTATATTGGTATTAGGGTATTAGGCAAGAATGGGATGAATGGAATTTATGGACCACCAAATCCATTTCCGCTAAACCATTGAAATTTTTGTGTTCATATACTACCCAAGTGTCATTTCACAAAGTTCATCATCTCACACTTTGGGTAAATTTCTTTGAATATGATTACCTTGTCTGATGGACACTTGGTACTTCTATTTGTAACTTATGGAGAATGGTGGATGTGTTGTATCTATGTGTTAACTTAGATAATTTTAGGTAATTTGATATAATAATAGCCATGGCAGCAATGCTAAAATTATCATTGCTATATAACAAGAAATCAAGCACCTAACTTGATTATTGGAAGGACAAGACTGTCAATGATAAAAGCATGTAGAGAGAGGACCATTTTGAGAAGGAGAAGAGCAAACTTGATTTCCAAAGCCCAAGTTATTTGAAGGCAAGAATCTCCCAAAAGTATAATTAAGAATTTTATATTTGATTATGAATGTTATTTTGAAGCTAAAAATCTTCAAGATGAATGGAGATAGATTCTCTTGGCTTGAAGCCGATTGGATAGAGTGGCAAAACTACGTGATAGTTCCAAGTGGAACAAGCTAAATGGCAGTTTGGCAGTTTGGTGGGAATCTTGATATCTTGACATGGGAAGAATACAAGAGCATTGTAAAATTATTGGGTAATTTGAGCTATATATACCACACAAGCTACACAAGTAAGATTAGCAGAATTAAAGCTGATTAGTTTTTAAAGAAGCTACATCACTCAATTCCAGAACATCATAATGCAAATTCTAGTTATATTAGAAGGTGAAGCTCTTGATCAATTTGTGAGGAGTTTAAAGTCACACAACAAATTGGAAGTGACCATTTAGGAGCCCAAATACTTAAGGAAGCCATATAGTGGGTTAAGCACTTTGATTCATTGGTTGCAACAACTTGGTCTTGACCTCAACCTTCATGGAACCTGCCCAAACACTACATACAAGTGGAAGAGCCAACACCAATGAAGATTGATGCCATCCAACGGAGACCACTTGGATCTATAGATAGCAAACTATTGTGAAAAAATGATGGTTGCTTTTATTATTGCCAAATTGGGTATTGTATTGCTGAATGTCCACTCAAGAATAGACAACTTCAAAAAATCACCCACAAGGAGTTTGTGGAGCATGATTATCAAGGAAATGAAGCATCCCAATAGGAGAATTTGAACCACCTACTAAGAACTTGATTAGTTACAATGGGATGATTTATGTAAGTTTGTTTCATTTGCAAGGTATGATATCTGATGGTAATTGTAGAATTTTGGTTATATTCTAGAAGTTCAAAGAATTGTATGTCCATGCAATTAGCAAAGGAATTAAATATTCTTATCAAACCAATAATTGAAAGTAGATTGATGATAACAGATGGTAGAAAGAATTATGCATTTCACACCTCACATCTTGTTATATTCAAGATTGGGAAGGAGTATTAGGAAGGTGTTTGAGGTTTGTAGTGGCACCTTTACATTATGTTGTCATTCTAGGTTTACATTGACTTGAACATCATCAAGTTCAATTTGATTGGACCCAACAATAAATTCAAGTACAACTCTAAGGTAAGAGTAACCAATTAGGTTTTCTAGCAACTTTGAGGAAGAAACCTAAGAATAGTTAGTCCCAAGATGAGAACTTTGTTAATAAAGCAACCATTGAGTAAAATTTTGAGGAAGATATTCATATTTTTGTGGTGTGGATCAAGCAAATTATGCATGGAGAATCTAATGAGGGCTAAAAGCTTCATCAATCAAATAGTTTAGGAGTTTGCATATGTGTTACTAAATGATTTTCCAAAAGGATGACCCTCCAATTGTGATATGACCTTCAAGATTGAATTATTATCAAGAATTACTCCAATGAATAGACCAATCTATTGGCTCTAACCAAAGGAGTTGGATGAGCTTCAAACAACACTAATGGAGTTGTTGGAGAAGAATTTCATACAACATAGTACATCTCCTTGGGGAGCACCAATACTATTCGTCCCAAAGAAGGATGAAGAACTCTGCTTTTGTATTGATTTCTATGGCATCAATAAAAAAATAGCAAAGAATGCATATACTTTGCCTCAAATTGATGACTTGCTAGACCAATTGAGTGGAGCATGATACTTTTCCAAGTTGGATCTCCAAAGCAGATATTGAAAAATTCCCATTCATAAAGAGAATGTACAAAAGACTGCAAAATTTATGCATAAGGTATGGAGATTTGAATGGAGAGTTCTATCTTTTGGGCTCACTAATGCTCCAATAATCTTCATGAAAAATTGCATTAGGTGTTGGATGGGCTATTAGATTGGTATGTTATGGTGTTTGTGGATGATATTCTAATCTATAGATGGAGGTAGAACACACAAATCACATACAAGAAGTCCTAAGATGACTATATCAATGGAAGTTTTACTACAAGAAGTCAAAGTGTGCTTTTTGGCATAAGAAAGTTACCTTTTTGGGTCATAAGATCTCACCGGGGGGATCAGGATGGAAGAGGAGAAAATCAAAGCTATAAATGATTGGTGTATTTCAAAGGATGCCATAAAGTGCAGGCATTTAATGGATTGGCAAGTTTTTACCAATGGTTCATCCATTACTATGCTCATCTGGCCGCACTATTGACTGACCTCAAGCTTTCAATGGACTACCAAGCACAATTTTTTTTTCCAAAAGCTAAGCATGTGGTGTCTTCAAGGCCCATTCTTCAACCATATGATCCTCAACTACTTTACGTGGTTGATTTTGATGCTTCTAACTTTGCCATTAAAATTGTGTTGCAACAAGAATTTCTAGATGTGTTATATCCCATTACCTTTGTGTCTTGTCAACTAAACATTGCTGAAAGGAATTACACTACTCAAGATCAAGAATAACTAGCAATAGTATAGGCCACCAAGGTATGGAGACATTGTCTCTTGGGGAAAAAAGTGATCATGCAAGCCGATCACAAGACATTATACACTTGTTGCAGATATTACATTTGGAGCACATGAAGAGTTGATATCATTGATGAGAGGAACAACTACAATAGTTTGACTTCAAACTTGAGATCAAATCTAATAGTTTCCATGTCATCTTTGATGACCTAATTTGAAGTCTCTTTCTCTCATCATGACAAAAATTACAACAATGTCAATTGACTCAAAAGTCCAAATCAAGTTGAAGACCGTTTTACAACAAGGCCCTTTCTTTTAGATTATACAAGGTCATCTTGCAACACATGATAAGGAATACAACACCTTATCCTTCAAGGAAGGATTTCTATTTTGTGAGAACCAGATCTATGTTCTTGCCAAGGGTGATCTATGACTTATAGGCCTTTAAGAAACACATGACTTACCAATCATTGGTGACATGGGTGTGGACAAGACCTTGGGTACCCTACAACACCAATGGTGGTGACCCAACATGGCATGAGATGTTCAAGAGTTTATCCAATCTTGTGAGAGCTACCAATGCAACAAGGCCAATAACCAAAAACCAAGTGGACTCCTCCAGCAACTTCCTATTCCATTTGCTCAATGGGAACACGTGAGCTTAGATCTCATCACATCCTTGCCCAAGAAAAAGCAAGGTCACACAACAATTGTGATGTTTGTTGATAAGCTCAGTAAGCAAATGCATTTGGCACCAACCTTTGATATAGTGGATGCTCCAACATTGGCCCAAACCTACTTTGATAATGTTTTCAAGAATCATGGGATCCTTGTGTACTCATCTCCAATCATGATCCTCAATTCATCAGAAAATTTTGGCAAGAACTCTTCTAACTAATTGGCACCAAGCTTGCTTTGTCCACAACCTATCATCTTCAAATTGATAGGCAAACCAAATATACAAATCACACCTTGGAAGATATGCTTTGTGTCTGTGTCAACATTCACCATACCAACTGGGATGAATATCTTATAGCTATTGAGTTTACCTATAATAACTCTAAATAGGCAAGTAGTGGGTTCTCTTTCTTTTTCCTTAAATTTTGCTAAGATCTAATTGTTCTAGATTCCCTTCTTAATCCTCCTCCATCTCATGTCACTCATACTTCCACCTTCTTGACCATAATATCCCAATCCTTACAACAAGCCAAATCTCATCTCCTTGTTGCTCAAAATTGTTAGAACAATACATGGACTAACATTGTTATGATCTCACCTTTCACCTTGGTGATAAAGTCATGCTTTCTTCTAGTAACCTACTCTTCCCACTTGATTTCCAAGTTCATAAACTTGCTCCTAATTGGATAGGTCTATTTGATATCACCCAAATCATTTCTTGTGTTGCTTATCAACTTGCTTATCAACCTTGTCTTGTCATATATGAATCCACCTTGTCTTCCATGTTTCCAAGTTGAAACCCTTTGTTTCTAATCCATCTTCCTTTTTTTTCTTGTATCTAACCTTATCCTTGCTCCTATCCTTATCTACAATCATGAGGAGTATGAAGTTGATAGTATCCTTGCACACAACCACATTCATGATGACCACCAACAAGATATTGAATACAAAGTACTTTGGTGGAAAGGGCATCCCTTTCATGATGCCACTTGGGAGCCTCTTTCTCATCTCCAAGATGCACAAACAACCATCTTGGAGTTTGAAGCTTCCATGGTGATGAGGACATCACTCACTAGCGGTGGGGAAATATATGATAATATGGAATTTACAAACAAGTTAGTCAAGATTAACAAAATACCAAATAGGCCAAATTAGTCAAGAATTATAAGAATAGTCTAGAAATCTAGCAAGCTACTTAGTACCTTCCAAGTATTGAGTAATGTGTATGCAAAGTGGTGATTCCTAGGAAGAAGCTTCTTGGGAAGCTTCCCAACTACCTTAGCTTGCACACCAAATAGGTGACTTTTAAAAGGAAACTCCTTGAGAAGCTTCATGTCTAACTTAGCTTGCACTCTAAAAAGTGACTTTTAGAAAACTTTTGAGAAGCTTCTCAAGAGCCCAAGCCCAAGCTCATGCTAGACATTCAGAGTTTCCCTCATTCAAGAGTTGTAGTGTGATCTTTCACCTTGATCTTCCATTCTCCTATTTCTCTCCTTGGTTTTTTACACACACCATTTCTATTCTCACAAAGTATGTCAGCCAACTAGAACACTAAAGTTAAGTCAACTCCAAATGTAAACATGTCATTGTTTGAAAACACATGGAGCACATAATCAGTTGAGTCGATTTAATATTTTGAGGATAAGAGAGACCCCAAAAGAAATAGAAAAGGAGAAATACAAGAGAAACATAAGATTTAATTCCTCAATACAATGATGTCCTAAATGAACTTGTCCTTATTGTATAGCCAAGAGAATATTTTTAAAAGGAGCTACACCCTTAGATTAGATACATGGATTGGTAATATGTCAATGAGCTATACCCTTAGATAAGTTGTATGGATTGGTAACATGTTGATCCTTGTCCTATTTGGTCAAACAAGTTTGACCAAAGGAAATCCTTGGATAATGTTTTTGTGGGAAGCTTAGAACATACCATGAGGTACCATTGGAGATATCTTGATGAGAAAAAAAAGGAGGGGAGAAAGAAGCAACACCTTTTTCCTAGAAGAGGGAGTGAGATTCCATATCTCAAGGCTACTTCTTTTCTTTAGGACTCCAAAATTGGCTAAGGTTTTTGACCTTTGCCTTACTATTGAAAGTTCTCTTTTGGTGATACCTCCATCCAATATACTTAGACTATTTTTTATAACATCCCTAAATATGTCCAAAATAATTTCCACCTAAAGATAATTTGTTTAGCTAATGGTATTACAACCGCTCCCAATATTGTACTAGATATAGATTCTCTCAAAGTAGGTGGTTGACTAATATCTAGTCCATCCTAAAATCTTTCACCACATATCACACTTGCACTAGGATATCTAGGAGATATGAATATCAACTAAAGTGCCTTTAAAAGTGTGAAAGATTGGGGAAGTTTGACATATCTAATATCATCTCTTCTTTTTGGGTCCAACTCCATTGATGCTCCGTAGGCTCAAGAGCACATACTACACTCCCAGTCACTATGATAGATGCATCTTATTATGCTACTCTACACATAAATTCAAGGACATCTTTATCACTAACCTAAGAAGTGGAAGCCTAGCACTTCAATTTGATCTCCTTTGAGATATAGCCAATGCTAGCTAATCTATGCTCTTATTGCCCACTATGAGCATCTATGTCTATATTAAAAGTAAGGGAATGTACTATGCTCTTACTAGGTGTGGGTCCTCTACCACCACTTCATCCTCCATGACCCAAGGCTCCTCTACCACTTGCCATAAGAAGCCTACCACTTTGTAACTTCGGGTGGAGGTCAAACATTGATCATTAGTATGACCAAATCTATGGCAATGGTCACACTATCTTTGAGCTAGCTATGACAATCTAGAGATATTATGCCCACTACCTTGGGTGCACTTCCTCTTGTGGTGAGATCCACCACAAGTCCAACAAGCAACACTACCACTCATTGGTTGTTGTTGACTAAAAATTAAGGGTAAGGGTCTAGGTGCACTAGGTCTTCCACTCTCCATAAGATTGGGGTTGTCCACTTTGCCCTCAAAAGCCAACATGGTGTGGTGGGTTATGCTGCACTCTAAAAAAAGAAACAATTGTAGATGAGGTCTCTAACAATCCAAATGTCACCACTCTCTCCTCCATCATGTTGAGCTCAATGCACTCAACCAAACCAAAGATCACCACCAAAGTCAGTGAGGTAGCCTACAACAATGTAGCATCAATTACTTTACATTATAGCTCCTTATCTAATATCCCATACCAAAACTAGACTACTTGGGCCTCAATAACTCAGTCTATGAAAGTGATAAACCATCTCATACAAGTGTATGCTTTGCATATGCTCTTTATAGCCTCCACTAGAATTCCTATAAGCTCTTTAGCTTGTCAATCTACACTCCTTGGTAGTTCTACTTTAGCCATTGGAAGAACTCCACTATGGGGTTAAACCTTAGTAGTACACCACCACCTATGAAGGAACCTTCACTTGTAGTAGCACCATCTCCAACTTGTGCACTTGCATTAGATACACCAATGCTACTAGAGATAGAACTTGTGGGTATTATTGATCTACCTTTAGAAACCAAGCTTGAAGTGATGAAGATGAAGTTCAAAGACCAATATTGTCTCTATTCTCAAAATTCTCCAAGTGAGCTCTCCTAAACTTGTGGTAGTCATCCATTGGAAAAACTTCCAAGTGCTAGAATAACTCCTTCCATGCCATGAAGGGTGTGAATAAAGTTGAATTTTATATTTATTACAAATCACACCAACTATTGAACTCTTGGATGAAGTCATCCAACTCAAAAGTACATATTGTACCAAAGTAGTGCTTTGGGCCTTTAGTGGCTCCATAAATCTTGTCCATGTCTCACAACAATGGTGTGAATACACAATGTGCATTTTCAATTGAATCAATTCTTGTATCAAACTCTAAACTAGAATCCATCTCCTCATAGGGACTTGAGATACAAGCTAATATTGAGTGCAACTCCGTCTAAACCAACTATGTGTTGTAACAAAATCTCTTCTAGAATTAACAACAAATTCCATCTTGAAAATGTACTCCAAACCACAACCGTAACTGCCAAATGCCACCACCAATCAAACACCATCTACTAATGTAACTCTTATTATGCCAACTACACTAGGGAAAAAGTGACATGTAAGCTACCATTATAGCATGCATTCTCACAATCTATAGGTCATCACTTCCTATCTCACTAGAGAGAAACATCAATAATCTGATTGGTCATTATTCTAGTCTCACTACTAAGAGCACATTAGAGCACCAACACTCTAAATATCAGGGCACCTCACACAAATATGGTGCACAAATAGGAAGTAGAGAATGGAGGATGTCATATCACAAGAAATCTCAATGATAGCCCTCCATCTCACAAATCAAAACCAGATTGACTTTATCATTATTTGGTATTTAATATAATAAGAGTGTATCTATTCTTATGCTACCAAAATAACCAAGAATGGAATCAAAGATCCTCTCATAGCCAAAGCTATATAAATAAAAATTCAAGTCTATTGGTCTCCAAGAAAATAAGTAAGAGTGGATTAATTGGCTGAGGCACCAATCTAGGATTAGAGATCTAGGGTTCAAACCTTGTTGCGCCCAATCATGCAAGTTGGGTTGATTTTGCCAAACAATTATCAAAAACTCATCTAAACAGGCTAACCTCATGCAAGCAAGTTGGACATTATAGCCTCTAGCCCTATGCCTTGAAGACTCTAAACAAGTTGGCTCTTCTAGGCCTCTATAACCTCTTTAGCAAATAGCTTTAGGCTTTGGTATTGAAGGTGTCACGCCATTTGTGTTGTCACATCTAGGTTGCTTGGACATTGGAGTTGTAGTGATAGTAGTTAGAAGTATTTTAGCAATTATTCATAGACTACTTTTTGATGGTCAGATTTTGTATTTGGGGTATTGGCTTCATGGTGGAGCCCACCATCACTTTGCACCATTTGCACCGTTGGGTGTGCCATCAGCGGGACCATTAAGGTTTCAGACCTAGCTCAAGTCCAGGGGTATACTTTCAAAGTGTAGCTCAAGAGAGCTCACTTCTTGGATGTTGAGCCTTCGAGTTCTTGGCTATGGTGGACAAAGGCCAACAAGCATCACTTGGATTCTCTTAGCTAGAGTGGGTGTGGTTTGACTATGATCAGTGCCCAATTGTTGGCAGTTTATAGAGTGAAAGATCAAGTACTGATATGAGTTGAGTTCATTCAAGTAGTGTAAACAAACTGATTATTGTGGCACTTTAGAGTCTATGTATGACTTATGTGTCTAATGTGTATGATATTGATAATGATGTATGTTGTGTAGCGATGTATATATGCACGACAAAGGCCTTTGTAGCCTCTTTAGCCCATAGTACTATGCTTGAAGCTTCTAAATGCCCAAATGGAGCCTTTCTTCTTGCAAAATCAAATGCTAAAATTCAATCAAATGAGGCATTCCTTTTCCCAAATTGAACCTTCTCCAAATAGGCTAACCTTGACAAACTTGACCATTACCTCTCTTTAAGACCTCCATATGCCTTTCCAACTGTAGCCAATCTCTAGTATTTGCTTTATTTTTGGATTCGCTTTCAAATCAGACTTCTACCAAATTTGGATGACCTTTACTACGATTAGTTGATCTCTAAATCCTTCACCAAATACCAAATTGAGTCAAATTGAAGAGATGAGGACTTCTAAATCCCTGATTTGAGGAGATGGGTTCTCAAATCTATCTCCAATTTTGCCAAATTGAACCTTCTCCAAGTGGGCTAACCTTAACTAGCTCAACCATAACTTAACCTTAACTGACCCAACTCCCATCAAGACCTCAAGATATCTCTCAAACTTTGGCCAATCTCTAATATTTGCTCTATTTTTGGATTCTTTTCCAAATCAAACTTCCACAAACCTTACTATAATTGGTTGATCTCCAAATCCTTCACCAAATGCTAAATTGAGTCAAATTGAAGAGACTAAGATCCCTTAATCCCTAATTTGAGGAGATGAGTTCTCAAATCCACATCCAATTTTGCAATTCATAACACTCAACTACCAATTTGACCTCTCACTCTCAAATCTACTTGTTTGATCAATTGAACTAAACATCCATTCCTCAATTTGACTTTAATTTTTACATAATTTGGTCAGGTCTTTTGCACATTGTCTGCCTCACTATCAAATCTCTAACACAAATTTGACAATGCCTTTGCACACATTCTAGTCCACTTAAATCAAGATCAAGTGACAACTATCACAAATACAAACAATCCTTCTAGGCATAGAGATACAACCAACGCCCTTGGTTCTTTGCACAATGCAAATGATGAGAGCCTATGGTAGCTCTCATCACCAACTAACACCAAATCTGCCCCCCAATAAGTAGTCTTTGTGCAACTACTAGGATAAATATGACAACCAAGACTAACACTCATGCAATTGTGCAAACTAGCTATGGGACTGTAAATGCTATGATATCTCATTTAATCTTAGCTATAACAAAGCAAGCATTATATATCTTACTATATTCCCAATCACTAAGTCTTTGTGGTGTGGTCTTCTTGTTCTCACACTTTTGCAAATTTCTCCATCTTGAATGGTTGAAGTTGAGCTTATTTGCAAATTGGGTTCTTGATTGCATTGATTTTATTTATCAAGTGGATGGATGCTAGTCTCACTTTGTAGATTCCTTAGAAGCTTTAAAAAACTCTCCATCAACTTTTATCTCATCAATGCTTATTTTAACATTGACTTGCTCTCCATCTTCTTCTTGAGAACAATCCACATCTAAGTTCAACATCTATAATTGGTAATAATCAAGTTGCTCTTCTTTGAATAAGACATCCCTTGTTTCACATATCTTGTTCTTCTTTTGATCCTACAATTTGAAGGCTTTGAATTTTTAACTAGATCTAACAAAAGACATCTCTTATCTCTTTGATGTGCACAAAGACTAAGCAACCAAAAATTTTCAAGTGTGCTACTATTTGCTTTCTTCCATGCCAAAGCTCATAAATAGTTTTCTCTAAAACTCTACTATAAAATATATTTAGAACATGTGTAGCAATTCCCATTGCTTTTGTCCATAACTCTCTAGGCAGCTTACTAGGAAGCAACATGCATCTTGCTACTTAACATACTATTTTATGATCTATCTCCAAAGCATCAGTTTGCTTTGGAGTATAAGGTGTTATGAGTTCATGGACTGATCCTACACTTTTTTCAAAAGCAGCAAGTTCCCTTTTAATGTATTCACCTCTATCTATCTAAGAGAGAGTTTTTGACTTTTTGTTCAAGAGAAATAAAAATCTGAAACCACTCGTTTCATCTTCAAAAAGGAGATAATATCTTGATCTTCCTATTGAGCTCATGCTCATAAGACCACACATATCATTGTGAAAGAATTCTCCAATGTTGTATTTACCTCTACTCTTGCTAGACTTTGCAAAAGGTAATCTATTCTACTTTCCTAGAGTGCATCTTTCCCAATACAATGCCTTTGACAACCAAGTTCGTTTGATTTCAAATTGAGACTCTCTACCTACCCTTCTCTTTCCATCTTCCTAATATAAGTAAGATTGAAATGACAAAATCTTTATTGCCAAAGTGCAATATCTAACTTTTGACACTATTTTTTCTTCTCTAGCTTCTCAGTCTCTCCATTGCTTGCATGGTTGGGAAATGTTACCTATCTTGGTAACTCTAATATAAAGTTTGTAGAGCTGTGAAATGTGGACACCTTCCATCACTATTGCTCCACCTTTCCTTGTGTAGTAGCCCTCTTTGGTGTAGGTGGTTTGGATGCCTTTATCCTTTTCTTGACCAATATTAGATGCCTTTATCCGCTGCTTGACCAATATTGAATAGGTTGCGTTTCAACTCTTGAACATAGAAAACTCCTTTGATGACTCCTTATTGTCATCTTATGCCAAGCTTACAAGAAACTAGGATATGTCACACTCCACCAACCCAAAAGTTTTGATCATTTGCAACATACATGGGCAAAATCCCTTCTTCAATCTTCTTGAAGTCTTGGAACCACTCTTGTCTATTGGACATAGTTTTTAAAGCTCCTTCATCATTATACCAAATATCATTGTCTAGATGATCAATACTTGTGGCAATATTAAAACTAGCAATGAATGCAATACTATATATCATTATATCATTGGCTTGAATTCTACAATTAGCCGTACTATGCGGCTTTCTTCTTGGGAGGTTTTGCTCACCTCTACATTCTTTTACCCAATGTTCCTTCTTTCCACATTTCTTGCAAGTTGTTCTCTTGTTCAATTCAAAGATGCAGTCTTTTCAATTCTTCAATCAATAGCAAAATTCAAAAGAGTTCTGCTATTCTTGCTACCTCTAATGCTACCTCTATTGAAAAGGGTTTGTGTCATTTTTGTTCACTCTCTTGAACTATTTTCTTTCTCCTCTCCCCATCTGTTCAAGGTTTCTTCCTTGAGCAGTCTTGTAATGAGTCTCTTGATGGTTTATTACTCCCCAATTACATATCCCATGTGACTATTATATGGCAAAAATTCTAAGGTAAACTACATATAGTCTTGATGATGATTGAGTATTATCTATTCTAACACCAAGGTTATTCAACTAACTAGCAAGAGTTTCTACTTGACTAATAAAACACACTATCCCTTTTCTTGGTATTTTTTATGATTGAAAGCATCTCTATTAAAGAACATCTCATGCATCTCATCCTTGTTCTCTAAAGCACATTGCTCATGTAATGTAATCAATCTACTCAAAATTTGGTTTTTAGTCCTACAATTGATTAACAAGAACGAAGGAAGAAATGGGAAGAACAAAAGGGACACAAATTGTTTTCAATTCTTCAATCAACATGAAAGAACAAGAGGGAGAGATGAGAAAAAAGAGATTTTAGATTTTTAGAGATCTCCCTAGCATATATCACATGAGTGAATATTTGATTCTATTTGTCTTTCCATTTGGGTTCCATTGGTACCTAGATGGAAGGCTATGGAGAATCGAGCAAAAAATTATAAGGACTTTTAGGTTTTTTAGGGCTGAGAGTGATTATTTCATATTGAGAGCGATGGGTCAGGGATTTTGATTTTAATTTCTTAATATTCATGCTCTAGTTCTATGGGAACTTAGTTTGAAAATTGTTGAGATGTGAATTGAAAGTTACAAGGGTTTATAGTTTTTAAGGTTTGGAGAGGTAACATTTACTCATGTGAGTTGGGATGTGAGAGGTTGTGGTTTTGAAGGTATGAGGAGATATGGAGAATAGCACCATGTGTTATTATCATTATTCTTGTGCTAGCTATGGTTACACTTCCCCATGTGGAGCTGCCCATAACCGCTTGGGATACACCATGCTTGGTGTGTCACTAATGCTTTACCTTGCAAGCGATAAAGACCCATATGGGAAGAATGCACAAGGACTACGATTGAACCACTTGGGATGCTCACATGAGGCAAGAAACCACATTGAAAGTGGTGACACTTGGGATTATGCATGCTTCCTTTATTGCTTCATTGATTGTTCAAGGATACTGATTGAGTTGTGGGAGTGGTTAACATCTCAAATTGATTGTATTTTGGGATTATTTGAGACTAGTTTTCCATGTCCATATCTATTCCATAGGTTCCCTACACTCCATGATGAGGCTAGACATGATTTTTGCCTACCACTTAATTTTGGCACTTGATCCCTTGGACAAGTTAGCATAGTTCTTATTCCTCTTACTCCTTTGATGGTACTTTTGTCTTAGAGATTAATTTTATGCTGATGATCTTAGTCAATTTAACAAGCTATTTTAGGTGGTTTCAATAGAGCAAGGAGAGATATTCCAATGCCAGTTAGTTAGGTATTAGGTGCTAGTTGACTTCTTGTGATGGAGAAGGACACAAGGAGCATTAGACCAATTGTTATTGAAGAGATCTTTTTTCACTTGGTTAGTCACACTATTGTCCTTAAGCATTGTTCTCACTTTCAGTAGCATCTGAATCCACATCAGTTTGGAGTAGCTACACTTGGAGGTTGTGAGGCTATATCTCTAAGCATACGGGCACTCCTAAATATCCATCCAAAGTGGTCCTATAGGTGGATGTTGAGAATGATTTTAAAACATATCTAAAGCATCCATCTTTAGAGAGCTTAGGGAGGCTAGTGGATCCTTGGCAAGTCTTATTCCTTTTGTATGGTCATTCTTTAGCTCTCTTGCTTCCCTTTACTACTAGCATGGTTGAGCACAAGAAGGAATCACAATCTTAAAGTCAATTGTTAGTACTCAATAGGGAGATCCTTTAGGGGGACCTTCATTTTCCATGGTTCATTTCAAAGCTCTCCTAGCTACTACTTTGACCATGTTAGGTTGTGTGTTTCCCTCCTTGGCAAACGTTACATACATCATAGGCCCTGAAGGCATGTCTTTGATCAGTTGACTACTACCAATCTACATGTTGTAGGCTTGAGAGTCAAGATATCAAATTTTAGAGCATGGTCCCCTTTAGCTATCCCTCTCTACCTTGAGATCCTAAAGAGGTGTATCATATCAACATATGGACTACGTATTCTTGGAGTGCCAATAGGACCCAAGGATTTTGTCACATGCTTCTTAGATGTTGTTCATGTAGAGGATATTCTCCATGTGGATGTCCTTCCTCTACCAAGAGATCCACAACATGCATTTAGAATACTCTCCTCTAGTATTGCCCATCAATTTACCTTCTCCACATGGTTCCTCCTTCCTTGACCTTCCTATCATGTTTGAGAGCTTTTGAGCTTTTGATAGGAGGATAAATGGAAGTATTTAGTGATATCATTGGACCAAGGACATTTGAGTGTGTGATAGTGGACTTGGCATGTAGACAAACATCTCTACTGATCTCATGGAAAAGAGTAGGTTTATTATCTATGGAGAAGATGACACTTATGGCATTTTTGGGTAGTTGGGCTCTGTTAGCACCCCTACTTTCCTCCCATTTTGTGGTTGTTGATAGACCATTTTTGGAGATATATATGACCAAGGTCAAGGAGGGATCATTTTCTCTCTAGATGTTATTATGGAAAACAAGAGATGGTCTATTCACACAAGCATGAGAGTTCCCTCCATCCTTTGCTTCATTATTGTCAGATTGGATCAAAGGTTTGCAATCTTCCTATATGGAGCAACAATGTTAGCATGAGCTATATTCTCTCTTGGTTAACTTGTCCATTCCTTGGGCCACTAGAGCACATCTTTGCTTTTGCTTTAGCAAGGGTACAAGCTCTGGATCCCAGCTCAATTGTGCAGTAGGGCATTCCAACTTGCATCAACTACCTTCTCTATAATGATGAGGTTTTGCCTAGGTTTGGTCCACCCATTTGGACCTTCATTACTCACTTATGAGTGTGGTTCTACACTGGATGAAACATCCTTGTAGAAGATATAGGATAGCTACCCATGATTCCATCAAGGATAGAGTGTTTTCTATGGGACAAGAGAGTTGATACTTGGCTTGGAGAGAGCATTCATATGCTTTGCAAATGACACATGTTAGAGCAAACTTATACTTGGTTCAAGATGATCAAGTGATAGTGGCAAATGTTGTGGTTATAGACCCTAAGCATGATGCAATTTTGGAAGGAGTGTTTTCTCATCCCTTGGATGGGTGCAAGCGGAGTAGTAGTATGCAAGGTCTCCAAGTATAGGAGTATGCAATAAGGTTATCTCTTTGTTCCTTTAGCCTTGAAGCTATATGGAGCTATGGACATGGAGTTTGACACATTTGCCAAGGATTGCACAAGAGCTTATCATATTAGAGGTCAAGAGGTGCCACTCTCATTCTCATACTTTGTAGTATACTTTAAACAATGTGTGTCCATTCCTCTTTAGAGAGCATTAGTTGGTGCAATCTATAAGAGAGCAATCACACTAGGTGGTGCTTCTCCAGTGCTCTAGTAATTTGTAGACCTTATGTTATACCATTAGCTAGAAAAATTATCTAGGTGGAGATTGGCTTGGTAATATCTTGAGGGATGTTATGCACAATGGTCTGAGTAGATCAGATAAAAGTATCACCAAAAGAGGACTTCTACTAACAAGGTAGAGGTAAAAAATGCACCAAAAACTTAAGAGCTTATTTTGGATGCCTAAATGAATGAATTAGGCCTTGAGAAATAAAAATTTTCTTCCAAATAGAAAAGGATTGCCTTTCTCTCCCTCAACTTTTCTTATCAAGATTCTTCCCAACAGTACCACTTCCATACTATTTTGACTTTTCTATAGGAAGATTCCTAAATATTCCTTATGGTCAAACATATTTGGCCAACTAGATGGGGCTCATGCTGACATGTCACCAACCCATGGATCCAATCTAAAGGTGTAGCTTGCAGACATGTCACCTATCCATGTATCTAATCTTAGGGTGTAGCTCCCTTGGAAAGGCTCTTCTCCACTATATACTAAAGTCAAAGTGCTCCTTTGGGACATCAGAGTATTGAGGAATTAAACCTTGTGTTTCTCTCGGGGTTTCTCATGTCCTTAAAACATTACACCTTACAACTTGCATAGCTCTGAAATCTTATGTGCAATAGGGCACATTTCTCATATCTATTTTGGCCTACCTCTATTTTGTCTCTTTTGTCTCTCCCTTGTTTGGCTTGATAGGATCTTCCCATCCTTTTTGTTTGCTATGTGGTTGCCTTTTCTCAAATTAATACTTCTCTTTTATGGCTACAAAGATGTGCACTTTTGTAGTATTGTTCTTGCTTTGCTATTAGGTCTTTTTCCCATTTGCTATGGCTTCTTCTATAGTCTTTGTCCCAATATGATCCTTATAAGTCTATTTGACTTGAAGAAGTGGAATTTCCAAATCATGAAATTGTCCCCATTGAATTGATTGATGTGTGCTATGTCTCACACATCACTCCTTGTTCCCATTGTGTCCCAATCTACTCTCATATCTAAAAGATTCATTCTAGTTGCACTAGATCCTATGACAATAATAATCTTCTTTTACTTTGGGTGCACCAAGAAACATGTGCCCATAACTTGTTGAAATTGTCATAAATACTAGTGACAATCTGAACAACACTTAAAAAATACAAGGTATGCAAAAAATATAACAAAGTGCTTTTTCCAACTTCCTCTTATTGTAAATCTAGTTGCATGAAGTGGGGAATGGAATACTTGCATGCTAGTATGCAAGTTCTAAGCTAATGAAAAACTTTGTAGTATTGCCTAGCCTTACTTCTCCTAACGGTTGTTCATGAGTACCATTGCTTAAGCTTCTTGACTATACTGCAAGCATCTCAATGGAATGAATGACCTGCTCTCTCAAAAGTAAGACCTAAGTACTCTTACAGTAATTGATATTGCCACCGGGTGCTATGTACAAAATATAACACCTATAGTATAGGTATATGCTATATAAATGCCACATGTGCGACCATCTAAAATGTACTTTCAACGAGATGTCCTTAGCACAATGGAGTGATTCAAGGCGACTCTTTAACTCTTACCTTGTTTGGGATCTACATTGATGATTTGGAGATAGTACTCTTGGAGGTAGGGCTATAGGTGTGCAAGTTGATTCTTTGATGCACTCTTCTATGCAAATGGCATACTTCTCCTTCCAAGCAATCTAGATAGATTACAAAAATTGTGGACTATCTCTGTGCCTTTTGCAACCAAACAAAGATTTAGGTTAACCTTAATAAGTCTTAGGTGATTGTAGTGGGTTCTAAAGGTGTCACACCTTTCTTCTTTGTTGATAGGCCTTTGGAGCAGGTTTCTACTTACAAGTACTTGGGCATTGAGTTTTCTCATGACTATAATTAATCTATTTGTTTCAAGTACTGAGTTAGTGCAAGGTTTAGAGCTTTGTATTCACTCATGAATTGCTCTAGACTTCCTCATTAAGATGAGCAAGTCTAGAGCAACTCAACTGAACCACATAAGAACTGAAGAAGGTGTTGTTTAGATCTCTTGTTCAACATGTGCTTTTGTATGGTGCTCAAGTTTGGGGTACTAGTACTAAGAAGACATGGTGGAAAAAGATTGAGAAGGTTCAGAAAATCTTCTTGTGTGATGAACTTGGTGTGCTTGCTCAAACCTCTTATGTCTTGTTGCTTTTTGAGGTTGTCTTTTTGCATCTTGAGGTTGAAGCATTGTTCTTGGCTCTCAAGATGAGAGTGAGCATGATAGACTCCCCTACTAGGCTCATTGTGCTTCACAATCTACTTGTTTGTATACAAATGTGGTTGCTTGGGCTACAAGGTGGAATGTTGCTAAATGAGATTGGATGTTAGAACTTATTACTCTACAGGAGGTGATCAAGGAATAGTTCTTATGTTGCCTACTGCACAACCTTGGTACTAAGATGGTATTCTATCATTATTTTGTGAATTCTATGTTGGTGTATTGCAAACAAGATTATCTCTTGGCTGAGATATCTACCTCACTTAAACATATCATTGCTCAATCTTGGACTAGCTCTCATAAACTTGCTATAGAAGAACTGTGTTGGAAACATATAGGTCACTCTATGTGGTTTTGTACATGATGTTCCATGAGCAAGGTTGAAGATGAGCACCGTGTATTTCTTGAGTACCCTTGCTATGAGTAAATCAAAGTTAAACATCATATTAGCACCAGATACTTCTCTACTCTCTTACAAATTGAGGTTTAACTTTAGGGAAAGTGGATAATAGAGATCAGTTTACATTGGATCAATACAGACAGTTCAGATACCCAAGGAATTTTACTAAACTCACATTGCACATGATTTGTATTTTCATTTTTTGAACTCTTTGATCTTCCACGCTATATATTTCATTTCATTGCAAAAGATTCCCTTGGTTTCCATATAACACATTTGACTCTATTAAGGTCAACCTTGCTTTATAAAAAATTGACTCTATTGAGGTCAAACTTGCTGGATTTGCTGATTAGTTCCTCTCACCGAAAAGATGGATAGTCAGTCGTCACATTGTTGAAGGTGAAACACCGTTACGCTCTGCTCGATTTCATGCACAAAGCGACCGGGCGAAGGTAAAGCATATATTCAAACTGAAATAGATACGCACATCCTTTGATACGAGCACATCGTATACGACACGAAGACTCTGGTTATCTATCAATTCAACTCCCGTTAATGAAATCTACCGTCTGATCAGTCGAGGCCAACCTTGCATCTATGTTATGCTGGGGACAAGACGAAATGGGCAAAATGTGGATATTTAAAAAGTGAGTGTGGATTACGACACTTTCGATCGTCTTTCTTCATTTATACTTCGGCGTTCCTTCCTCCGCCTTTTGGCTCGTGCTGCTCGTAATTTGGTTCATGTTCAAGTCAAGAATTCTCCACTACAGGTGGTTTTCTCTCCTTTTCCTCTCTACTTCTTATTCCTTCATTATTGTAACTGGAACTTTTTAATTGTATTTGTCAGGAAATCTTGTGTACTGCAGCCAGCATACAACCTTTTAAGCACACGACCTCAACATTCAAACTCTACTGACTGAAATCCAAACTCCAACCCACAAAACAACATCTATACCTCTCATGTCATGTGCCTTTAGATTAAATTTTGAACGTATTTGCCAGGGCCAAAGCGGTTATAAGAGAGTAAATTTATTATTTCAATATGTTAGTTCATTCGCCAGGATATAGAATGGTTGAGTAGGATTGAAGCTTAATAATATATCTTGCTTCTGAAACCTAATTCGGACCATTAACTTTTATGGAAGTCTCAAACTACCTGTAGTAGTAGTAGTAGTAGTAGTAGTAGTAGTTGATGATGCTAAATTGAGATTGATTAGACAGAAAAATGCATTCTATCATATAATCGAGTATAAAACATATTTCTTACAGTGTGCATTATGTACAAAAAGTCAATTTCAATTCAACTTGCATTTCAACTTAAGCTGAACTCGTACATTAGATTTTCTCACTTGATAGAAAGTAAAAGTCCATGAGAGGTTTTCCATTTTCATTAAGCAGGACACAAATAAGGATAAAATGTCAAAATTATGGAAGCAACCCCTGCCAGTTTAAACCATTTGTACACATGATTAGAGAATTACCATGACCATTCTTATTAACTTGGGCGAGGAGCTATCTTATACAAAAGTACGTGAAGTGCTAAGTACAGCGACCGCGTGTGATAATAAGAAGGATGGGAAGACCTCATCAAAGCCGCACAAGAAAAAGACATAGGGGATAAAATGCGGCTAAATGCCATTGTGCCAAGTTGGCGGCACTGGAGTTGCCAAGTTGGAGGCACTGGGGAGGCACTGCATAACACGTGTCCAAACATCCTAAGGGTTATATTTAGTTGGGGGGAGTCGACTACGTTGCTCCAAACTCGAAGGCACTGTGTATCAGCGTTCAGACCACGTCCAAGTGGCGACAGAGTAGTCCTCCATTTTATTTAGCCGGAGTTTGGACTTCCCACGAAGAGTCTTTCTAACGTTCGACGTAATCACCTGGAGTCCCTGTACCAGCTCGCGTGCTAGGCGTGGCCAGCTAGGACCCCTGTACCCGGTAATGGGAATGAAAGCCTGGCTCTGTCGTCTTCAAGAGAGGTGAGAAAAACTGGCTGTTTTCCCGGTTAGAATCGATGGCTACGATTGCCATTGCCGGTAGTGCTTACCCGGCGACAGCACCTCCTGGACGGAAGGCTGAACATCCCGGGCGGATGGGACTACATCCTGTTGAGGACTTTCTGTCTCACATTTAGTCATATTAGAATTCCTGGGCAGCAGGGTATTATCTAGTCTGTCCCTTACAAAGTGTCTGATGTTTTCCAAATAATGTCGATGTAAATCTTCTATCAATCGTCAGCTGTGTTCTGATAGTTTATAGCTTTGAGTTTCCAAAACTCGAAAGCTATTCCACTCTCTGGATCCTGAGAACGTAAATCTTTGATATGTAGACGAATTGAAATCTTTGATTCCCAAACGTATTTCGGTACGTCAAGCACTGAAAGAACGATGTAAGGAATAATCCCGAAACAACATCTATAACGGTATATACTTTAAGTAAATATGCCCATGTGATTACTTTCATAATTAAGTAGGAATTACCAAGACCAAGTTAGACTCATAATCTTTTTAGATTCTTAATAATCTATCTAAAGGTAGCTTTTGTCTGCAGGATGGTTCATGGGTAAATTCTCTCAAAAAGTGGATTTGCAAAGATGTGTACCTCAAACATGGATCTATGGAACTGTTTTCATAATCGAGTAGGATTCTCGAAGACACACTGAACCTTTGGTCGTTGTTTAGTTCATCCCAGGAGAGTCGGTCTCTCCTCCAATAACTCTTGACAACTAGATGAGGCTTCAAATGTAGACAAAATGGACAAGAAACACTACTAACGACATTCGTCGTGGAGAAATACATTCCTTTGGGGCCAAATTTTCAGCATTTTTTCACACTACTGAAGATAATATCAACGAGAAAAATATTCAATATAATAATTTGGAAAGAAAAAAAACCAAGTAAGAAGAAGACCTCTCTACGCCTAGAAATATCCCTGACTTTAAGTGAATCCTCTTATGTTTGGAACGTATTGAAATCTTTCGACTTGAATTACCAAGACCAAGTTTGAAAGAAGAGAGTAGTGGGTAGAGGCTCCGGGAAATGCACACCATGTCCTCGGTGTCCAGAATGAGGATAACAAAGACAGCTGCTTCGGGGTACACATTCAAAACTATTCTTCCTTGAGTTGATTCTTTATATCCATGAACTAACAACCCTTATCCATATGTGACAAATGATAGCAGAAGCCGTTCAAAGAACGAGGGATCCGGAACCCACTAAGTGCATATGAAATGCAAGCATGAACATGCGCATATCTAAGGAAAGGAAAATGAAATAAATCTAGCATTACCAAGTTCAGCCGAAGTAAAGACATAATTGATACATATCACAAGTAGCAGCTACACAGAAGTAATATACATCGTCTACGAATCAGCAAGACACCGCCAATTAAGCATCAGAACTAATAGACATCATGTAATCATAGGCAAGGCACCATCAATTAAGCCTCTAACATTGAAAGTCGGGAAGGACCATTAAACAGAGTAACATCAAGCAAGAAAAAAGAAATACTGATCGAATTTAAGCAAAAGGAAACGCAACCTAGAAACATTTAAAGAGCGGATGGGATAGTGTATATCGTAACATACTGAATGTTAACCACTAAACACTGAAAGAAGCCGACAGGTGATCATAACAAACCTTCACGAAAACATTAACGACTTCATCCTGATTGACGCAGTGCCGAAGTAGCTATGCGAATGCCAGTGATCCCCACGCGTCGAGTTTCTGTTCAAAAGCTCATGTTTGCACTATAGTAACCATTGTCCAATGATAGATGGATGCGACTTCTTTCATCTTTCACGCCTTCGATATTTCCTAGTAGTTATACCTTTGCATGCAGAGTTTGTTTTGGAGTCTTCGATTCACGCTAATGTAGAGACGCTCTTTGTGGATGCGTGTCTGTCTATCGTCGAGGCGCTTGGCGCGATGGCATGGTACTGATATAGGAGCTCCATAACGAGCCACAGGTACTGTAACTTAGCAACAAATCTAATCATAAGATTTCAGCCTTGGAATTTGGGTGAGCGTAACGATTGAAATGAGGGCTCATGCTGCTGTAGGACAGATTTCTCTTAAGATTGGTGTTTAGCTCCAATTTACCTTTGCTGTGTTATCTTTGTATTTCTTCTCCGAGAGATGGGGACCGCGTGAGGGATGCGAACACCCCATCAATCTTTACAAGGAGAAGACATAGGGGTAATGGTGTTAAACTCCAATAGTATTGGTAAGAAAAATCTACCCTACGGCGCATAAGATATCTGAGCTATGCAAGTCGCATAGTCTACACACAACTCATAGATCCTAAAAAGTATCACCTAGTATGTTTGCATCCTTGTACGTACGGGCCTGATGAGGTCTTCCATCCTTCTTGTTTTCCTATGCGGTCCCCCTTGTCTGTGGACTGGTAAAGAGCACGTCTATGACACTTGAGAAGTGCCAGGCAAGGACTCTTAGAGCCTAGGATATTTAGAGCCTACAAGTGCTGATTGAAGAGCCGCTGAAGAGGCGGAGAATTTCAACCAGGATCAGGAAAATCAGCATGGACAGTGCGTGCAAGGCAAGCCACTCCATTGCCACAAGTGATGACTTTACGTGATCTAACTCTTGTCTCATCTCAGAAGTTCGACCCGAACGAATAAGCTTCACTTGTCTGGTCGCTGTAGTTCAATGAAAAGCTGAAATACAATAGCAGTAGTCTGTCGAGACCTTGAAATTGGGGGATTAGCTGTTGCTCTCCTAGAAGTTCAGAAACTCAAACGCGCTTTTGAGGATTGTAACTTTAAAAACATTTCATTCTGTGATGCAACTCTCGCTTCTTATCCCCTTCTGAAATATGTGCAGGTAAGAAATAGATACTATTTGCATCACGATCTATGTTGATTGTTTCTATTCAAGGGCTTCATGCAGCCTCCTTATGTTAACAATCAGAACATGATTAACATGTTGCTGCTCTTCAGTAGTTAGTTGGCACCAGCCATCTTATACCCATGATTGCAATCGTCACAAGCTACTGCTTATGACGTGTTAAGACTTCAGAACGTGTTCAATTGGTCCTTTCCTTTGGATAATGGTGGGCTAACTGTTAAGCATGAACATATAGACTTTGTTGTCCCCGGGAATACTTATGTGCAAAGCCCACGACGGGCGGTAAGATGTAGACACTAGGGTGAAACAATAGAGGGTTCAATTGGGCATCTATAGAATTCTTTAGTAGTTATTCTGTAGAACACCAAGATAAAATAATATTTACATCGAACTATTTACAGTGGTTCCTTAATATTTTGCCTGAAAATTTTAGGGGACCCCGTCCCTTTATCTTACGTTAATAGGGGGTTTCAGATTTAGCTTTTCCACACGCGCAGAAATGAATTTATGAGTTATTTGCACAAATTTTATGGGTAACGCGCGGGAGTATGTGAACAATTTTACGGGCAAACGTCAATATCCGTAGACAATCTAAAATCAGACACATAGCATTTTACGGGCTACGGGAGGATCCCATAGCCCCTTAAATGATAGTCATATCATTTAAATCAAAAAACTTACGGAACATTTCCGTTTCCAATCAAAACCTTTCTATCGGTATCCATAAACTATTTTATAGATGTCACTAGAAGTCCATAGAAATCCGTCGATCCGAGACGCACTATGCCCTCATTCCGTAAAATATGTGGTTTAAGGCGTAGCATTGGAAATGCTATGTAGGCCTCATCTAGTTTGTCTTCCACCTAATCCTGGTGATGAGTTCGGTGTTCCCTCTCGGACATCAGATCTATATAACTTTGCGTTTTCCAACTAAAGAACGGCGAGGACAGCAAGAAAAGCTGTCCAAGCTGTCATCCGCCACCCCACGAGAAGAATGTACATGAACTTACGGGCCCTTGATCTCGACAAACTCATGCAGCCTTCTGGCCGTTTGACTCGATGTTGCATAGCTATTTCTGAATCGAGCTCTTCCATGTGGTGCATGCTATCTCTTGACGTGTGTGGGTTTTATTAAGTTAAATATAAGATCTTCTTCTTGGGGTTTAGTTTACTTTGTCCTCACTTGGTTACGTGGTGCTTTTTACATCTATTATAAGTGAACTCTTATGATAACAAGAGACGATAGGAGGAGAGAAGAGACGAGTTGGAAATTCATAAATTTCAGAGTGTATGTAGATTATAAGTAAAAAGATAATTCTTTTCGTTTAAAGATTTGTTTCTATTGGTATCAACTTTGAAGGTTATGGGGAATTCGACGAAAGAATATGTGCATATTTGACTTTTTAGAGTTTTTATAAATAATTTTAGTATGGGAGTGATGGATTGGGTATCGTATTTTAAATTTGTGGTTTTGATACTCTGGTGTTATTACATTCTAGTTTGAAAATTCTGAAAAATAAAACTTATGAGTGTTTATAATTTTAAGGTTGCCCGAGTTAGCATTTACTCGTATGAGGAGGGATATGAGTATGTTTTGCAGCTTTTAGGGAATATAAGATGTAGGATCCTATGTTACAGTTTTTATTTTTGTATTAGTTCTAACTTCCTTTCCACTTGAGGCTGCCAAGAGTGACATGAGATACACCATGCACAATGTGTCATAAATTTTTTATTTCATAAGGAGTAAAGACCTAGGTGAAAGAAATGCAAGAAGATTATGATTAGACTACATGGCATGTCCATATGAGAAGTATGATCAAATCTGGATTGTTGACATTTGAGATTACACATGCTACATCTATCCTTTCATTGATCATTTCAGGTATACTAATCTAGTTGTAGGGAGTGTTAGCCCAAGTAGAGTATACTTTGGAGGACTTTCTTGTACACTCCTTGATACGGTTCGATAAACTTGTTGTTTAGTACTCAATTTCTTAGCAATTAATTCTTTGGATGAATCAGCATGTTTTACATTTCTCTTACTTCTACAATGGTGCCTTTGTTATGCTAGAAGAGAGCATGCAAGGCATAGAGAATCTCTTCATTCCAAATACCCCAAGCTAGAGATTGTGCCTCTTTACAAAAAAGAGTAGATTTTTTCTTTTATTTATGAGATAATTTTAATCACATGATATTATAGATTTATCTTGGTTATAATTATGTGGAATCTTAGGTGAGGCTAGATAGTAAAGTAGAGCCGCATGAGCTTCAAGACTTTGCATTTTATCAATGGCTCGTCCCAATTACAAGACTATTTCCTCCTCATGCCTATTATATCCTGCCCAAGAAAGGGAGTACCACTAGACATATAAGAGCATAATTTTGAGGATTTATTATATTGATAGATCACCTTTTGCCCATTTTCTTATGACTTAATAGATCACTTTTCCCCAACCTCATCACTCTACACAGAGAAACAAAATTAGAGAAAGTTTAATCACATCATTAGTTCCAAGTAAATTGTCCTTCTAATGGTTTCATAAAGTTGTTCCAAGGGACTATAATAATAGCAAGGGAGTAGATCTATTATGTCAATTCATCAAGTGCTAGTTTTTTCTAGGCTTCTTACAATAGAGAAGGCCACAAGAGGTATGCCAATGAGGAGGTCTTATTGCATCTTGTTAACCATATATCTATCTTTTAGCATGGTTCTCAATTCCAACAACACGTTAATCCACATTAGTTAGTGTTATTATACCAAAAGGTTGTTAAATTGTATTCCTTTGCATTAATGCACTCTTAAATATCCATCTAGATTGTGTTATCTTGTAGGTGGATGTTTAAAACTATTCTTCTTACATCTCATATGTATCTTTCTTTATGTAACTTAGACATGGTGGTAGATTTATGGAAATCATTATTCCTTCTTTAGCTCTACTCTTTAATAATAACTACTATAGCTTCTCACATCGAGGAGTTAGTTTTCTTTAATCAATCTTCAATACATAAGAAGGAGATGCCTTAAGGGGACCTCTATTTACCATAGCTCATTTTTAGCTCTTTTGTTTACTGCATTGGCAATATGAAGTTCTATCTTTCTTCTTTTGATAGATTTTATTTATATATATATATATATATATAGAGGGAGAGAGAGAGAGTCTTGTAGAACAGATCAGGTAACCTTTGACCACTTAGATACCTCATAGGATTGAGAATCAATGTGCCAAATCATTAAGCATATTCTTATTTATATATTCATCCATCTTGAACTCTAGCTTGCAAAGGAGTGTGTTACATCTACAGACTAATTATGCATTCTTGGAGTAAATAGTGGTGACGTTTTATCATATTCTTCTAAGATGTTGGACTTATGGATCATATTATTTATGTAGATAATCTTCTTCAACTAAGGAATTTGTAGGTGGTATTTGATATACAATCCTCTAATTTCTTATCAATTAACCTATCTACTTTGCATGGCTTGTCCTTCTTTAACCTTTCTATCACATTTTGAAAACCTTTGATTAAAGGATTATGCAACTCTAAGGTAAGATTATCGGCCAAGGAACTTTAATTTATTGATAGTGGGCTTAGTGTATGAATTGGTATACATGTATCAGTTTTGTATACAAGTGTAGACCTATTATCAATAGAGGAGAAGGCCTTGTAGATTTTTTTGACTAGTAGGATACTATTATTACCTTCTTTTTTCTCCTTCTTTGTATGAAAGCCTTTTTTCTCCTTGTTTGTATTTTCTTAGAGGAAAGTCTTGGAGATATATGTGATTGAGGTAGAGGAAGGATTCAATACTCTTTAGGTACTATTGCAATTAATGGAAGTACAAGATGATCTTCTTAAATATAAGATGATCTTTTATTCTTTGTCTCTTTTCCTTTTGATTGACTAAAGTTTGCAATCTTTCTTGATGGACTAATAGTTCTAGTAGGCTTTATATTCCTTTTTAGTTTTATGTATATATAAAATACTTCATCAACATATCAAATTCCATATTTTAATACCATTAGTTAGACAAATTAGCTATAGGTGAAAATTGACTTGATAATATTTTTAGAGACATTATACATCATGGTCTAAGTAGATTAGATAGAGGAGTGGACTTCTACTAATAGAGTAGAAGTTGAAAACACATCAAAAACTTTAGAGTCAATTTTGGAGGCCTAAATAAAAGAATTAGGCCTTGAAAATGAAATATTCTATCCTCTTTTGGGGCAAATGTGTTGCCTATCTTTGAATTTTTATGAAACTATGGATATGGCAGTGGATATGTTTATGAATGATCATATTAGACTTACCATAATATATCATGGGAAGGTATCATTTTCACTATCCTATTTTATAGCTTACTCTAGATCACATTTATCTATTTTTGTATAGAGAGAATTGCTAGTGCAATCTATAAGAAAAGAATAACATTAGCTTATTTTCTATGGATGTTTTAAACATATGTAGGCATTTCATTAAATATCTTTTATATTCTATGTACAATTGTACAAAATACTAATTTGATGCTTTTAGAGCTTAGCCCTATATTATCTATTAGGGTTGAACCTTGTATGACTTGATAAGTTGTTCATATCCTTTTTGCTATCCTATATAGGTTGTATAATAAATCTTTTGAAGATAGTACACTTCAAAATAAAATTTGCTTAAAGTTATAATTATTCAAGGATTTGTTTGAAATGAAAGAGAATGTACTTTTGCTTTGGTTACCTTATGCTGCTTTCTGGATTGCAATCCAAGCAACTTACACTATTCTAACTACCAACTACCACTTGAAGTATCCCTGATGCGTGATTCCTCAATTTGTAATTATTTTCATGTCTTGAAGCAAAAAGCATAAAGCTTTAGGATGAATATATGTAGAAGAATAGTTCAAATGGCATGCTTAAGCTTTCATTATTTTATCTAGGATTAATAAAGATAACATCATGAACTATTACAATTCTTCCTAATTCAAAAAACATTTATCAATCACAATTAAGATGCTTATCTTCTCTCTTTTTGGAGATGAATTAAACAATTCTTTTTAGAGATGAATGAAATGATGATATTGAGATTATATTGCTTAGGTAAAGATATGGTAATGATAACTAGTAGTCATTTCATGTTTATACATTTATGGTAATTGGAGTGTATATTTGATAGATATAAAGACTAGTGAAATCCAATATGAATAATCAATTTGAGCAATTAGTGCCTGCTCTAAATAGTAGCAACTACACATTCTAGAGATAATAGGTGACTTAAAGTATTGTATACAAGAATATGGATATCCTTATATACTTTTTTTACCCTTGTCTTTACAATTTAAGATATCCTTGTATACTCCTTTCAACCTTTAATTTATCCATTGAGTTCAACTTTATGTTTCAAGGTTATTTATAGAAAGGATATTTCCTACAACCTTCCCATGAATCACTTTTCTCAAATCATATTATTTAAAGGATCCACACAAATTCAATCTTAATTTTCTATGCCAATTTTAAAAACTATAAAATATTGTACATATCACTTTAACAAAACTATATCTCATTACCTTGTTTGAAGATTTAGAGGTCCTTGAAAGTAGAGGTTAAACTTTCTTCTTACTTGCACAACTTTGGCTACTAGATAATGTAGTTAAGTACAAGTTAGGAGCAATCCAATGGCAATGGTGAGAAGGTGTGATGAGAAAACAAAGAGAGAATGAAGGACAAAAAGAGGGATTTGTAGTTCATGAATATACATGTAAGTTACAAATCAATATGTGCTTGTTGTGGTTTTTTTTATTTATACCCTAAATTGAAAGCTATGGATAATCTTTTTAGGATACTTATGATTATATATTGAATATTTGGAGTGATTAATCAAATATGAGAGTGATGAGTTGGGACTTTTTTTTGTTTCTTATCTCTTGGTTTTTATATCTTAGTTTTGTTGCAACTTAATTTGAAAACTATGGGGATAAGAAATAGATTTAATGAGTGTTTAGAGTTAGTATTTACTACTACATGTGAGATAAGGTATAAGGGAGTTGTAATTTTGAAGGTATAGGAAGATACAAGATGGGACATTCAATCTTATCATTATTTTTTTACAAGCTAGTGCTTCATTTCCTATATGGAGCTCCTTAGATCAGCACTAATACAATATGCTTATATGGTATAGACTCTCTACCTTGCAAGGTAGTAAGATCCATATGCAAAAGATGCACAAGCATTATTATTGGACCATATGGGATGTCTATGTGAGTGTTTTTCATTACATTTGCAATGCCAAAGCTAGTTTGTTTGGACACTAGAGTGTTAGTCTTGGTAGTCATAGCCATATGCTTAGTTGTTCAAAGACTACTTAATGGCAGCCAGATTTCATGTTAGGACTACTGATCACACTGTTAGAGCTATAGACCAGAATGGTATCAATATAGCACTAAGCAAATCTAAGCCTACTAGGATCTTGTCCATGGCACTCTAAACTAGGCAAGAGAATTCTTTAACCCAAATGGTAAGAACCTCCATTGATACAATACATCCTTATTGTGAGTATCAATAGCCTAAAATGTTGTCTTGGACTTATCCTCATCCTTGATCAGCAACGGATCATATCCTGCTTGGAGATTGAAAATATTGCATGCCAAATTGCATCAAAGATCCCTCTGTTGTAGGCTTAGCATACCAATCAGCCCTAGTTTGTTGATTGATAGGATGATAATCTCCACACATTTGCTTATCTATATAATTGCCATGCATATCCTTCTTGGTTGGCATCATTATAGCTAAAGCATCCTCTCTAGATGAAATCTCCATAGAACCAACCTCAAAAAGATCTCTTCTCCAACTCTAAATTAATGCTCTCTCCATATTACTATATTTGTAGGTATTTCAAAAAATTGGTGTATCACTAGTCAGCTCAATTTGAATACTAAGTCCTTTAGAGCACCCAAATCATTCATATTGCAGGAAAAACAACTTGTGTAGCTCCTTAAGAAGCTTTAAATTCTTGATCTTTCCCCTCTTATAAGCTTGGGTCTAATGTCTAGCTCTCAAGTATAATCTATAACTAATGTAGGAGTGGAAGACACATTGATTGGCTATTACACAAGGCTCTTAGGAGCAATATGTCATGTCTCCAACCGCTAGAGTCCCCAACCTTAGAGCAAAAAACTCCCTATGCTTTTGCTACAAGCTCCATATGTCTTCTAGCTACATCCCAAGTAGGCCAAGGGTGTAATGCAAGTAGACCATGCTCACTTGGATGAACCAAGTAGACCACTCTCACTAATGGTCACTAGCTGGATCCCAAGAATACCATGCCCACTTGGTCCATGACTCCACCATGTGCTTGAATCATCTTGATAAGCATAAAGTTCACAAGTGTTCAAGTGGTAATGCCTATCAAGCACATCCGACATTGCTCTGCTAATCCAAGGTTCACAATCTAGGTCAAACAATTCAGGTCCATAGCTTGATCTAACACTTGATGCTTGCATGCCTCTTACATTATTGAAATTGTGGTAATACCTATCTAGAAACCCATTATCCGCTCTCTCTCATCAGCATTGAGCTCCATCAACCATTGTAATTATGAGTCCCAAAAAACTCCATGACCTCCTTCTCAAAAAGCATATGAGCCTAGGAAACTCATGAGTGTGGGTAAAGCGGCTCTGGGCAGCTCCACAAGGTTTACTACTACCACTATCTTACACTAACGCCCAACATCTAGAATATTATCAACAATAAGATGTGCTACCCACTCAATCCTATCATATGCGCATTGTAAAACCTCTTTAGGTAAGAGATTTGTCCACCAAAGACAAAGATGATGAGCCCGTGATCCAACTCTAGTTGCATCTAACAACATAGTAGTTCCTATTCAAGAATGAAAATGATGTGTACTTGCCACCACTTGTGTATAAGAATCACTCATCAAAGGGATATTCTTCAAAATGTAAAGTGGAGAAATGGATTGATGAACTTGGAGATGTTGTAGTATATTTAATACCTCCCAAAATACACCAAATGGGGATCCTATGGACTTTGACCTTGGATAGCAGGAGTATGTCCCTAACATGGACATCCAAAAGTCACCAAATGAATAGGACAATGTTTCTCCATATCTTGTGCTCCCGTCAAGGAAATATCAACATCATTTGGTAATCTCTAATTGCTAACATTGGTAATAACTCAAGATATTGATAGGCCAAGTATGCCACATGATGTAGAGAGACTTGCCTAGAAGTCATCTCTCTCCGCATACAAGTACCTCTATATTTGTATTCGTACTTATAGTAGTACCACAACTAGTTTAGTGTTGATCCTACCAAACAACTCAATAGGCATACTCTCTCTTATGGATAATTCCAAGAAATAAGTGTGGTATCCAAAGAGGACAAGGTAATTAATTCTAGAAACTCATCCTCACACTAGTCTCTTGGTGGTACAAAGGCTCCACTCCAATTGCACCACTTAATCCGCATATTATTGCAATGCCTCCTCAAAACTCCACAATGGAACATCCAAAGTGGATAGAACAATCACACTTATGCTCCAAATCCAAGTGATCTCCTTTAGTACTAGAGTATCCTCTACATGGACATTGCTCGTCAATAAGTCACCAAGCCAAGTAACAAAACCACTAAAAGCTAAAACTAATGTCATGGTCCTTGATTGTAGTGAGCCAAGATTGCCACAACTAAAGTGCACTAGTAAGCAACATGCACATCCCTCACTTGACTACAAACCTGGCCTATAAGAAGTTGTCTCCTTCTAATAGTCAATATTAAAACCCATGGAATATAACATTTCTCCACCAACTAGCACATCATATGACTCTACTATTATCACAATGGCTTGAGCTCCTCACTATAGAGCTATCAATTGGATGACCAGGCTGAATTTGGACAATGAGCACCTCAAATGTGATGTATTTTTTAGAACCACCTCGTAGAGATATCTAGATTTGAAATATACACCTCTTCATATAAGTCTTGTATAGCCCAAGATCATCACTTGTAGCCTTCCCCAACATAAGAAGTTGCACACTAATTTCTAATAAGACCCTTTGTAGTGTATAGAATTTCCCTTAAGGTCCTACCAAACAGAAAAATCCCACTCTAGTCGTCCAATATGACAACTTCAAGTGTGAATTGAGCTCACCCAAATGCAAGTCTAGTTGGTAACTCCTCCAATCTAGTTGCTACTACTTGCCATAAACCATTAGTAGCTAAATAGATCCCATACTCCTCAACCAAGTTAGCTCCACCATCAACCACTTTTTCTCCAGAAGTAGGAACCACATCATCTCACTCTCACAAATTGTGGCAACCAACTTGAACTTTGGAGTGGGGTCAATTCCCAATGTAAATATGTCATTGGTTGAGAACAAAGGAGAGCGCATAATGAATTGAGCTGCCCTAACATCATGCTAAACTCAATTTATGTAATAATAGGTGGTTGATTAGTATCTTATCCATCATGCACTCCATCACCACTTACCATACCTACACTAGGATGTCTAAGAGCCATGGATGTTGTTTGTAGTCATGATTATCTAGAGTTGGTCATTACGTCATGATTAGCTAGAGTTGGTCCTAGCTAACATAAAGATGACCCTATTCTAGAAGAAGAGAAAAAAGTGAGCATCACTATTTTGTTTTCTAGTGTATTGAATTGGTATTATTCTTAGTTATTTGACTTTAAGGAAAGAGTTGAGAACTCTTGGGCTCACAAGGCTTATCGGCACGGATTTTCCTATAGTCCAAGGATATTCCATATGAAGGAATCTTTGACTTAGTTGGCAGGTGAAGATGAGACCGCCTACCTAGAACTAATGGTAGTCATCCATTGGCAAACCCTCCAAGTGTTGGAACAATTCTTTCCATGCCATGAAGAGTGTGAACAAAGTTGACTTTTGCATCTTTTGCAAATCATACCAATTATAAAAATCTTGGATGAAGTTATCCAACTCAATGGTATCTACTATACCAAAGTAGTGCGTGGGGCCTTTGGAAGCCCTATAAATCTTATCCATGTCCTAGAACAATGGTGCAAACACATCAAGTGCAATCTTAACTAAATTAACTCTCATGTCAAACTCCTAACTAAAATCAATCGTCTCTCTCATAAGGACCTAAGATACAAGCTAATATTGAGCATCATTTAGTGTAAACCCACTATGTACTATAGCAAAATCTCCTAGAATCCCCAAAGAACATCATGATGATGTACAAAAACCGCAACTATAACCACCAAATACCACTACCAAGAACCACCCACTAATGTATCTCTTGTTGTGAGAAAATTATAAATTAGGAATTTGAGAGAATAGCAAGAATCCAAATTTGGCTATGTGATGGAGTAGAAATCATTCATCAATTCTGGTCAAGAAAAGCATGCATAAAAATTATGCTTAATTTCATGTGATGTTGTTTATATCCACAGATGCAAGAGATTTTTATTTACAATTTTCAATCAAGAACTATTAAACAAGACCTATCAAAGTCACACTCATCACTAACACTTACACTATTTATACACTTGCACTTAGAGACCTTTATCTAGTTTGGGAACATTTGGTGAAGATTGATAATATATCTAAAACCTAATTATTTGGTACCAATTGATACATATCACCTCACTTAGTTTCACAAGTGGGGTCAGGCTTGTAACCTTCTTGCAAGTCATATGGTCTAGAGTCCTCTTGCAATTCCCATGCTTGTAGGTTATGTAGTCCCATAGCTACCTCCGTATTATCCCATAGCTCTCGTATGACATATTTGTCCTAAACTTGAAGTGAATGTAACTTCTTTTCTAAAGCTTTGTTTTCCATGATCTTAGTGTCCATAGAAAGACCTTGAGAAGACTATTTCTAAAAAAATAAATAATGAATAAAGCACACTTCATTTTCATCTATATTCACAAAGATATGGATCTTAATGTGAACTATCTTTCTATTCACTCTCATAAATAGAATCTCATAATATGAAGATTTGTCCCCTACTTACATTTCTACACTCCCATAGAAGATCAGTCTTGTATTGACTCTTCAAGAATATTGATAATTATCACATAGAGCATTCTAATAATAATCAAAATCCACACTTAACACCTCTAACTATGACAACTACACTACAGGGAAAGGAAACTTGTAACCTATCATTACTAATGCACACTTTCACAATTTGTAAGCCATCACTTAATACCTCACTAGGGAGAAACATAGGTAATCTAATTGGTCATCACTCAAACCTCACTACCAAGAGCACACTAGAGCACCAAATGCTCTAAAGATCAAGAAATCTCACACAAACATGGTGCATAAATAGGAATCAAAGAATGGAAGGGATCCAATCACAAGAAATCAAACAATAATTCTTTATCTCATGAATCAAAATCAAATTTAGTCTACCACCATTTGGCATTTGTTATAATATGAGTGTCTATCTACTCCTATATTACTAGGATCAACAAGAAAAGAATCAAATTGTCTCTCATACGCATAGCTACATGAGTATATATATTAATCTACTAATCACTAGGACAACAAGTGAGGGTAGACCAATTGGCTAAGGCACCAATTTGGGAACCAAAGATTTGGGGTTCAAACCTTATTGCACATAATCTTGAAAGGTAGGTAGATTTTGCCACATAATTACCAAAAACTCAACTTAATTGGCTAGTTGCAAATCAACTATCTTGCTTGTTTGCCACTAGCCAATCAACTAGCTTGCTTGTTTGCCTTCTATGTCTTTCTAGCCTATAGCTCTATACCTTGAAATGCCAAAATTTAGCCAAATGAGACTTTTTTTCTTGTCAATTCTAACCTTCCCTAAATTTTACTAACCTCCACCAACTCAAGCAATAGCTAGGACAATTCAAGCAGACTTGAGCAACCTCCAAGTCTTGATCATTTTTGCAAATTTGACCTCCAAAACTAGATCACCTTTACCAATTTGACAGATCTCCACTATAGTTAGATGACCATCAAATCCTTTGACAAAAATCAACTTTGGCCAAATTGAGAGGATGAGGATCTCCAAATCCCTAATTTGAGGAGATGGATTCTCAAATCCACCTCTAATTTTGCACCTTGGGTTCAATTTGTACCAAATCAATCTTTATTTCACTTGCATGTGCTCAAATTAAACACTTATTAGCTCATATTGACTCAATTTTGAGAAATTTAGCACATCATCCATCCCATTGTCAAATTTATAGCAAATCAAGCATTGCTTCTACACCTAATCCCACCAACTTCAAGTTACCACCAACGCACTCAATTTATATACTTGATTTCTCACTAATCTCTTACTCCTCTAATGTGATCAATTCACACTCAACTCGGACCACAAATTAATCTTCAACTCAAAAATCTGCCACCAACGGCCATTGATTATAGTCAAGCCACACCTACTCTAGCTAAGAGATTAAAGGTGATACTCACTGGACTCTATCTACTATAGTCAATAACTCAAAGGCTTGACATCAAAGAAATGAGCTCTTTAGAGCTACTCTTCAAAGTTATACCTCTTTGCTTGACCTAGATCTCCAACCCTAACATTGTTGTTGATGTTGCAAATAGTTGTAAGTGATAGTGAGTTCTATGGTGTGATTAATAGCCTTAACACAAAATTTGGCCGCCAAGACTATCACTCGAGTGTTTGAGCAAATTAGCTTTTGCATTGCAAATATTGTGACATTGAGCTTTTGAGCTCCTAGTTGTGGTGGATAGAGACTAATGAGCATCACATGGAGTCTCTTAGTGAAAGAAGATATGACTTGATAGTGTAATCAAAGTCCATTGTTGGTAGTATATTGAGTCAAATGTTGAGTTTTTTTAATCAATTGATTATTGTGGCACTTTAGAATTTGTGTGTGCCTTTCTATATGAATTGAGCTTCTAAAGCAATGTATGTTGGGTAGTGATGTATATACGCACAACACAATGACCATGTTGATATTGTTGATGTATGAGGTTGCATACACCATCTCAATTCCCTTGTGGACTATTTTGGGTACTTAGATCTAGATGTGAGAATGGTTAGCAACCCAAGTAAGTATTGTAGGGCTTTTGAGACTAGATTTCAATGTATATTGTTATTCTATAGACTTCCTTGTGCTATCCATAATAAGGTTAAGGCTTTTGTCAACCGGTGAATGGATTGGTGTGTGATTTCTTGACTGAGTTGACATGGGTCTTTATCTTACTCTTATGATATTTTCCTTATTGTATTAGATGAAAATATGCAAGGTGAAGAGAAGAGGTTGCTATATTTTATAAATCCCAACAAGAGGATTGAGCTATATGTTAAGAGGAATCTTTATAGGCAACACATTTTAGGAGATAGTTGTAATACAAGATACTAAAAAGTCTACTTTGTTACACTGATGTATGATCTTGGATCAAATTGGAGAGTATAGTAGAGACATATAAGCCTCACACTCTTGTTTTTAACTCATTCATTGAACAAGACTATTTCCTCCTTATGTCTATTTCATCCTCTACCAAGAGAAAGAGATCACAGAAGTCTTGGAATATTAGCTTTAGAAGCTAGTATGTCTTAATACATTTTTTTTGCCCATGTATTTTTCACAAGTTCAAGAGCTTGTAAGGGAATTTTTTTTATGAGCATTTTAGAGACTAGTTTCAAGCATATGATCCTTTTAATGGTTTTACAAAGGTTTTTAGGTCTTTATAATAGGAGCAAGGGGGAGATTTATACCTCAATGTTAGGTACTAGTCAACTTCTCACAATGGACAAGGATATAAGAAGCACTAGATAAATTGGTATTTGCAAGATCTTTTTATGTCTTGTTATTTGTACCATTATCCTTCAACATTTTTCTCACTTCTAATAGCACTGTAGTTCACATTCGTCTGGATTGCTACATTGTGAAGTTGTGAGGTTATATCTTTTGGCATAAGAGTACTCCTAAATACCTACCCAAATTGGGTTATCTTGTAAGTGGATGTTGAGAATAATTTCAATGATATGTTATTTGTAGCCATTTTTAGAGAGCTTGAGGCTAATGGATCCTTGGCAAGTCTTATTTCTTCTTTATATGGTCAATTTATGGTTCTCTTTCTTCTTTGTACCACCAACATGGTTTCTTATGAGGAGTCAATTTTCTTTAGTGAATTTCTATTGTATGATGAGAGGATCTCTTAAGTGGACTTTTATTTGCAATGGCTCATTTTTTAACTCTTTTTTCTACTACTTAAGCCATGGTGGGTCATATCTTTTAGTCCTACATGTACAATACACACATTGTAGGCCTTATAGACTAGATTAGGCAAACCTTTGACCACTTGACTCCCAACCTTCATGTTATAGGCTTGAGAATCAAAGTATCAAAGTGTAGGATATGTTCCCTTAAGGTATTCCTCCTCACCTCAAGCGTTTAAAGTGATGTAATACATCTTTAAATGACTTATGTATTATTGGAATGCCAATAGGTTCCAAGGATTTTGTGTAATACAAGTAGCTAGATATATTATCTAGAGGTGGAAATTAGCTTGGTAACATCTGGAAGGATGTTATATATGATGGACTAAGTAGATCAAATAAAGGTGTCATCCAAGGAGTACTTTCACTAATAGTCAAAAGGAGCCAAAAACACCCTAAAGACTTTAGAGCCAATTTTGGATGCCTAAATGGATGAATTAGACCTCAAAAATGGTGGGAGTCTTCCTCTTTGGGAAAGTAGATTTGGCTTCTTCTCCCACTAATTTTCTTATCTCAAGCTTTCCATTGGTACCTCATCCATGCAATTTTGAGCTTCTTATAAGAAGATTCCCTAAAGATTCTCTCTGATCAAACTTGTTTGACCAGCCAAATAGGACAAGGACCAACATCTCACCCATTCATGCAACTAACCTAAAGGTGGAGCTTGTTGACATATCACCAATCCATGTATCTGATCTAAGGGTGGAGCTTCCTTTGAGGGGATCCTCTTTCTATATAATAAAGACAAGGTGTTCTCTTAGGGCATCAGAGTATTGAGTGTTGAAGCTTTGTATTTCTTCTCCTATGTTTCTCTTGGGTGCACTCTTGTCCTGAAATGTTACATTGTTTTAGACACCATTCTTATAGAAGATATCCTTTATGTAGATGAACTTTCTATGCTATGTGATTCACATGTGGCATTTAGTATACTCTCTTCTAATATTTCTCATCAATTGACTCCCTTACTTTGCATGATGATGCTTCCTTTCAGTTAAATTTTTTTGACCAACCAGATGTGTAGCTTGCAAACATGTCACCAAATCCATTTATCTAATCTAAGGATGTAACTCACTCATAGTGTATCTTCTACACTATATAATAAAGTAGAACTGCTCCTTTGGGGCGTGAGGCTTTGGAGTTTTGGGAGGATTACAATATAGTGTTCTTTTGTCTTCATACTTTTATACACCTTCACAGTTTTTTAGTCTACTATGTATGCATTGCTATACTCTATAAAGAGCAATATGTATTGCACTCTATATAAAAGCATCACACCATGTATAGCTTCTTCAAATGTTCTATAGACTTTTGGTTTTGTAACAAATACATTCTATGTGCAATAGGACCATTCTTTCTTCTTGATGATCCTCTTGCTATTGGAGTTTAATATTTTCTTCTTCTTGTTGTTTATTCTTTTAAGGTTTGATTTCATCCTATAAATTTCTAATTTTAAACCAGTTTTATTCTAAGTGCAGGAGGACGGTTCTCCCTTATACAGCCTGATGTGTTCTTCCTATCTTTTACGTTATCTGATACACTAGTCCACCGAGTGTCCTTTGTACACAATTAAAAAAATTTTAAAAAAGGAAAGCTCTTAGCACCAATCCTAACCTAAGAGACTGGTTTATCTGGCTTGCAGGTTGCTTCGTCCCAATCACTTCCATCATAACATTTGCAGCACGTGCTGCAAAGTTCTGGTTCTTGCTCGCGGAGATCCATGAGCTGCAAAGGAGTACACCTTACCAAATCCAAAACACTTCGTCCGTGAAAACATTTACTGCAACAAACTTTCGATTATGGATGCGATTTCGTGCGTTGTCAAGGATAAGCAAAACCAAAAACCAAAATTATTAATTTTATATACTAATACACGTCATGATTTTTAAAACAATCAACTTCCCTTAGATTCCTCAATTAATTTAGATGGATAAATCTCATATTAAAGTAGATGTGCAATATGATTTTGTTTGTTTATCCTGATATAATAACTCTTATCTACGCTAAACAATCCAAACCCTAAACAAAACCCTAGGTTCCAGTCAAATTTAGGAGATTTACTTACAAGAGAAGATGAGACCTATGTATCATTTCCGATTTCTCATAGCATGAACATAGACGCAAAACCTAGGGATTTATCTTGGTCCGGAGAATAAATCAATGTATCGTGTCCAATTCTCATAGCATCAACATAGGCGTAAAGCCAAGGGATTTATCTCGGTCCCGAGAAGAAATCAGGATAGAATCGAAAGGACTACATTTTAAACATCATTTATCCCTGTCTCTTCTAAGATGTATTTTTCACATTTAGAGCTATACTAATGAGAAGAAGTAACTATTGAGGAGCACTAACTGTAGTTTAGACTTGAGTCAATTTAACACTCATCTTTAATGCTACCATTTTGGTAGATATTCTTTTCTTACATACTGCTTAAAATAATGTTGTTTCCAAAACTACTTCTACGAAGCTGTTGCCAAAGATTTTTTTCATCTTTTGAAAAAAATATTATTTACTTAAATATAATATCTTTCTTTTAAATATGAGATCGTCTCAAGTTGGTTGAATCAAATATTTTAATATAAAAACTAACCTAATCTTTTAGGTTAATTTTAATATTAATAATTACAAATAAATAAAGGATAACCGCTTAGAAAATATGAAGGATGGGAAGATCTCATCAAACCTTACAAGAGAGAGATGAAAAAGGTAAAATGAGGCTAAGCCTCAATAGAGTCTATATATAATTTCGGTCTATATAGAGTCTATATATAAGTTCAAATGAATTACACATTCAAAATCAAATATGTTATAAGAAACTGTGGCACTCCGTGAAAGTAACGGGCCCATGCATCGCATGCGCACCCAACTAGTATATCTAGATGGATATACATGCCTTGCGAAAATCTAATTGTAAGGATAATAAACCGCATTAAGGAGAGCAAACAGGATACCAAACATTATGGAATCCACCAGTATTAGCAACAAGAGAGGGAATCCAGACAGCGAAGCTCCACAAGGGCAAACAGCACTTCCTCCAACTCGACGTATGGGTTAGTGTTTGTATCCAGAAAGTCAAGTTCTTGACGTTATCGCGGTCCAGTCTACCGGCGTTGTCCACGTCTGCTATCGCGCTATGGACAGCGCCGTCAATCGGCTTCACCGAGATTCTGCGCGTCCTGGTTGCAGGGTAGATACGGTCCGTAATTCACTTTCTCTCCCGAGACCGTGTTTTGTGGCAGGCTGACTTGGCAGCCAACCCAAATGCCACCGACCAGCCACTTCAGCCCGCAGGTCTAGTTTAGACTCACGGCGCCGTGTCGTGAAGTAACCCAGGTGACTCGGAAGATCCACCGGAATAGATTCTAAGCTGCTTTGGCCAGAATCGGAGGAATCCAAAATCGTTCTATGAAATCAGTAGATCCGATATAACTTGGTTGTCGCGGTGTGCATTTGACCGTCTATTTTTTGACGGGAAATCCGCAAACTGAAAGGTTTCACCCCCGGTGGAACGAGTTCAAGGAACAAGATCGCTACAGTCTATTCTCTTGGACAACAGGATCGTTGCGCTCTCCTAGATCTATGGAGATGGATTCCCGAATCTTCGTGTGGAACTTGGGAAAAGGTTCTTTCGCACCGGGTAGAGTTTGTGGTTTATACCAAAGAATGATGAACCTGGCGAGAGCTATCATAAGAAGGAAGAGTTTGTGTGTGTTTTGGTTTAGCGTGTGTTGAAATATGCATATGGCTTGATTGCTTTCAAATATTTGTCGATGCATCTAGCTAAAATGATAAAATGGACGTCTATAATTTTCTTTTGTGCTCACTTCAGTTTTAATTTTCACTTAGGGCTTGTCCAAATAGATAAACACTTGCGCAAAATTTACGGAACCTAATTCAAAACACGAAATCTTAGAGAACTCAAAAATATAATCTACTGGGTCGGTATTGCATAGCAACACTAATGCAAAAGCTACTACTATTACGGAACGTAATTGTCCCAACAAATTCAAAAATAATCTGCTAGATGTGAGTAGAACCTACCGACGGGAGGATAGTTCAAAGTAAATATTTTTAGGATGGGACGCTAATCTAAAATCATCAAACTCAAACCCTTGAGCATATCACCCCTTTTATAATCAAGTCTTCAAGCCTTGATGTACACTTCCTTCAAAAAATTAGGGGTTTTAATTCTAGACATTCTAAGAAATACTGGATTGCTTTGGCATGATGACATAAATATGAACTGAAGTCTTATCAAGTAAATTCTTGTCAGAATATAATAATTCCATGAATATATTGTGATACATTCCAAGGAAGTTGGATCTAATAATGAAAAGAAGTAAAAAAATGTATGGGCATGAATTATATCTGGGAAAAGATTATAAGGTGTATGACATACATTTACTATATTATAGTAGAACCATCCATAAAATATTCTACTATGTTTCTACTATACGTAATAACACCATCCATAAAATAGTTGTAATTTCTCTTTACAGATTTTTAATATGTAAATTTAATCCATGGATATAAACCTACCCACCAGAATAACCAGATCAAAGTTGTACTTTAATTTGGAATATAAGATATAAAAATTTTTCTACCAAATACGAAACTACGCAAACAAGAAATTGTAGGCATTCTATGGCTTACTGAAGGTTACTATGGAGTACTTCGGGGTACCCTTAAATATCCATAAAAGTTTTGCGAACAATCTTCACCATTATTATAGACAATGTTTTGAGGATTCTTTGACAACATTTATGGGAAGTGATCACATGCGTGACAAATTACAAGTCATGACTATGGCTTGTAACTGAGTATGACTATGAGAAATGACTTGTAGATTTTTACCAATATCGGGTAAATAGTATTTATTATTTACTTAAGAAATCATATTCAAAGTTTAAATTCAAACAAGTCTAAACAGTTTATGTTCTTATTTTTCTAGACTTTCAACCTTTCTTATCCCCAACCTATTTCCAATCCATTTGTAATCCAATTTTAAGTGTTATCCCACCTCACAAGTCTAATTCAAATGGAGTCATATTCCATCTTGTCTTGGCCAATAGATTTTATTGTCAATATCTCATGTGTTTGTGCTTGATCATAATTATGAAGTAAACAGTGAAGTGGATACAAGAATTAAGAAGACGGGTTGAAGGAGAAAGTTGCGACAGTATACTTTGAAGTGGTCTTTTATAAATAAAATTATCCATTATTGAAAATGAAGTACACTTTATAATTAGATGCACACAATGTAATTAAGGTACTCTTTTGACAAATCGATACGAAAATTACTAAAATAAAAATCAACTCCACACGCATTCTCTAAATGATCGTGATAACATTTTTATAACTTAAGATCAAATTGTAATGGCATGCAAATTTATTTCTTCCATTTTGCACAAGATATATGAAATAAGAATTTTGATTCAACTAGCAAAAAACAACTTACCTCTTTGTCCAAGGTAATAACTAGCTCTAGAAGTGTCTTTAGATGAGAAAAAGGCTTGATGCGATTCAAAGGCTATTTCAAATCTTAGTTCATCTCCTCTTATAATAAACTCATTTTAAGGATACTGAGAATTCAACGCATATAGTTAGTAAAATTATCTCGATAATTTTCATACAAGTACATAATATCTAGCACTAGAGATATCCTTGGATAAGAAATATACATGGATCAGAATAAAAATAATTTAAATTATAGATTATAGTTTATCTCAGAAAGCATAGCTTACTCTTTCACGCAATAAAATTCTTAATTAAATATTTTGCACCACATAATGAAACAAATATTATTTATAATATGTGAAGTACATGTATACAAATGATCTCATCTTTATAACATATATGTCTCGTGGATCTCATGAAGTTGTAAATCAAATTTAAGTTGAAATCAATTTTCCCCTCATTTCTCTTCATATCACCAATTCACACTTTGGGCCGTTTACACAAAGTGTGTAAATTCAATTTGAGCAATACGAACACTACCGTGCCAAGCACGCTCGCTTGGTGCCACCTAAGTTGATTGCTGCCACTGTGGGCAAAGTCTCCACTTGGCCCACAAGTGTGTAGTTAAGGCCATTTGAAATATATCGAAATGACTTAGGGTCTCTTTACATTAATGTTTTATTTCAAAAAAATTAATACACCTCAGACCTAAAGGAATTCACTTAACAGACACAACTTTTTTGATAAGAATGGGTGTCTTCTTTCGTGTTCTGGTTTTACACCAACATTTGCAGAATCGATCATCACTTTTATCTTTGCCCCTCCTATGGGACAAAATCGTTTTCGAGGTTGGTTAATTTCACTCATAGTTTGTAAAATAATCCTTTAGTTCAGCTAATCTGGTATTATTCAGTTCATTTGAGGTGATTAAAATTCTTGAAATTCCAAGAAACACGCTTTTGAGATATTTCCTTAAGTGGTAAGATTACACTTTATTACGAAACTCTGTATTTGCATTACATTTCATTTCCAAGAAAAGGGCAGATATTTTACAAATATATCTTATCTTAAGAATTCGTATTGGAACATTCCTCCTCCCGATGACATTTCGAGGCTGGGTGAGTGGTGTATCGTGGCAAGTAGAATACCAGGTCGGCAAGTTGCGATTAGTCCACTAGTTTTAGTCGTTCTAACAACGTCTCTGTCCTTAGGAGAGAAAACACGACGCTAGGATCGTAGATCAGTCGTCGTGAAAGACCTATCCAATGGAGGGAAACGTCTTGGTGGAAAATAAGCCACAAAACTGCCTATACACGATGAAAGCCGGGGCAAACTGAATCACGAAGGGACAAAAGGACTACGAAGGAAAGAGAGGACCGAGAAGAGGTCCTCAGTTTTTCAAGGTCAAATCCGTTACATTCATCGACGGCATGCGTTCAATCAAGCCCGCGCAATCGGTTATTGTGGATTGTATTAGTAGAGTAAAACGGGGTCGACATAAGCTTCAGCTCAATGCTGAAGTGCATTACTGGCGAACAATAACAAATATCCAAAAATTCGAATGGATTGTTGAAATTATCTTCAAAGAAGAAAGAATCGCACTGCAACAATGTTCCTACTATGACAAAACAAGATTGTACCCCAAATTCTCAGTGACAGCACTTACAGCATACGAAGCGCAAGACTGGTGACATTAACCGAAAGAAATCGCAGACAAAACTTCCACAAATCCTTTGGGTGGTTCAAACTAGAAGTTTACTACCCTAGAAGCCCATTTCCATTGGGGCTCTACTAGTGCCAAAACATGGACAGGAACTGTTTCAACAGTTTCTGTCCGTGTTCACTAGTCCAAGGGTAGGTAGGTGTGAAGTGAACATGGTACACAGAACTCGTCTGCGTATTCTACCTTCTGTTCCTCCCTCCAATGAAAGCCGGCAATGACTGCCACAAACGTGACTTAAAGGGGACTCCGAAGGTGAACAGGTGCCAAAACTAGTGAAATCTACATTGGGTGCCCATGACGGTACGATGTTGATCGTGGGCAAACCTTCGGCCTCATAGAACGAGCAGAAGGGGCGAATATCCGACAGCATTGACAGAAGAGGCACAAAGAGTTGCTCCTGACAGATCGAGGACAAATTGACCACTCTTTTGGGAACCATTTCCCTCCATTCTATACTAAATACTTACATACCAAAGTCGATCCCTCTACTGCAAACGAATTCCATGTGTGACTACACTAACTTGATCTGACCAGGATATTACAAAGGCAAAATGATGCCGCTTTCGATATGAAGCCTTACAGGACAGCTAATGAGTTCAGCAATATAGAAAAGGCTGTCGACAAGGCAAGGCACGTGGAAAGATGGGAAGCCGCTGATGGCCGGGGTGCTGGTGCCGGAGTGCGGGTGACGCCCAAGAGAGGGGGTTCCGGTACAACCAGATCAGGAGCCGGTTCAGATGAAGGAGGTATAGGACCTGGAAAGAGAGCAGTGTTCAACTCGCCGGGAATAACTAAAGGTGGAGTGAACCCCAGGTTGTTCGAACCGGATCCATTTGCAGTACAATGATTATCTGCAATGCAGTGAAGTTCGGCGTTAGAGGGAACAACGGTTACAAGAGCTACGATCAAATCCTGCACACCATTGGATTTGTAAAATAATCTGCTTCATCGGGCAAAACACCTCTACGTTTCCAGACTAGTCCATATCTAAAATCAACATGCATAACAAGGCATTGAGAATTAAAAAACGAAGAAAGGTTGATGAGGTGAGGCTACCGACTAATTCTTAGCACACGAGAGCAAAGGCTCGTACCAAAGTAATTTACGGTTGTGAGTGGAAAATCGGTAACAAAACCATCAATTTTGTAGTTTTCTGTCAAAAAGTACAGCTCCAGGGTCGGATCTGTCTTCAGGTCCCAAGGAAAGACGGTGTTCTCGTTCCTTAAATAGAAGAAGAACACGGACAAGTTTTGCGCGTGTGCCCACTTGACCGACTCCGTAGCGGGGAGAAGGAACCCAGTCATTGGATCCATCTTCTCTATGAATGACCTTTGAATGCTCACTGACGTTGCGTATTCCTTGATATCAACGAAATCTGACGCTGTGAAAGAAATTACAGACGACGGCGGGCTCGCTATACGGTACGTCAGTGGATAGGTTACATTCAGGTCACGAAGCCTGGCAAGAGCGGAACTATCTTCAGATTGCACCATGACTTTGTCTGAAGCGGTATAGCCTGCTGCTACCAATGCGTCGGCCACTGCATCCACAACAGCGAGATTCCTTTCCTTCCTTATGAACACAGCATTCTGTTGCAGCAACAAAGAAATGTTAAAAAACGCCAGGGAATCGACTCTCCATCTGCACTGGTCGATAATTCCGAAGATTTCTCCACGTCCAGTGTGTCCAAATCTTGAGTTTATCCACAGCGATTGAGATGCATTGAATAAGCAAGTGATGAAATATTGCCTGACCAGACGGATTGAAGCTGGAACTGAAAATAATGCTCGCAGGCTCCAGACAAAGGTTAGAAGTTAGAGGGTACCTGGATATCAATAAAAGCTCCAACTGAATTGTTCTTTGCCAGGGACAGAAACTCTGCTAAGGTCAGGATGGGATATACTTCGTCGTTCGCCTGGTCACGAAAATCGCCCGCTTTCTCGTTGGGACTATATATTACACCTGAAAACTTCATGTATACGAGTTAGTTCACATCGACCAGGTGATCGAATCTAGTCCCCTCATAGATCTACAAGGTATTGCATCCCAAATTTTCAACCACCTAGGCAAGCTCCGTAAACAAACTTCATTGAATGCCATATGCCAGACTCGAAGCCGCGTACCGTCAGTAGCACAGTTAGAGAAAGACTGGATAAGTTGACCATAAATCTCACATCAAAAGTAGGTCAGCTACACACAATTTGAGTCCAAAGTTTGCAACAGTCTGATACTGGGAGGCTTAAAATTGTTGACTCACATTTTAGCTGTGTCTGAATTTCTTCCAAGGTGAGATCAAAGGAATACACTGTGCTGCCGCTGTCGCCGAGTTCAGAATAGCTGGAATTGGAGCGTGTTTCCAGGAAACTAGTGGTTGCAACATTGGTGCTCATTACCAAATTCGGTGATTCACGGCATATCAGTGCGCCATCTTTGGTGATCTGTACGGAGCAATCGATGTAGTCCACGCCGGCTGCAATAGCAGATGTATAGGCAGGAAGAGAACAGCCGGGAAAATCTCCACTATTCCCATTGTGTGAGATAACTGTGGGTTTGGATGTAGCTGCCACAATAAAAACAGATCCAACCCGAAAGATTGTCAGCTCAAGCTTTAATTTCCATGTTGATCAGGGTAGTATCTTGAAGGATACGAATCGTAACGAAGAAACAAATATTCTCCCGGAAAAGCTGAAGGACAAAAGAGAAACTATCAACATTGTCACTGACAAAAGTTTGATGACCCAACCGTGGACCGGCACAACCTCTACGTCAAAGAACTCATAGTCCTAACATACCTCTCGTCGAACCGTTCTTTGAACTTGACGCGTAACAGGCTGCAGCAAACAAAGTATAACACTGTATATCGTTAACGCAGAGACTTCACGACTCTCCGCCCAATATACCCCCGACAGGCAAAAGATAGATAAGTCCCACCAAACCAGCATAAAGTCTGGAGGAATACATATTACGTAATGAAATACAGAACCCGGTTCTATACCCTAGTCTAGAGAGATGCATAGTAAAGAGTATTCCACGTGCAAATGGTACAATTCACGACCCAGTCCGAAATTAAGCTCTTTAAATCATCTTAATTGAACACTTTCTCGTGGAGATTGACCAGTCCATGGCCAACTTGATGGTCACGGTAACGCATCCAACTTCAAACCTGCACAAACCCTGTACACAGAAGCATGTCTGATAACTCCATTCATACGAGGTTTACCTATAGCCTCAGAAGCGGTTGTTGGGAAGTCGCTGAACAGCCCATCGACAGTGAAATTGTATTTCTCAATGTAGTCCAAGATTTCCACAACAGGATCAAAGCTATAGTTGTAGGAGTTCTTAAATTGGTCGTTTTTGAAGTCGTATGCATAGACTTCAAGCTTCGCTTTGTGGGCGTCATCAACAAGCGACGTATGTGTGCTCAGATACCTCGTGGTTTCGTTGATAGGCCAGATATATTCCTTGGGTACAAGTATTCCCGAAGCAAAAGTAGAAATGTCGCTTAAGTTCTTCAGCAAGTCCCCATATGTCTGGCCGGTGGTTACCTCCGTGGAGATTGCAGGAAGAAACTTAAAAACCAACTTAGTTTTAGAAACTGCGGCAGCCGACTTGATGCTTTTGAGTATCCCAACTTCGGTAGCAGAAATAACCCTCAGATTGTCTGCAAATACTGGCATTGATTCGATCAAATAGCCAGTGGCGTTTAAGCCTTGCTCTTCAAAGAACGATGCGTCCTATTACCATCACAAGGAAGTGACACATTTCAGGACAGTCCAGAAGCAAAATGCTTCGACACTCTAAAAGAGTGTCCACCTCTGTTAGACAAACTTGAATCACTTCGATGTACAACGTGAACGTGTACGTGACTGACTCAAACGCGAGCACTGTGCCTACCAAAAATGCTCACTGAGCTATGATGGAGCAAAGGTTGCCGTGTTAACCAACTCGAGAGCTCTAGAGTCAAAGTTACCTCAAAATTCAACCAAAATGGTTGCTGTAGCGACTCTGGCTTGAAGAGCGGAATTAATCCGTCGAAAATGGACGTCCTGGAAAACTCTTTCTGGATTGCTGCAAGGACAGAAAACAGAGAACAGAGATTCAACGCGGACGATACAACGATTATGAGTTGCACAGGTAAGAGAACAAAAGTTACAGCATGTCAACATAGGAAAGAGACCACTACTGCGAGTTCAGGTAGCTGCGGTGATCGAGTAAACAGATGCAACATTACTTGTAAGGCAACTATCTTCTATCTGTTATATGGGTATTTGAGAACAGAAGCCGTTCTAGGAACGGGTTATCCAGAACTCATGAAGTGCAAATGATCGGTAAGCAAGATGTACATGATTCACAATGCTAGAATAGTGAGAAATCCATAAGGTAGAATGCATCAAATGTAACTTGAAGCAAAGGCATAATTGAAACAAATTGAGAATAACATATGGCTAACAGACTAGTAAACAACCGTGAAATCCAGAAGTCTATGCAAACGACTGCGAGCAATAGGAAATGCTATGTAAAAAACTGCCAGTAAGCAGCGCGTGAAAAATTTAAAACGTGGGCTCGAGTCGGGTAGGAACACCGTATACACGAGAGGTCGAACCCAGGAATCAGGCAAAGAGCGAAGGAAAAATAATAGGGAGGGAACTAGCTGGGGAATGGAGGAGTGGAAGAATGCAAGAAACCTGTCGAAGTGTAACACGGTAACGAGAGCGAAGCGAAATAGGATAGGATATAAAGTATATCGCAACAAGCGCTATGGACGCTTGAGTCCTGAGACGCTAAACATCAAAGGGAAGTAGAAGGCGGCCATAGCAGAAGGCTTCTATCTGTTATATATGCACAACTATCGTTATACTCAAACATCATTCTATATATGACGGGTTCATGGGTATATACTGGTCAAGAAAGGTCTTAAGTGTGCATTTATGAATTTCATCAATCGTCTTCAAAGGAAGATAGTAAGTGCTCACCAGTGAGGTTAAACATCTCATCCACGGTGAAGTCGACCGCAAACCATCCGGTAATATTTGTACCACCGATAGTATATGTCCTGTTCATTTCTGGAAATATCAGATTCGCGTTGGTTGAAGATAGAGACGGACCTGGGTCCCCTGGACTACAAAACCCTGTGGGAAATGAGGTCGTCTTAACTAATTGTAGGTCGCAGGTCACAAGCGTTCCGGGAAGACTGTAATTTAGAGCATCCTCATAAGCAAAAACAGTTTGAGCCGGGTACAGTCCTGATGTCCCTCCATTAGCAATAACAAGTGGTGCTGATCCTGGATCACAACATACGGAATCAAAACTCAGCATTCTACCTCCACAACCGTCATAAACCATTCTTATTCGGAACATCAGCCGCGCATTCTTCAAACGATGAGCACACATCAAACATGACCTACACCATGAATGTGAACTTGACAAAAGTGAGTGATCCAAAGGCTTCGTGAAGTCTCGGATTTTGAGAAAAGCAAAAGTGATTATTATGATATTATGTTGCAACCCAAAGCGTTATCAGGATGGGATCACCCTAGAACAGACAAAACAATCGAGCTCATTTCTGAACCACGTATCATAAGCACCAGAGTTCACTAACTTCAGATGAGGCAATATAAAACGAACGCAAACTCTTGGAACTGATGTGTCACTTGTAGCCGAACGCTTTCACTCGGCCACCTCAAGGAAACACTGCTGTGAGTTCAGGGTTCCTCATTCGTAAGGCCAAAACCAGCCAAGAACATTCCTCCGGAAGATGCCACTAAATGACATCACCAGGCATGACCAAGCGAGATTCCTTCCCGAGCATTCACCCAGGCTACGCGCCTTGGTCAAGATGGACAAACAGGACTCTCCACTTTCAGCTATTACTGAAATTCTGAGTCTAGAGGGAACTGCCCTGCCATGTTTCCTTGGTTCAACGGTTCATATCCCAACACTCAACCTAGTCATTCACGATCATTCCGTTAGACTCCCATTGCTCGCGATTCTTGACCTCAAACCGTGAAAGGCGAAGAATGTCAACCATAAGGAGCTCTACCCCAATCTTCATGTGTTTTAGACTGTGGCTGTGCATTTTCGCAATTCGCAATGGGCCTAAAAACCATGACTGGACTGCCTTCTTTCCATCGGATAACGGAGAACATCGTCTGTTCTTGCCCTCCAACTACAGCCTATTCTTTGTGCCCGGTTGCAGGACCGTGGGTTTCCCCAGATATCTTTTCAGATTTATGGTCGCTGTTGCCTCCGGGTGGCCAGCGAAGCCGAATGCTTCCACTTTATCAGCAGCCGATCAAATCAGTTAGCGACCCCTAAAGAACGCACTGTTCTCCATAAGGAAGAGACCAAGGAGGCGACTCTGAAAAAAATAGGGACTTTCGAACGTCATTGCCCCTGTACAGATTAACCTCCATGAAGTGATAGGGAATCGAAGAACCTTGAGAAGCGTACGATGTTGAAAGAGCGCAACAACACCTGTAACATTTCTATTACTAATACCAGCTCCAGCTACACTTGATTAGTCAAGTGAGTAACGCCTCAGGGGAACGTATAGCTCACTCTCGAACAATAAGCTCAATCCTGGACACTACAGTCCGCATCTACTGTGCTGGAAGAATGATCCGAATTTTAATTTGTTGAAACCACACATTTCTTAACTATCCTACCTAAGAGAGAAAAAGTGCTTCATAAGCCAGCTCGACGAATCATGAATACGTGTGTTCACAAAGCTCACATACTTCAAGAGAAAAGAATTCTAGAGTGAATGGAGCGAAAGAAAGACCATCAGAGCAACAATAAACAGAATTCACTATGAACTCACCGCTCAACGTTTTCCAAGCAGCTTCCACGGGCGTGCAATCCAGATGGATCAGAGGAAGCAAGAACAGGACGACACCTAGACGATTCATGGTGACTGTCAGCTTTTCTCCTCTCTACGAAGGTCTACTATAATATCTGTACACTAGTCCTATTCCATAAGGAAATGGAACCAGCGGATAGCCCGCGGCTCCTTAAATAAAAGCTTCCGTCACTGCAAACAACAATGTAGTCGACTCAATCTCACCACCCGAGCTCCAAACCTCCGCAGAACCACTCTATCCTCCTCCCTGCTCCAATACAATCTCCCTAAACTGTACGCACTTCCCCTTCCCTCTCCGCGCTGCTGCACATACAACCTCGTCTTGTGCGCAGAAGTACCATAAAATCTTCACACTTCGTCGTCTAAATTCTCCAATGCGACCCTCGTTTGAACGCTCGTCGGCTCCGCGATCAGTGATTGTGCAATGCCAGCCCCGGGACGGTGGGACTCGACTTCAATCCTCGTCGATCCGATCACCCCTGGCCCTCTTTCTGCAGCTTCTTTTACTTCCTTCTTTGCCACTCTCTTCTTTCTATGTTCTTCTCCTCGTGCTCCAGGACGTCCCAGACGCTCCTATCCTGCCCTGCCCGTCACAGCCCGCTCTACTTTGGGCAGCTCGGTTGGACCTTTCGTAATTACTCCCCCGGCAGCTCAGTAATTACCGGGCCCCACTAGGAAACCAGGTACCCCTCCTGACCTCCACATTTTCGTCCCTTCAAATGTTCCGGAGAATCTGGCGCTCCCAGCCGTGAGTTTTTTCAATCGGACGGTAGAAGATCTCGATGTGATTCTGCCTGGACGTATTTGGCCGCGGGAGGCTAAAGTTTGGGGGCGACTGTTCGCCGGGCTGTAAGTCGACCCCGTCAGCACCGGTGAGTGTTGTCACGACGTTAGTAGTAGAGCCGGTGGCGCCGGCACCCCACCACCGGCAAGGATGGTGCGCTGCGCCTTAGGGTCGAGGTTGTGGTTACTGTGGGCTAGTCGACTCTGTAACAGCTTCGTCCGTCCCGAGCTAGAGTAACCGATACGCACCGGCTGACTACATCATTGGCCGGCGTATTTATCTGGCAGCACTCGGACTCCTGTGTTACGGAACCCCACATGCCATTTTCTTCTTACAATTCATCCCCCTCTGAGGGGGACTTTCCAACTGATCGCACCTTGCGCATCCATCCTTTCATGTTGGACAAAGTAATTCTGCGCATTAAACCACATGCCTTCTCCTCTCTAGTCTCATGTTGATAGTTGTCTTTGCCAACTCGTGTTTAACTTTGGTAGGCATTAACCAATATATGAATCGAGTACTTTGCAAATGACTTATTCTTCAGCATACAAGTCAAAGACCTTTTATGTTAAGATAATACAATTTAAGAAATTGTAGAAAAGAAATTCTGAAGATTTTGCGGTACTTCTGCGCACAAGACGAAGTTGATTTCTATTCCTAAATTTCTGTCCAGTTATAACCTTTATATACCAAAGATAAGCTTCTGGTCTAAAGAGCAATGAAATAGGGAAACACTATTGTCTACAGTAATATATTTTGGTCAAAACAGGGCGATCCGAAGCAGTGGGTACACGATGAAGAAAAGTAACCACTTACCGTGATGGATTTTAGTCGCTCTTGGGATTGTATGCTATGCTGCAAAGAGATTGTGCCGGAGAGAAAAGAACGGGATCCTCGAGCTCACAATCCTCGTGATTATCTTCCGTTCATGGTATCAAACTCCATATTGTATAGCCTAGCAAGCACTTAGTCATCCATTTCGAAATCACTGCATCAACACTTCAGCTTGATGTGATTAATACGATGGCAAGACACTCCGAGCGAGACATCGTGCGACTTAAGCTAACTTAGCTAAGTATTTGTTTAGTTTCTTGCTCTCTGAACCGTAAAAGCTAATTTGCCAAGGATGTACATATTTTACACACATGCACATCAAATCTGATCTTTGACTGATCGATACGGATTTGAGTCTTGTGCTCTTGGACTAAAATCACACTGTTATATTTCGCAACTTTTGAAACATGTACGTTGGATCTGACCATACACATTCTACGTTCATCCTCTAAACCTCAAACCATGTTGTTTGAAGTTTCCAAGCTCATCTCATTTGCTAGTTCATTACACGTTTCTTCAGGGTACTTACCGTATTACTTCTCGAATTGCTCTTCGCATAGCATTTCATCACAGTCGCGTTCTGAAGAAGCCAAGCGAGCACTTGGACGCACTATCTTGTGAATTGCGACTATTCCTAATTACTCCCCTGCATTCCGTTTTACGTGGGCGATCCTCCTGTTGATTTTCAAACTAAAACGCTTGACAAGTGACGACTCGCTCTGAGCCGCCGTTGATTTCTTCATTAGTTGGCATGATGGATCGAGTCGTAAAAGCCACCACATATCCAAGATCGATGGTTTAAACTTTCCTCACAATCAACTCTTCATTTTCCCCGGGACCCAAGTAAAATTTATTTCTACCGGCTGGCCCCCTCGCTACCAGGTAATCAGAATAGCCGGAGCAGGCCCTACCCTAACCTCTTGCCATGAGCAGCATATTCCCCAAATTAGCTGGAAACCGGGAGGTATGACGCCAGACCAATTACGGCACCTACCAACCCGATCCTCCAACGGAGCGGAAGAAGCGGAGAGTGGACTTTGAAACTCCTCCAACTGTAACGCTGTGAGTGGCGACGAGATCAGTCATTCTGGCGGGATCCACATGGGGGTGCGAGCTACGAGACGACAGAACTCTCCCGTTGCTATCTTTCGTTTGTAACTGGAGTGAAAGGTGTATGTGGGTGCGAGAGCTGGATCTTGAGGAGAATAGGTTACCGGGAGAGAAAAGGGCTACCCCTTAGAATACACGAAGGATGAAAAGACCTCATCAAGCTGGACAAGGATGAGACAAAAAAGGTAAAATGGGGCTAAGCCCCAATAGAATCTCTATGAGAAATCTGCACTACTGCACCTAAGAGATCAGTATATGCAAGTCGGACAGTCTACAAACAACTTAAGCATCCAAAGAAGCATCACCTAGTATGATTGCTCTCCTATGGATTGCACCGGCCATTGCACTTTGTAGAACAATGGACACATGTTGTCTAAAACATGCTATAAAGTATGAGAGTGAGAGTGGTACCTCCGGCGCCTAGCATGATAAGCTCTCGTGCACTTCTTGACAAATGTGTCGAATGCCATGTCCATCGCTCCATATAATTCCAAGGCTAGAAAAACAAAGAGGTGATCTCGCTGCATACCCCTATACTTGGAGACCTTCCGAGCTACTAGTGCACTCACTGCACATCCAAGTGGATGGATAATCACTCCTTCCAAAATTGTATCATGCATAGGGTCCATAACCATGACATCCGCTATTGTCACCTGATCCTCTCAGACCAAGTATAAGTCTGCCTTAACATGTGTTGTCTGCAAAGCATATGGACGCTCCCTCCATGCCAATATCCACTCTCTCGTGCTATAGCAAACACTATGTCCTTAATAGCATCATGGGTAGTTATCCTCTGTCCTCCAAAAGGATGTCATGTCATATGAACCGGTGTTGCATCTAGTGTAGAATCACACTCACAAGTGAGTAATGAAGATGCACATGGGTGGACCAAACCTAGGCAAATCCTCATTGTTATAGAGAAAGTAGTTGGTGTGAATCAAAATGCCCTAAGGCACAATTGGGATAGGATCCAAGAGCCTACACCCTTGCTGGAGCAAGAGCAAAGACGCGCTCTAGTAGCATGAGGAATGGACGAGTCAACTAAGAGAGAATGGAGCATATGCTAACACTATCATCCCATCAAGGAACATTGTAAACCTCTAGTCCAATATGATGATAGTGAAGCAAAAGATGGAAGGTCCTTGCATGCCTGTGGGAATAGACCATCTCTCATTTGTTGCAATAACATCTAGAGAGAAAAGGTACCTCCTCCACCTCAGTCACATAAGTCTCCAAAACTAGTCTATCAACAACCACAAAATGAGAGGAAATTAAGGGTGCCAAGAGAGCCCAACTACCAAAAATGCTATAGGTGTCGTCTCCTCTATAGATAGCAAGCCAACCCCTCCACACGAGATCAATAGAGATATTTGTCTATGTGCCGAATCTTTTGTCATACACTCAAATTTCCTTGGTCCAATAATATCACCAAAGATTGCATAATCCTCCTATCAAAGGCTCTCAAATGTGAGAAGAACAACAAGGAGGAGGGAACTATGCCAAGGAGGTAAGTCGGTTGAAGAGCAATACTAGAGGAGAGTATACCAAATACCACCTATGGGTCTCCTCGTAATAGGAGGCCATCCACATGGAGAACATCCTCTGCAAGAGCGGCGTCTAAGAAGTTTGAGACAAAATCCTCTAATCCTATTGGCACTCCAAGAACACATAGTCCATTTGTAGATATGATACACCACTCTAGAAGTTCAAGGTGGGGAGGGATACCTAAAGGAGACCATGCCCTACACTTTGACACCTTGACTCTCAAGCCTACTAGCCATGGCCAAAGTAGAAGATAAGAGAGCTCTACAGTGAGCCATGGCAAATAAGGGTCCCCCTAAAGGATCTCCCTAACATGTACTAACAATTGACTCCAAGACGGTGACTCCTTCCTATGAACAACCGTTCTGGTATTAAAGGGAAGCAAGAGAGCCATGAAAAGACTGCACAAAAGGAATAAGACTCGCCAAGGATCCACCAACCTCCCTAAGCTCTTTGAAGATTGATGCTTGCGAGACACTATTTAAAGTGTTCTCAACATCTACCTATAGGATAACCCACTCTGAATGGATATCTAGGAGTCCCTAATGCCTAAAGATATAGCCTCATATCCTCCCAAGTGTAGCTACTCCAAATTGATGTAGGTTGAGGTGTTGTCAAAAGTGAGAATGATGTTGAAGGATAATGCTCAATTTTTGCATTGGGTCACAAATGCAAAAAGATCTCTCCCAAGCAATTGATCTAATGCCCCTTGTGTCCTTCTCCATTGCAAGAAGTTGACTAGCACCTAACACTCGACTAATAGATATAGGAATGTCTCCTCTTGTTACTATTGTAGCCACCTAAAATAACTCAATAAAACCACTAGAAAGATCATTTGCTTGAAATCAATCTCTAATATCTTCATATACCATCCTTGAAAAGTTTCCTGAGGGAAGGTGAGTGTAGTGCACAATGCTTGTGCAAAAAGGGACCTATCAAGACAGAAAGGTTGCTCAAGCTGATAATTTAAGACCTCTAGCGATAATCCTTCTCTTTCCATACAATGTAGTGAGTTTAGGGAATATATAGTCTCATTAGTAGGACTAGTCATAGACAAAGGATGTAGTGCTTTTGTTGCTCTACTAAACTCTCTTGCTAACTTAATGTCTTACACCAGTGTAATTGAGTTGGCTCTATGGTACCTATGGCAAAACTTGTCTCATAAAATATGTAGCCCTGATAGATTCCTCTTGTAGGGCCGCCCAATCCCCCACTCGGAATTGACAAAATCTAGCAGCCACCTCTCTATGCCCCACACATCCTCCTCTAGCATAATGAAGACGCCATCAAGCGAGCAAGAGGAATGCAAACCATGCTAACTCATCCAAGGGATCACGTGCCAAACAATCAAGTGGTAGGCAAAAAGCATATCTAGCCTCATCATGGAGTGTTTGGGGTAGCCAATGGAATAAATGTGTACATGGAAAACTAGTCTCAAATAACCCCGCAATGCAACACGCCTAAGAAGCTAACCAACTCGATTGGTATCCCTGGAATGATCAACAAAAGGATAGAGGGAGTGAGCGTAATCTCAAGTGTCATTGTTGTTGATGTGGTTGCTTGCCTCATGTGAGTATCCCATGAGGCATACTCACATGAGGCAAGCAACCATAGTCAACCTCCAACCACAGTCCTTGTGCATCCTTCCCACATGGGTCTTTAGCCCGTGTGAAGGATCTTTAGCCCTTACGAGGTAAAGCGTTGGTGACACACCAGGCATGGTGTATCTCGAGCCGCTCTTGACAGCCCCACATGAAAAAATGTAACCATGGTTAGCACAAGAATAACAATAATAACACACTATGCTCATCCCCATCTCTTCCCATAATTGCAAAACCACAACCCCTCACTTCCCAACTCATATAAATAAATATTATCTCTCCAAACCCTAAAAATTATAAACTATTGTAATTTTCAATTCTCATGAAACTTTTCAAACTAAGTTCTCATGAAACTGTAACATGAATTACAAGGGATTAAAGTTGAGAAATTCCATTTTACTCAATTCACCGTAGTCTTCAATCTAGGTGCAAATGGAACCTAAATTGAAAAACAAACAGATTGACTATTCACTCAAGTGCTATATGCTAGAGAGGACTCAAAAGGTATATCTTTCCTCTCACATCTCTCCCTCTCCTCTCCCGTCTCCACACTCTCCCGAACTCCCGATTCTATGTCCACTAGGGGAAAAAGATCCCCGAGAGATAGGTAAGATGTGGAGTGTTAGTTTAAGCAAGGAGTTTTAGTCCACGTTCAGGAACATGAAGGAAGATGATTAGAGTGCTCATTGCACTAGTTCTATGTAGGGGGAACTTTGTAAAGATGTGTTAGGATGGACGTACATTGTTGTAGATCCGAGTGGACGATGCATGAACTTAGATGGACTATTCCCACTCCATGGCAAGTTTTCACATAAGGAAGTGCAGTCTGAGGAAATTTTCAGAAGAGTTGAAACGGAATTATTAGTACGCATACTGCGCAGAAGGCCGTGTTAGTGCGAATCGGTCAACAGGCTGATAAAAAATGTAGATGAGAAGTCATGTGATAAATAATATGTATTCTTTGGAGTAGTTGTCACACATGCATGTCCCATTGTAAACTTGGGGTGTTTGCTGATTCTATCAAACATAAAATACTACAGTTGCATAAGAAATAGGGAATAGGGGATCCTAAAGAATCAATCATCTATCTGATTGGTTACTGCATGACAGTATTAGTGGGATGAATGAAGCATCTTTGAAGAAAGTAAATCCCATCGTGGATCCTTCTTCAACTTAAATGTTTAATTGTATCCTGAATATTTCAGTACTGACGATAAAAAGCGACCCGTTGAGAACAGATCCGTGCAAACAGAGTTTGACCCCATTGTCCACTTCTCTTTAGTAAATGGTTCAGATTTCTTGCACTCATTATGTGCCTTGCTATAGAAACGAGTCAATCAAGTTTTAAATGTAAAAGCCTTGGACACCATAAGCAAAATGATTTACACCTTATCCACAGTCTCACTTTAATGTTATTTTAAACTATCCACGAGGGATTTATTTATTTACCGGCGATAGCTTGGTAAATGGAAACAACGTTTCCCATTCCGGTGCGTGATTAAGAAAAGGGAGAAAAGGCGAAAAATTCACATCCCTTGAGGTACACCACTGATATCAATCACCACATGAATATTAAAGACTAGATGATATAGTCACGTCCCTTTAAAAAGTTTAGCAAAGGTCAAGCTTTCATATACCCCTTGCCTGCTTCTTCTGAAAGAGAGCATCACCAAGTACCGTTGATTACATGGAGGATAAAAGGAAAGAGTTCAAGAACTTCTCGTATTTTTTGATCATGGTGACAATCATCATCATGTGAAAAATTGGTTTGGAACAGCTATGTTAGTCGCTCGTTTCATTCATGATATAATTTATTGCGGATGTGACGACATGCGGAAGACCCAATGCGGATAGAAAAGTGAAGTGCTTTAACCAATCTCAACGACCCAAAGAGATTTGCTTCTTTAAAAACGACAATAAGGAAAGCATTACCATGCATTACACAATGCAACCTTGTTGACGTTGAGCAAGGTCAAAAACTTACTAACACTTACCTGATGTGAAAACTCACATATACAAATAGTAACCCGAAGGAAACTTACTAATACCTACCTAGAGGGTCAGCGTTTACGCGTTTTCTCGGTTCGAAAAGGTAGTGCTTGAACTTTTCGGAATTGGCATCTGCTATAGACGAGCTACTAACCGGAGACTGGTCCTACTAACTACCTCAATAGATTCTCTGTGTACCATAGGAAGGAGCACTCCTTCTCTGCAAGGGATCTAAGGTTACGAGGTTGAGGAAGATCTCGGATGAAATTCGAATACTTCGGGACCGGTATCTTGTCGCGAAGAACGAGAGATACTTTAATGAATGAGGCAAAAAACAGATTGTCCGTTCGTCTCAATTCCGAGGGAAGAACATAGCTTTGTTCTGTTCTTGAATTGGATCACTGATCTCTGCTTAGCCACAATTTAAAAATATCTGCGAGATGCCTCGTAAATCTGGTATCGCTTGCAACAACGTGTGGAACCTAAACTCCGTGCGCTTATCTACCAAAGGGAAATGAAGTTCGCATTCTGACGTAGCATTTCTCAGTGGAGTCCATATGGCGATGAGCTGGCCATGTGAGTGAGTGCTGGGGGAGCACTTTCTGTCTCTGCATGAAAGAAAATCACGCGGGCTTTCCACAATCTTGTTCTCCATGGTAAGTTAGATATCTAGACAGCCAGCAAGTTCTAGAGCTTGCTTTTTGTTACAACTGTTGGCCGGTATTGGCAGTTCATGAGAACTGTGTACTGTCTCTGTAGACAGCTCCCCAAAGAGTTGTTTTGATTTTATGTCTTTGACAGACTGGTATATAAGTGTGTTGACATGTGGTGCATTCTCCCAAAGAGAAATAGCTGTTAGAAGCATGTATGAACCTAAGGTATTCCAAACTGCACCGACGGGTGAGAAAAAATATCACATAAGATCTATGTTACCTGGAATATTGTGTAGATCCAACAAGTATAAACAAACAAGAAAGCAGGCCAAGCAGTTGGCAAGCTTTTCTGCGCCAATTAGTTCGTTGGGAACTGTGTTTCAATTTTAGAAATGGCGATAGCGATCTCACGTCTTGGGATCATCCGTTCAGCCACAAGTTTCCTACCTCATTATTTGAATATTTCTATCCATTATATACGTAGAGAACTCGACAGCACGTGTGAGTATCTACTACTTTCTCAATATTTGCGGTCTAAGAATGCGAGGCGACCAAGTGGGCTGCTGATCAAGTGTTCGCCTTAAATACATTCAAACCGGGAAAAGATGAATGATTTCTATTGTTCAGTCTTTAAGACTTTATAAATCATTGGAACTCGACAAAGCGGGTTGATTCAGGTGGCCTTACTTCTACGGAAAAATGGGACAGGGACGTGACAAATTGAACGATTTGGTGGATGGTGTATTTCTTAATGGAGAGTAACATGGTGGAGGAACAGGCACTATCCGACAATGTGGAAGTGGCACTATTATTCTCGGTCTCCCCATTGAAGTCGCTGCGAAGGAAGTATGCATTCTTGCTACAGTTGCAATGATGTTGGGCCCCTTCACATCATTTAGCATCATAATCGACCCTTCATTCATTCCCATGATCTTTGACATAGCAGAAGCATCAGCCTACCAGATCGCTCACAGTATTTTGACATGCCCGATTTAGATCAGAGCTTCCTTGTTTATTTCCACCTAAAGTCCACCTCCTTGGTTCTGTACATACAGCAACAGCTGTTTCACGCCTAAAAAGAGATGTGGAGTATTTTATGATCGTTGCTTACGTGAGAGCTGACCCTTTCCTTGGAGGACTTCCCAATAGGAAGACGTGGTCTTTTAAACTCGTCCTTACGCTTTGAGATTTGGTCGTAACATGCAATCGGAACGGTGAGGAGGATAAGGAGCAAGGTGTCATGCTCGTGTTGTACGTGTGAGCTCCCATGGCTTAGTCTAAGACTCCAGTTCATACACCACAGACACAAGTATGCGAAGTATCTAGGAAGGTTGTTCAAAGTTTGAGGTGTTGTCTTCTCTCCCTTTGGCTGTAATGTTATGATCTGTCTAAAAAGCTCCTACTCCTTCCTACCCACATTGATTAACTGAACTACAGATTTGGCTTGTTTGTTTTCAGTTCCAGATTTAGGCTGGTTCAGTCTCGATCCAAGAGAAGGCCTGAATGGAGGTGAGAAACTTCTGTTTGCATCGACAAGGTTGCATTTCTTCCTAGGCGTAGCTGTGGAAAGGTAATACTGGATGTTGGTTCTTGACTGGATTTACAACGTGGCTACAGATAACAGATGTTGTTTGAACTAATTGGCAATTAACCAGGGCTGTCATGATATACAGGACTCAACTTGCCCGATCGCGTGCGGCGTTTTGGTAATCAAAATACAAAATGAATATACAAACTTTATAGAATCATCATTCACTGGAACGGGATAAGTCATAAATTTATGTAATCTTTTTGGAATATTAGAATTCATCAAAGCTACAAGAGGGAAAAGGTTTGAAAGGCTGAAACGGCACTTTGACGGAAAATCAAAACGCTCTTTTGATTTTCCGTCAAATCTAGAGAATCAGTCCCTCCTCTCCGCAAGCCCTGCGAGGCTCTCTAGAAACTGCTTTTCCTCCTGGTTACCACGGAGTTATTCGAGAATCTCTCTCCGAAAGTCAAGGCGTTTCGGAAAACGAGGGTGGGATCTTCATCTGTCTAATCTCCGCTTAATTAGTTTCTACACAAACTTGATTTTGAAAGTTTCTTCATCCTGGTTTAATAAATCTAGAATTGAGTACTTATAGCAGAAGTTGTCCTTGGATTCAGATAGTGTGAATTCTTCCCACCAGTTGGAGACAGTAAAATCCTAACAATCCTAATCTAAAATTAGAAAATTCTTATGAAAACAATGTTTAATTTCTTCAAGACGAGAAGGAGACTTATGATTTCCAAGATTAGAGTAAAACATCAATTATATTGTGCGTTTTGCCATGTCAGTTGCATCAAATAATACGATGCCTTCATTAACGCCCTCCAAATGTAAACGAGTGACAGATTGGAGGTTTTACCTCTGAAGTTTACTCTCGATTCAGTCTTTATGATGCTTTGCACGTAAAAGGTTCTTGGACATTGAGCACTAGCTGCACATTGAACCTTTGCAATCTTGCAAATAAACAAGAATGAACAGTTTTAAATATTTACATTATAGAGTGCGCCATAATACACAATCATATGCCATCTATATTTTAAAATTCAATACCTGCACGAATCTTGAATTATTGAATATCTTTAGAAACAAGGTATCTAAAGTGTGTAAGTATCTTTTTTTTACACTTTAATGATTTCTTTATTCGAAATGAGAGCAAAGAAACATGATTTCTTTGGGCCCTAATTCTTGCAAAGGCAACTTCCTCAAAGAAAGGTCAAGGATCTTGTAAAAGCATCAATACCATTCCCGGTTGTAAAACTCTCAACCGGTTTTATATTTAATATTTATGTACAATATAAAACATCTTCATGATAATCAAAAACTGATAGTAATTGGAAACTTATAATAAACTTATAAGAGTAGTTTCATACTAATTGAAGCTCCTGTAGTCTAACATTTGTAAAATTTAGTTACATGTTAGTAGTAATTGAAGCTCCATTACGCCGAATAGGTAAAACGTTATTAAGATCTTGAAGGATATGTAATATAAACAAGATAGAAAAATCAATAGATATTTTGTAAGTAATAGAGTTGCCTCATTAAGATTTTATCAAGAACAAGTAATATAGTACAAAAATAATTAAATTAAGTTGATATATTAGATTATCCACTTAAGCATAGAGCAAGCCAAAGACTTGCTCAAAGACTTTGTTGATAACACAAGCTATTATATGCTAAGTATTTGCTTAAATACTTAAGACCCTAAATGAAAAGACCATGATAGTTAATTGTTCATCAACTATCATATTCCTCAACTTAAATAACTTGCATAACTAATGTGCATAGGAATACCTTTAAGACGTATCCTCCTTTATCAAATCATTGAAGAAAAAGTACCAAATTTATTGAATCCCAAGTTTTCTTATTAGTGGTAATCAAATTAATAGAAGAAGGTACATACCAAGGAACCAGATACAAATATATTAATATATAATTTCATCTTTGTAGATTAGAGGGAGTAAATTATCCAATTGATGAGGATAACATTCTTATTCCACATGTCTATCTTTGACATTACTAACTAGTACAAGCACCAGACTCTCTCCTTACTTCCTTAATTTTGGCTAAGATCCACTTGTTCCAGATTCTCTTCTTGCCCCTCCTCCATCTCATGTCCCTCATACTTCCACCTTCTTGACCACCATATCCTACTCCCTCCAACAAGCCAAATCTCATCTCCTTGGTTCTCAAAATCGTCAAAAAAATACCCGGACCATCATCCTCGTGATCTCACCTTTCAAGTCTGCAATAAGGTCATGCTCTCCTCTAGTAACCCACCCCTCCCACTTGATACTCATGTCCATAAACTCACCCCTAATTAGATATGACCCTTTGATATCACCCAAATAATCTTTCTTGCTGCTTATCAACTTGCCTTGCCTTGTCATATGTGCATCCACCCTGACTTTCACATTTCCAAATTGAAACCCTTTGTTCCTAATCCATCTTCTTTTTCCACTTGTGTCTAACCTTCTCTTCCTCCCATCCTTATCAATGATCATGAGGAGTATAAAGTTGATTGTATTCTTGCGTGCCATCACATTCAATGAGACCGCCGACAACATACAGAGTACAAGGTCCTTTGGAAAGGGTATCCCCTTCATGATGCCACTTGGGAATCTCTTTTTCATCTCCAAAATGCAAAAATTGCCATTGAGAAGTTTGAAGCTTTAATGGCAAGGATGTTACCAACTAACGATGGGAGAATATATAACAACATGGAGTTGAGCGACAAAGTTAGTCAGAGCTAACAAAGTGGTGAATATGCCAATTAGCTTAGAATATTCTAGAAGTATCTACGAAGCTTCTTGTGAAGCTTCCCTAGCTAGCTTAGCTTACATTCCAAGTAGGTATTTTCTATAAAGAAATTGTAGAAGCTTCCAACTAGCTTAGCTTGCACGCCAAGTAGGCAATTTCTATGATGAAGCTTCTTGAGAAACTTCTCTGTTAACTTGACTTGCACTCCAAGAAAATGGCTCAAGGAAGCTTCTTGAGAATCTTCTCAAGAGTCTTATATATCCCTATAAATACCAAAGTCAAAGCTCATGCTAGGCATTTGGAGTTTCTCCCACTCAAGTGTCCCAATGTGATCTTCCATTCTCCTATTTCTCTCTTGAGTCTTGGTCTTTTACAAAAGGTTTTACATTTCCTTTTCTTATGATAAACAAGGATTTATCATCAACAAGGTGAACCTTTCCAAGGCTTTTAAAATAAAGTTGTGCATCAACTCTTTACATGACATAGATTGAAATGATACACCAAAATCTATAGATTATGTATGATAATCAACATAACAAATAAGTGCATCCTCATGTTCTATTGTTATATTCATAGAGTTCTCCTCCTTCTTTGGACTTTTACATTGATTCTCAAAGTGACCAGGCTTATTGCAATTCTTGCACACAATTTCCTTACATACTTCCTTGCAACCTGTTAACTTGTTTCTCTTCTTTGACTTTGACCTCATTGAGATCTTTTGCCTCTACTCTCAACAAATAATACCACACTTGATGATTCTAAAGAATTACATCTATTGATATCTTCATGGAGAATCAAGTCTTGTATACTCCCAAACTTGAGATCACTTGATTCTAAGGAACTATTCACTATTATGACTATTGCTACACAACTATCAAGTCATGATGATAATAACAACAATGATTGATCTTCATAATCAAAGTTGATCTTCAAAAGTTTTAGTCTTGAAATAATTGAATTGAAATCATTCACATTATCTTGAATTGATGCAACTTCTTTCATCCTTGTGTTGACTAATTGGCAAATCAAGAATATTTTATTCAAAGCTAAAGATTTTTTTTTTATATTTGATAATGCCTTAATCAACCCATGAGTGTTCTTCTAGTGGACAATGTTGTATGCAACATTTCTTGCCACTATCAATTTGACCACATCCAAGGCTTGTCAATCTAGAAGCTCACACTCTGCTTCTTCAAGCTTTTCTATCTCAAGAAGTAAGTGTAGCTTCTTTTGATATAGATAGTCTTCAATTTACATCTTCCAAAATCCAAAATCCTTGTCATTTTGACTTTCCCATCTTCTTCCATTGTTATGCACTCTCCAAAACCAACACTCTAATACCACTTGTTGGCAGAAATCAAACTTGATTGGATCTGTGAGAGCAATGGGAATACAAGTCTGGCTATTCTATGGAGCAAAATTGAATGGTTAATCAAGAACTATCAAACAAGAACTATTAGAGTCATGACTAATCACTAATACAAATATATATATATATATATATATATATATATATACTTGTCTAGTTCTGGAATGTGTGGTGCACATTGACCTCCTATCTTACCCTAGATTGTTTGGTATCGATTGATACACATCACCTCATAAACTTCTACAAGTGAGATCCATTCACACAGCTACCCAAAAGGTAAATTCCCACAATCTCATAGCCTTTCCTTTAGGAGCCATTCTTGCAATCCTTCCCACAATCCCACAACTTAAGCAAGACACATTTGTCATAACCTTCATTGAGCGGAACTTATTTTCTAAAACTACATTTACCATGATCTTGGTGTCTATGGAAAGCACTTGAGAAGATGCTTCCAAAAGAATGGCACACCTCATTTGCATATTTATTCACAAAAAATCCATCCTAACATGAACTATCTTTTTATGCTCATCCATAAATGGAATCCCATAGTTGAAGAGTTATCTTTTACTTAAACTTTTATACTCCTATAGAATATCTGCCCCGTATTGACTCTTCCAAAAACAATCCAATCCAAACAAAAATACTATCTACTATTAATATACTTTGGTCCACCTCAAAAAATATTAAAATAAATTCATATTTTCAATCAAAGAAAAAAGTTGTTTGACCTTTGAATTGTCCCATGATAAAATTGTCTTTTAACTAAATTTTTAGTTTTCCCTAATCTATAAAAATCAGTTTAGATAACAAAAATTTATGCAAACAGTTTGTAAAATGAGCTACATTTGAACTTCAAAAACTTTTATATATATTTCTTTCTTTCTTTCTTTCTTTCTTTTGTTAATATTAACATATTCAAATTTTTGCATATTTTTTATATCTGGATATTTATTTTTTATATGTTAGTGAATAAATAACACTAATTATTATTTTAAAGTTAAAAAAAGATATAAACATAGAACAAAATATTCCTATAGAGCATTCCCATAATTAATCAGACTCCACACTTAACATGACCCAAATCGGTACCAATTTGATACCAAAATCGGCAATGTTGGAGAGGAGATGAACAAGTAGATAGTCAAATCCTTCAATAAGTAACAATTGGAGGATGGCAAGTTACAAGGACCCAATGAGGAGGGTGGTTGTGACTTCCTTGATGTAGTTATTCAGATCCAAAAAGAACCACATATTTAATGATTAACCAAGCTTTATTCTTTGAGTATGTCTACTAAGGAGCTGCAATTAATTGGAGCAACATTTGCTACAATAAAACTTGGTAGATGACAAAGGAGCTCAAAGAAGACTCAAACACTACATACCTACTACCTTTTGCAATTCACTTCTACAATGTTGGATTTTCTTACAAGAAAGGAGTGGTTTCGTAACCATATTGGTAACCAGTTTGGTAACCAGTTTTTGATGTTGTTGAGCAACACAAACAAAGATGGTGATAGGATAGGAGCCATTCAAGAGTTGGAAGTAAAGTTTACCCAAACAAGATAATTTGTAGAGTGTTGAGAGAGGAGACCACCACAGTTTGGAGGAGGTCTTGACTAGCAAGTAATCCAAGAATGACCAAGCAACTACAAAGAAATCTGTAGATAATGGACTTGTCTTCTGAAGAAGAAGAAGAAGAAGAAGAAGCAAGAGACAAAGAAGAAGGTGAGAATGAAGTGGAAGAACTCACCTTGCAAGACACAAAGACACAATCAAAGGGTAATCAAGAACATAAAGATGTAAAATCAAACTCCCAAGAGAAGAAGAGCAAGCAAAGGAAAGCTTATGACAACCCAATCTAAATTATAATAACAAGAAAGAACAAGTAATTACTATAGACATATAGGTCAAAAATTCATATATTTGAAGATAGTTGTCACTATTGTAGGTCTTTATTGTTCCCCATTTTACCCCCTAGTTCCTCGTCTCTTGCTTCTTCTTCTTCTCAAAGGACAAGTCTATTATCTTATCCTATATGAATGAACCTATTATCCTATCTTATCCTACTAGGCTGATATGTACACTACTAAACTACTAGCATGTGTCTTGGGAAATTTGTTTATTCTTTTTGAATAAACTATATTTTTTAATCTTTAGACTCCTACTCCAATAATCATAAAATTGTAAAGGACTTACAACTACAAACAATATAGACTCATTGAAGTTTTCTTTGTACAAGTCTACTACAAAGAATTACCTTTGCCTTGTAGTACCAATAGCTAGATAGATGATCTAGAGATGAAATTTGGGTTTGCAACATCTAGAAGGATGTTATACATGATGGAATAAGTAGATAAGCTAGAGGTGTCCCCAAAAGAGTACTTCTACTAATAGGCCAAAAATCAAAACATGCTTAGAAACTTTAGAATCAATAGCTAGGTATATGATCTAGAGATGAAACTTGGGGTGGTGAAATTTGGAAGGATATTACACATGATGGAGAACATAGATCAGATAGAGGTATCACCAAAAGAGCACTTCTACTAATAGGGTAGAAGCCAAAATAGGTTTAAACTTTAGAGCCAATTTTGAAGGCCCAAATAGATGAATTAGGCCTCAAAAATCTGTAGATTTCTCCCCCCCCTTCATAAAGGAAAGAAACGCTGGCCTTTCCTACTCCTGCTTTGTCTCATTGAGAGCTTTCCAACAGTACCTCACCCATGTGATTTTGAGATTCTTACCAGAAGATTCCCTAAAAGATTCTCTCCAATCAAAGCCTATTTGACCAACCAGATGGGACCATGACCAACATGTCACCCATCTAAGCAATTAATCTAAGGGTAGAGCTTGCTGACATGTCACCTATCCATGCACCTAATCCTATCGTGGAGCTTTGTTGGAGGAGATCTTCCTTGGCTATATAATAAAGAGAAGGTGCTCCTTTGGGACATAAGAGGATTGAGTGTGAAATCTGTGTTTTCTCTCTTATATCTCTCTTGAAGAGTCCTCCTGTCCTTGGAGTATTGCATGCCCTTAGCTTTCCTATGGTGAATTTTTGTTCTCTCCTTGTTATCCAAGATTTCTAACACTATTATATCACAATTTTCCTAAATTTTCCTACTTATATGTTCCTTTGATTTCAAGGATAGACTTTCAAACTTCAAATTGTCATATACCTGCACACTAAGAGTTTCAACTTGTAAATTTAGCTCATGAATCTTTGTCCCTTTTATCCTACCTATTATAGCTGCTCCTTTAAGCTCTATCATTCAATTCTTAAGTTCTTTTAAGTCTTCTATCACCTTTAGCTTCTTCACCTTGGAAATGGTTGTTAGTGCAATGAATTTGATAGATACATCCTACAAAATATTTCTCCTATCTGTTGCACTCTTCTCCTTCTCATTGGTAAGTTCTTTTATAGAGCCTCAATCTTGATCATTACTTCCTTTTTATACTTGGCTATCTGCAACTCTAGAGTGACTATCTTAACTTTCTCACTTCCCACGTACCCTATTTTTCACTTTCTCAACATCCTTCTTCTATAGCTCTTCTTTGTACTCATGTTGCTTGCACTTCCCTTCAATTGAAAAAGATCTAAACTCTCCCTACAATCTTTGGATCTTCTTTGTATTTTTTTTGCTCTACAACTAGCAACATATTCTGCCTCTTGACCTTGTGATTCTCCTACACATGATCATTTACTTTTTTGCACTCATCTTTGTAAAGGTTCCTTATCTTCTCCAAATCCCCTTTGCCTTTGGCTATCTTCCCCTTTGCTATTATTCATTGGTGTGCATATGCTTCACTAGCAAAGTGTAGTCAATTGTATTGGAACATGCTTCTTTATAGTATGGAAGGATCATTTGCAAGAACCTTAGTTTAGGTCCAACCAATTTGACAATGAAGTCTGCTCCATCTACTATAGGTGGTGCTAAAACCTCTTTGAAGATTCCTTCTCTTTCTTGGTGTGGCTTGGATGAAACTTCTTTGGTCTCACCTTCAATGTCCACTTCTTCTCCTTGAACTTTAGTACTTGACTCTACTTGAGTTGGACTTGTAGGGTTTTTGAGCCAAGATCTTCTTGATCTTTGTGTACTTTGGCCACAACTTTTTCTTGGGGAGTTGACTCTACATCTACATAATTGTCTTCATCTTCCTTCAAATTTGGCATTATCTCCAAGAGAGTAAGCTTGTTTTTGTCCTCTTCTTCCACACTTTCTCCTTTGGCTTCTTCTTCATCTTTATCCAAAGGAAGATCAAACACTTGAGGATTCTTCCTTGCTCTCTTCAATGCCTTCTCTTGTTGAAGGTTGCTTCTTCTTCTTGGAGGTGATTGTTATTACAACTTCTTTCACCTCCACAAACTCACTAGGCTGAGTGAATTTGGCATTTTCATCCTTGTGATTATTGATTATGGACCTTTGGATTGGGCTACAAATACTCTTCCAAAATAAAATGGTTGTTAAATCTCCTTCTTTTATCTTCATTCTATAAGTTCAACCTCATATAAAATTGAATTGCAAATTGATCAAGATAGGTGGCTCTCCATCCTCCTCTAATTCCTTGATCATGGAGTGGGTCTACTATTAGAACATGTTGGCCCAATTGACAAGTTATGCTCTATATAATTGCTCAAAAAAATTGCCTAGTTGATGGTTAAGTAGGTAGCTTTCTTTGGGTGAAATAGCTTCATATTCATTAAACAATGTACCTACAAGTAGGATCCTTGTAAGTGTGCACCTTTCAATCATTACTCCTAGATCTATTTTCTACAAAGGATTTCTTGATGGCTGAAATCTTCTCCCATGCACCCAAATTTTGTATCTAAGTTCATTGCTCCTAAGAGACCTTTATCTCCTCCTAATACTATTCTCTAGTGTTCATCTCCCAATTGTAAGAATTTCTCCAAAGATCAGCTCTCTCACTTCTCTTTCTCATCTCTATTCTCCCCAATTACAAGGATAACCCTAAACATCTCCAATCTCTCTCTCAATTCTCCTTCTCATCTCTTGCATGATGGTAGTTGAATGCAACTCCTAATTCTAGAGCAAGAAATTAAGTGTTTTCTTTGGAGTAGATCACTCCTAGCTCTCATTGCACATTTTCAATTCCTAGGGATTGCAAGGTTGCTTCAAGGATCTTCCTCATGGCCATGTTTTCTCTTGTCATCTTCTCACCACCAAGGGCACCAAACTTCCAAAAATTAAGGCTGCTCAAGGATTCTTAGGGAAAGTTCTTATAAAGTTTTGGCAAATATGAAACTACTTAGTTGGTGCTTTATTTATAATTAGGAGTTCTTTAGTAACGGTTCTCAATAGGTGAATGATCACTATCCATATATGATAACTCTCCTATAAGCACAAAGAATCCTTGGTGGTTGTTCTTTATTTAGGTGGTAGCACTATTCAAATCTACTTGTGGACTTCAATCCCTAAGATCTTTGGCTCCAAGGATTCTTCATACTTTTTTCTTGGTGCTCAACTTCTTTATACCTGCTTGGGCTTTTGAGTCTCGTCCAAACACAGGGGAGCATAAGAATTAAATTTCCTTATCAGCCGATGATAACATACGTGCAAGATCCTGGGCATAAAAAGAATCTTAACCATCTCAATTTACTCTTATTTGGTAGGACTCAAAAAAGTCTCCCTTGTCCGGTACAGTAAAACCTTCAGAGCTCACAAACTCAATTAAGATGAAGGCTATAACATCAGGATAATAATGGCCTGAAATCAAATTCACCGAGATACTGGTTTGCGGCTGATTGTAATAAAAGAAACCGTAAAGTGTTGACAAAACTAACAACTTCGAGACATTTGGCTGACAATGAACACTGGTAAGATCGGACTGCGGAAATTTTCACATTTGTAGGCTGTGGCTACAAACTGGGTTCTACTTCTGAGAAAATACAGAGGATCCAGATACATCTCAGAAGTAGGTTTTTCTTTAAGTTCTATCAGCACTATACCACACACTCGAATATGCTAGCGTACAATAGCCACCACCGAAAACCCAGACGAGACGACCGAGAAATCCCTCCCTTACAGTACTTGCACATAATCGGTAAGTTTGTGATGATCATCGACATGTAGTGGCAGGATATACGAGAGTAACTACACTGATTGCTATTACCTTCCATCTGATCGACATCTCAGCATGGTGTAGCAAAGGTTTCAAGAACAAAAGCCAGCTGCAATGGCTATCTGCCGCGATCCCGGCTCCTGAATATAGTCATTGCGAACTACTATGCAGATTCGCAATTAAGTATTGGATGGATCTTCATATTGGATGGATCTTTTGTGATGTCTTCTTTGTATCAAAATAGATACATGGATAAAATCCAAAGAATACTCATGGAAGATATTCCTTCCTCTAAACATTAAAATAACTTGCTCTACCTTCATCAAAAAGAAATCAAATGAAACAAATTGCAACTTCTGCAAAAAAAGCACAAAATCATCTCTCCAAAACAATCCTTGCCAAAGAACAAAGATAGAGTGCAGATCTTTGCACTAAGGAGCCTATGATGCTAATAAACTCAACTCAATTTTCAAGGCAAAATTTTATGGAGCCAACAAAGTTTAGGAGAAGGTGCTCCAAGAGAAGAAAAGTTAATGTATATATTTTCAGCCCTTGTGCTAGACACCTTTTATCCAATGTTAGGGTATTTGAAGATAAACATGCCATCCTACAAGGAAAGTTGGCAGAGATAGAAGATTATCTTTCCTTAGCAAGGAGGATTCATACAAAAATAGATATATGCTTAAGACAAAGAACAATAGCATGAAGGAGGGCTTGGAGAAGAATCAGCAATCTTACAAAGAGGAGCACAAAAGGACCAATTAATTATGGCATGAGAACTAGGACTTAATAGATAGAACTCCTCTCGGTTGCTATGAAGAAGACCTACAAAGAAAAAGTACAAAGACTATAGGAATGTAGGATCCTCCACCTACGCTTGATGTATTTGTAGGTTCTAAGGAGGTTTGGGTCAAGACCAAGTTGTGGCAACCAAAGAATAAAAGCAATCAATCAATTGTATAGTTTCTTTTAATGTTTGGATTTGTACATAGAAACCTCCAATTTGATACATGATTGTAACCATCTCACAAATAAATCAAGCACTTCTACTTAATTTATCTCTTGAATCTATATTTTTTTTTTTTGGAATTGGGTGATGTAATTCCTCATAAAACAAACCTTTTCCAATTTTTCCAATTGATATAGCTCATGTAGCATTCAGTACTTGGAATCTCTAAATTATTGAACTTTTGAAGTTCTCTTGCATCAAGATTGGAGCAATAAATTGCCCTAGGATTATTTTACTTAGAATCACCACCATAGTTTTACCACCCATTCTAATTGACTCAAAGCCAAGAATATTAGTCTAGAAGATTTTTAGCTTCAAAGTATTGCTCACAATCAAATACAAAATTCTCCATTGCACTTGGTAAACTCTTGTGTCAAATGAGTTAAGCTTTGGAAATCAAAGTTGATCTTCTTCCTCTCAAAAATGTTGTTGTTGTCTCTCTATTTTCTCCAATCATTAAACATTACAGTCTCCACTACTTCCAAAAATTTGTTCTCTTTATTTTCTCCCATCATTGAACATTACAATCTCCATTACTTCCAACAATTGAGTAAGATGTTCAATCTATAGTTGATAACTTCAAAGTATCATTACCATGACTATTACTCTTCCAAATTTCCTACTCACAAATATTTGAGCTGATACATAAATGCAACATGTTTACTACTCTTTACAATTCTCAATAAGAAGGATCATTAGTTCATCTAACAAAGTTATTTCATTCAAAAATAAATTGATCAAAGTGAAAAACGATGATTTGTATGAAAAGAAGTAGCATTGGTTCATGCAACAAAGTGATCACATTCAAAAAGAATTCACCAAAGTACTAAATGATGATTTGTATGAAATGATGCTTTGGTAGTATATGGATAAAAATTCCAATGGTTTGGAGGAAATTGATTTGGTGGTTTATGGATTTAGTCATCTCATTTTTACTTTAATACCAATGTAACCGGGAGAGAAATAGAAGAATGGAAGATCAAACCTAAATTTCAATTGAGTGAAACTTTGAATGCTTAACTTGAGCTTGAGCTTTGGTATTGATAGGGATAGCCACATTCAATACAAAATCCCACAAGAAGCTTCCTAGATACTTCTAGAATATTCTTAGAATTCCTACATATATGCTAGTTCTACCTCCTTTTAGTTATAATTACCTTCTACTAACTCGATATTATTACAATTTAATTATTATTACATATAATATAATAATAATAATAATTAAATATTATATAATATTATCACATTTAATTGAGTTCAAAATGCATAACCTTATTTCATCTTTTTATTATGATTTTGAAACATCATTATCTAATTTTGGTAGATTCTAATACTTCTCATAGTTGCATGTCAATGCAATTTGCAAAGAAGATAAAAGGCTTTTGTTGTACATATTAAAGGGAGTTCTCTTATTATGGTTGATGTAAGACTTAATCTTTTAGACTCTTAATATGATAGATCTCCAAATTTGGCAAGAATTTTGGAATGGAAAACTCATAGTTGTACATGTGTATGCTTATATCATTCTATGGTTAATTTAGCTTGAACTCTGTTGAGCTCTTTGACAAGTTGATTGATAAAAAAAAATTACAAATGACTATTGAAGGTGACATTTATACTTTGGATATTGGGTACATTTGATAAAGTCCTAACATAACAATATGGAGTTTATTGACAAGTTAGTCAAAGCCAACAAAGTAGCAAATAGGCCAACTTAGCCTAGAATATTCTAGAAGTATCTAGGAAGCTACTTGGTACCTTCCAAGTATTATGTAACATGTATGCTAAGTGGTGACTTTTAGGAGGAAGCTTCCCGGCTAGCTTAGCTTGCACCCCAAGTAGATAGCTTCTAGTAATCTTCCAACTAGCTTAGCTTGCATGCCAAGTAGCAGCTTCTAGAAGGAAGCTTCATGGGAAGCATCCCGATTAACTTGGATTGCACTCCAAGAAAGCGGCTTAAGGAAACTTCTTGAGAAGCATCTGAAGAGCCTTGTATGTTCCTTATAAATACCAAAGCCAAGCTCATGCTAACATTTAGATTTTCCTTCATTCAAGAGTCTTGATGTTATCTTTCACTTTCCATTCTCTTATCTCTCTCCTTGGTCTTTTACACCTAACCTATTATAAAATTAATGTAAGAGATAAGTATATCAATGTGGATTATTAAGAAGGAAAAAATATTTTATATATTTTAGATCAAACTAACAATGAGAATTGATCAAGAATAGATGAAGTTACTCAATTCAAAAATCAAAGAGAATATCTGTTTGGAATTAGTGGATGCATTTTCTAATGATCTACCTAAGGATATACCCTTTAATTGGAAATGCTATTTACAAAATAGTTGCTGCTTAATAGTGCATGTAAACTTAGTAAAGTTATCTATTATCTATCTCCAAAGGAGCTAAAGGGAAGACCTTCATAGAGCATATGGAAAAATAATTTATCAAGCATAATACCTTATTATGGAGAGCACTTGGGTTTTTGTCCAAAAACAATGCTATTAATTGAAATTTTTTTGTTGATCTCCTCTCTAAGTGAATAAAAAGATGGTGAAATTGTTGTATTCATATATTGGAAGATGATTTGTAAAGCTAAGTTCTTCATCTAATTGGATTTTCTTAATAAATATTAGCAAATTCATATCCTATTACAAGATGTAAAAGGAAGAAAACCTTTGAAGTAGTAATTATGAGAACTAAGTACCTATTTTATGTTCTTGGTTTGAAAGTACCAATTATGTATACAAAGTAGTTAACCAATAATTTTAATAAGTCTTTATTTCTTTGGAATTAAGATAAAATAACAAGCAATGAACATATCTTTACTCAATCTTCTGTGGTCTAGGCAAATTCTTTAACAAGTAAACACAAGAAGTTCAATACATATTTTGGTATATAATGATACCTCTTCATTTTATGAAATTTCAAGAAATTTCAAATATTGCATATCTAAGGTAGTTTTAAGAAAATTTAGAAAATCTCAAGTTGTTTTAGATAAGTTTAAGTATGTAGAGGAGCATATAACTCAAGTTGTTTCATGTGATTTGTGCAATCTTAAACAATTTAGAAATTTTCAAACTTGTTAGGACATTTATCTCATGCTACTGTCAAGGCATCCTATTCAATATCTGAAATCATTACAAGAGTTATAAGTCCTTATTCACTTTATGCTCAATTTGATTTAAGAAATATTGAAACTTCTGTATCACTTAGATGTATTATCTTAGTTGTCTTTTATACATTTTTTCCATCTAAGTCCACAGAAAATAGGAAATTGATTAGATTAAATCAAATCACAATCATGATTAATAATTAATCAAAGTGTAAGAATAATATAATTATACGATCTTGGTATGATAAACTAGTATTAAAAAATCATTATATTTATTTGTAGAATCATAAATAAATATCATCTAAGGTGATAAGACTATAGTAAATTTCATAATTATATATAAATAACAAATCATTTAAGATGATAAAAATTATTATTTATTTAAGTATTAGTTATGAAATAAAATTTATGATTGTGATGGTTAGATTATAGTTAAAATTGCATCTTGATAAAAAATTAATAATTCCATATCCAATTATATATATATTTCATGACTCAACAAGAAATAAAATTTTATATGTGACTTTATATTTAATTTTCAAGATTTAGATGTGAAATTTGAAAACCAAACACCTAAAGTTATTTCATGTGATAAAAGTTGAATAATTTTACACATATGTACAAAGATATTGACTTAAGATTTCATATCAATCTACATCTTGTGGACTATCAAAATACACATCAAGCATCATAGTTTCTGATTGAGTGTTGTGCATTGCAGGCCAAATGTCTCATAATAACTATTGTATAGTTAAAAAAATCCAATCCAAAATTACATACAATATTATCTACTTTCCTTACTATTCCAAGTAGATTGAACTGCTCTAGGATGTAAAAATTATATTCAAATCATAATATTTGTACTAAATAAAATTATAATTTGATATAGGTTCTCATAATGATACTTTAAACTAATTTTATGACTTTTATCTTTCACGGTAAGTTTGTAATTAGATTCAAATCACTAAGTACAATAGTATAAAAGTGTAATTGATTTTCTTGTAGTGTCAATCTTAGAAGTGAAATGTCCAAAAGAGAAAATAATCTGTATACATAAAATCCCTATGTTTACAAAAATGGATTGTACGTAAAATGTGAAAATTTTAATATAGAGGTCCTAAAAACAAGCGTTACAAAAATGAAAATTTATATTGTGCAAAAAATGCACATAATATTAATCTGCTTTGCCTAACATCTTTGTTAGAGAACTAAAGAAGATTTTTACTTCAATGAGCCAAATCTTAATCTAGATTTTCGTAGAAATAACATTCACAGACACAAAAAATAAAAAATTAGAATATGATCTTATGCATATGATGTCATCATATACATTGTAAACCTTCAGAAGAGTTATAATGAAATATCCATCATATAGACCTAAACAATGATTGTTTTTGGTCTTCAAAATTTTGTCTAAGAATGATCATCCATTCACTTTATCTAAAACTAAAAATAATTACCAATAGCAAGCTTTTTGTTAATATAATTAAATAATTAGCTAAGATGTAGATTATGAAAAAGAGTTATTTGAAACTCTTTTAGTGTTTAATCTCTCTCTTCACTCTTTACTCATGGGAAGTACACCAATTCATGATCCATTGCATAAGGTTAAAACTTCAAACTATATATTTATAACTAACTATGTTGGTACTTGAAATTCTAAAATATGGATTCTGTCAAGAGAGTTTTATTAGAACTCTTATAGCTTACTTTTATAATCTTTAAAATAAACATACTCATTGATACCCAAATGAACTAAAATATAAGTATTCAATAAGGTGCTTTCTCAATTTACTTTTAAATAAAGAAAATTTGAAATAATTTTTTTAGTGTTTGATTGGATTATTTCAATATTATATCTTATTAGAATGAAAAAGAAAATATAAAATTTTCATGACCCAAACCACTCCATTTCAATTCTATGATGAAAATAGTGCTAAAGCAATCTTGATTTTGAGTCAAAAAATATAGAGAAAAATATTAAGATGCTTATATCTAAATGTTTGCATATACCATGAGCCAAAGAACAAGACCATGATATCTTAACTTAGAACTAAAGTATTTACTTGAGTGCTCTTTTAGTTCATGTTTTGCGTAAAGAAAAGTTGAAACATATATTGAAGGAAATATATTGAAGGATGATTGGACTTAGAAAAAAATGTTCAATTGAGTACTCTCTTAATTTATTTTTAATTAAAAACAAGAAGAAAATATTTCAAATTAGATTATATCCATATCTTATATTATTTCTCTAAAGGAGGAAAAATGAATTTTGATAATTTTGTAGAATTGATGTATCCACATCAACTCTACAATGAATAGTACTATGGTGATCTCAAGAAGCCAAAGATTATTAGCCAAAAGTGGAAAATGAAAGCAAAGATCTTCTAGTAGAAATGCAATTCAAAGTAGAAGAAGGATTGGCTCAAGAAACCGGAGTGCCTATGAAGGACGGAGAAAACTTCATTCAATGGGAGCAACATTACAATTGATTGAGATTCTATTGACAAAGTACCAAGCAGTCTTACACAATGTGATGGATTACACAATTGTGATCAAGAGACTACACAAGATAATCTACACTTGGAATACAAAGGAGGACCAATCCAAGGAGGAGATAGCAAAGATCAAAAACTTATACAAAGAAGATAAATAGAAGGTAAACATCCTTGTACAAGATAATTTTGAACTGAAGAGGTAGAATGCCTCCCTCATAGTAGAGGGAAATCAAGAAGAAGAAGAAATAAAGAAGTTGTAAGGGAAATTGAGTGCACTTTGACTTGAATAAAAGCAAAAAACACTTGGTACAAAGACCAATTAACCTTGGAGTTGCATATGTTTGCATATTGCAAGGAGGTGGCAACCAAGTTGGAGCATCTAGCCAAAGAGTTGAAGAAGGAAAGAGAAGATCACAAATGCTAGAAGAGGTAAAGGATGAAAAAGAAAAAGGATGCTAGAAAAAGTGATGATTTTGGGCCACCACTTAGAGGAGGAGAAGAGGATGGCTATGAAGCAGCTAGAAGAGGTTAGAGATCACTTCATAAGCATGTTAAGAGAAGTAGAAAAATGGAGAGCAAGGAAAGCAAAATCACATAAACTTAAATTGTAAGTCAACTTTTTTGAAGGGAAGACCTATGAAGAAGAAAAGATGGATCAATTGATTGTTAGGCTTAGGGAGCACTAGGATAGGAAAATTAACAAAATTTGTGATACTTATAGGTTAGAGATATCTGGATACAAGGAACAAATTGATCTCCTTTTTAGGAATTTTAAGTGCAAAGGTAGTTCTTTACAATAGAAACTTTAGGCAAAAGATACTTCACTAAAAGAGGTTCTTCATAGTTGTAGAACCTTTGGAGTAGAAAGTTATCCAAAGACCTTCATAGTTGTAAATGCTCATGGAAAATATGGATCTTCATAGTTGATGCCTTTGGAAGTAGTAAGTTCAAAGGACACAATTTGAAGTTGTCTTTGGAGAAGACTTTATACTTTCCTTGACACATTATCATACTTTGCTTTTCTCTCTCTAGAAACACATTGGGTGCCTAGTTGTGGAGCTAATACACAGGTGGGTGTATGTAGACCTATCAAATCAATTTGAGATCAATATCTTAAACTTGAGTGAACAACCTAATCTTACTGATTTTGCTAGCATTTTGTTGATATTGAGTAATTAAATTATTCCTTAGTCTATCTATTATATTACCCAAGGCAGTAAATTCTTGCTTTTCTTTTCCATGTTGCATGGATGATGTAATATTGAAGCTAAAGTTGATGATATCTAAAGCTAGTTCTATCTAATCCCAATACTATATGGTTTTGCTTCTACCCTTGTGAAGATAGAACCTTGTTTGATATTACATTTCAATAGACTTTTTCACTAATAGCCACTTAGAGTCTCAATTTGACATAATGAAGATGGCTTATGAGGACAACATAGACCACACACTTAATTAATCGTCTAATAAGCTTTATTGGTAAATATATTGATCTTTATTAATTTACTACAATTGCTTGTATAACTTTATTCTTCATTTGATACAATGGACATTTGGAGTTTCTTGCACTATATCCTAAAGAACTAGGCTGACCAACACTTTAACATGTAGAGCAATGACATCCATTCACCAATTTGTGCTTCTTTTGGATTATCTTGATTTCTACAAGTGCTTGCTGCAATTTTTTGCTATTGATATCCAGCCTTTTGCCACCTCCTTCAAGTTTTGATAACAAATATCAAGTTTTGATAACAAGTACCAAATCTCCTAGGGCACATAATCTTCTCAATCAACTTCATGTGTAGATATTTGGAAGTTGCTATCCTTGAAAACTTAATTCATTGCTTGATTTCACTTGAGAATTGTAGTTGGCATCAATGATACTTAATTCAACAAGGCCTTGCTTGTATAAATTTTGATTGCACATCCTCCACCATGGTGCCAATGTTTTGCTTGAAAAAATATTCATAAGAAACTTTATTGTATATAATACAAATCTTACGACACCAAATCAAGCTTGAAATAAATGTCTTGGAAAAGCAAGAATGATAAGACAAAGGATCATTACTATTGCAAAGAATAACTATATGAGCTGTTGTGCTACCTTAATGTATTTTTCCTTAAATTAAAAAATTAAATAGTAAAATTTTTAAATCATTATCAATAGAAATGACTACAAATGATCTTCTAAAAAAAATTGTGAATACAAAACTATAATATAATAAAAATAAGTAAAAAAACTAATAAAAAATATTCATATAGAAAATTGAAAAGGAAAAATTACATATTTAACTAATTTAAAACCAATAAACTATTAAATTGTCATGTTCTAGTAGAAGGATTGGTTCAACAAGGTGAGAAGAGTAATTGTTTCAGAGACTTAATTGTTCATGTCATAAGTGATCAATATATTTGCTATGGGTTTTACCTTAATGAACAAAGGTTTTAGCTCATTCAATGGCAGAAACTCTTGATGTCAAATAATACCAAATAGATGATACAATATTTGGTATAGGTACAAATTGTTGAAGTCTATTTTGACTCTCTTTGTTCTTGAATTGGAGAAATATTGGACTCTCTTCTTTGACTTGTGAGATAACCAACCATTAAGTGCTTTTCAATAAAAGTAGTGTGACTTTTTCTCATTCTGCCCATATAGACTTAAAAAATGTAACCATGCTCATATAGTTGACAACCTCAAAGATTTTAATATCATATTTTGCTTCAAATTCATTCATTGTCTCAAGAGTCTTGATATCAATGAGATGCATTGCTTAATGTAATACCAATTGCCAAACATATTAGCTAGAGGTGAAAATTGACTTGGTAACATCTAGAAGGATGTTATGTATGATGGGCTAGGTAGATCAGATAGATATGTCACCAAAAGAGGACTTCTACTAATAGGGTATTAGCGGAAAATAGCCTAAAAGCTTTAGAGCACATTTTGGAGGCCTAAACGGATATGAATTAAGCATAAACAATGTGCAGATTCTCTCTCCAACAGAATCATGGCTGCTCTTCCATCCCCACCTAGTTTGTCTCATTGAGAGCTTTCTAATGGTACCTCACCCATGTGATTTGGAGATTTATATAGGAAAATTCCCTAAAGATACCTATGGTCAAAGGTAGTTTGACCAACTAGATAGGATCAGGACCGACATGTCATCCATACATACAACTAATCTAAGGGTAGAGATCATTGACATATCATCTATCCATGTATCTGATCCAAGGGTTGAGCTTCTTTTGGGGTAGTCCCCTTTGCTATATAATACAATTAAGGTGCTCCTTTGGGGCATTGGAGGTTTGAGTGTGAAATTGTGTGTTTCTCTTCAAGTCTCCTATCCTCACAGTATTACAATGGTATTAGAGCAAATAGTGTACAGGAATATGTGGAGGCATCCCTTGATTTACAGGTTGTAATAATTGACATGAGTCATGTAGAAGCTCATGATAATTTCAAACAAGGGTTGAAAGAGGTAATCCATCAAGAAGTAATAGTACAAAACCCTCACATGGTTTTTGAAGCCATTGCTTGTGCCCAAAGAATAGTAGGGGTGCTAGGAGGAGGTGAAGGGGTCATTCAGACTCAATATTATTGGGTGGAAACACAACCCTTTGGTGGACCAATTCCTATGGAATTGGTTAATATTTGATTTAGAGAATAAGGATCACGACTACCCCAAGGAGAACGAGGACAAGTCAAAGAAAGGAGAGATGGAGTCCCATGAGAGAAGGAACTTAGGTAAAAAAATGTCATTTTTATAATTGTGGCCGAGTTGGACACCTTGCCATCAATTGTCATACTTGTTTTCTTAGAGGCCCTTGGTCTCCACATAGGCGATATTTGAACATGGAGAGAAGAAATGAAGAGGAGGAGGTAGACATCACCTCAAATAATGAAGATCACCAATAATTGTACCTTGTAGCCTTACTAGCTCAAGGGAAAAAGAAAATAGCGGGGAAAGGGAAGAAGACAAGGGCATAGAAACTGAGAAAGACAAGCTCACAGTTGATAGTGGTAAATGGAGTCCTAAAAGGCAATCAAGTGAGAGTATTGATAGATCTTGGAGCAATAGAGAATTTCTTGTCTTGCTCTATTGCAATAGGTTGGGGATGGATCTAGAGAAGGATGAGAATGAGGAAGTAGAATTACCAAATGGGCAGCCAAAGAGGATCGAGTTGTTACCTAGAAAGGTAACACTCTCTGTAGTAGAGTATCATGAGGCAATTGAGTGGTGAGTGATACGATTAGCTCGCTATGATGCAATCTTGGGTATGCCGTGCATAGATCACAACAACTCCACTATCAATTGGAGGAAGAAGGTAGTAAGGACTTGTCAATGGAAGATCATAGGAGTTATCAGGAGAGAGCACAGAGGCAAGAATTAAATCTATATGTCATGAGAATAGTAGTGATCTATGAGACATATAGATATTTCATGGGCCTAATAAGAGAAGTCTAGAGTGCACAACTCAATGGACAAGTTCTTGAGAAATTGAGAGATGTGGTCAAGGAGTTTCAAGATGTTTCTTAGATGACCTACCCTCAGGATTACCACCAAAGAGGAGAGTGGATCATAAATTGAGATAATCCTTGGGAAGACACCTCCTTGTAAGGCCCTATATCGTCTTTCACTTCATGAGTTGGAGGAGTGTAAGGATTAAATTGAAGATATGTTACAAAAAGGGTTTATCCAATTGTTTCACCATATGGTGCTCCTATCTTGTTTGTGAAGAAGAAGAAGAAGAAGGTACAATGCTCATGTGCATTGACTATTGGGGCCTAAATCAACAAATGGTGAAGAATAAATACCCTATACCCTACATGGATGACCTATTTGATCAACTTTATGGGGAAAAACACTTCACCAAGCTTGATCTATGGAGCGATTACAACCAAATTTGGATTGCGGAAGAAGATATCCACAAGACTACCTTTCAAACAAGGTATGGTCACTTTGAGTACCTAGTGATACTATTTGGCCTCACCAATGCACCAACCACTTTCATGAGTTTGATGAATGATATATTTTGTCTATACTTGGATAAAATTGTGATTTTTTTCCTAGATGGCATCCTTGTCTATAGTAGGACAATGATTGAACACAAGCAACATCTACAAGAAGTTCTCCAAATTCTATGGCAGAACTAATTGTATGCTAAAATCTCAAAGTGTGAGTTTGGCAAGTCTAAATTAGACTACTTGGGGCATAGAATAAGTGTAGAAGGTATCCAAGTGTTAATAGATAAAATAGAGGTCATTTAAAAGTGAAGTGGTCCATAAGACCAGACTCAACTCAAGAGTTTCTTGTGATTGATGGGGTTCTATTGGCAGTTTGTCAAAGACTTTTCCAAGGTGACACAACTGCTAACAACACTACGTGGCAAGGGAAAGAAGTGGATGTGGGGAATTGCACAAGAATTGGCTTTTTAGGAACTGAAAGATGCATTGCTACATGCCCCAATCTTGAAATGGTATGATCCAAAACATTCAATCAAGCTGGCTATAGATACATCAAGTGTGGCAATAAGAGTGGTCTTACAACAAGAGTGGCATGACGGCTGGCACCCAATTGCATATTTCTCTCAAAAGCTATTACCAATGGAATGCAATTATCACACCATTGAATGAGAAGAGTTGACCATAGTCCTTGCAACCAAGCATTGGAAGCACTATCTTGGCAAGAAGGCATTTGTAGTGGAGATAGATCACAAACCTCTAGTCTATCTAAAGATACAAAAGATCTATCTTGTCAACAAATTTGGTAGGTGAAGTGGAGACAAAATTTCAACATGAAAGTCACATATGTGGAAGGTAAGAAGCAACTTTTAGATGCATTTACCCGAATGGTAAATAATCTAGTGTTAGAAGTCAAGATAAACCATGAATTTTGGCCAAGAATTCTTGCTTTTATAAAAATTGACCCACAAATTGTAGGAGCTCTATCATCCAACGGCATCACTAGTACTCAAGGACTTGTTTTTTGTGATGGCAAGTTATGGGTCCCAAAGGACAATGCCATAAGAACCACCATCCTAGCGGAATATCATGATTCCACCATTGAAGGTCACATAGGAATGGACAAGACCTTGGATGTAGCCAAACGCCATTACTACTGGCCCAAGATAAGCAATGATGTGCTAGAGTACATTCAAAGCTTCCTACTTTGCCAACAAAAATAAAGCTTCAAATCAAGCTCCTGCATGACTCCTTCAACCTCTTCCTACTCCTACACAACATTGGGAACAAGTAAGCATGGATTTAGTTTTTGAATTGCCCAAGACCACCTCTGGGTTTGACTCTATCGTAGTCTTTGTTGACTACCTTAGCATGTACATCCCACCACCAAGGATATGTTTGCTCCACAATTAGCTCAATTGTACTTTGATGCAATCTTTTCTCACCATGGCTTGTCTCGAGTGCTCATCATTGATAGAGGACCTCAATTCACGAGTTTGTTTTGGAGAACACTCTTTGGTCTCTTCAAAACCAAATTGGCCATATCAACGGCTTACCATCTATAGACTGATGGAAAAACAGAGTATGCTAATTGCACTATTGAAGACATGTTCTTGAGCTTCACTCTAGAGGAGCAAGAAAGGTGGGACACCTACTCCTACTGGTAAAATTTGCATAAAATAATCCAATGAATGCATCTACATAGGCCACACCATTCTTCCTCATGCATAGAGAGCACCCTTTCACACCTTTGAGCTTGATGAAGATCCGCCCGGTGGTTACCAAGGTTGAGATTGTCAACACTTTTGTTTCCAAAATCCAACAAGGAGTGAAGAATGCCAAAAATAGGTTGTAGATCGCCCAAAATTGACAAAAACAATATGTAGATGCACATCCCCACACATGGAGTTCAATGTTGGGAAACAAGTCTAGCTGTCAACAACCAACCTCACATTAGTTGGCCCTTGCAAGCTCGGACCTCATTTTATTGGACCTTTTTCCATCCTTCATCGCATCGATGCAATGACCTATCATCTTGAGCTACCACCACATATGAAGATCCACCTAATGTTCCATGTTTCCTAACTAAGACAATATGCTCCTTGACCGGCTCACTTCTCTTCCATACGAGAAAGTTGACCTTGTCTAACACTTGTGGATGAAGTAGAGGAATATGAGGTTGAATGCATTCTCCAAAAATGCATCTGGACACTTGCCAGCCGTGTATGGAATATTTGGTACATTGGAAAGGGTTGTTAGAAAAGGTACACATGTTGCCTTGTACAAGGCAACATGGGAACCAACAACCCATTTGACCAATGCACTAGTGTTAGTGAAATCTTTTGAGCAACAGCTTTGCAACAAGGATGTTGTGTCTTAAAAGGGGGGGGAGGAGAGAGGTTTGTAATACCAATAATTAGACATATTAGCTAGAGGTGAAAAAATTGGCTTGGAAACATCTGGAAGGGTGTTATATATGATGGGCTAGGTAGATCATATAGAGATGTCACCAAAAGAGTACTTTTACTAATAGGGCAAAAGCCAAAAATAGCCAAAAGTTCTAATACCAATAGCTAGATATATTAGCTAGAGGTGAAAATTGGCTTGGTAAAATCTACAAGGATGTTACGTATGATGAGCTAGGTAGATCAGCTAGAGATATCACCAAAAGAGGACTTCTACTAATAGGGTAGGAGTCAAAAATAGCCTAGAAGCTTTAGAGCCCATTTTGGAAGCCTAAATGAATGAATTAGGCCTAAAAAATGTGCAGATTCTCTCCCAATGAAGGAAAAATTGCCTTTCCATTCCCCCTTGGTTTGTCTCATTGAGAGCTTTCTAATGGTACCTCACCCATGTGATTTGGGGATTCATATAGGAAGATTCCCTAAAGATTCTCTTAGGTCAAAGGTGGTTTGACCAACCAGATAGGATCAAGACTGACATGTCACCCATGCATGCAACTAATCTAAGGGTAGAGATCATTGACATGTCATCCATGCATGCAACTAATCTTAGGGTAGAGAGCATTGACATGTCACCCATCTATGTATTTGATCCAAGGATGGAGCTTCCTTTGGGGTAGTCTCCTTTGCTATATAATACAATCAAGGTGCTCCTTTGGGGCATTGGAGGTTTGAGTGTGAAATTTTTTGTTTCTTATTCTATGTTTCTCTTCAGGTCTTCTATCCTCAGAGTATTACATTAAGGAAGCTCTTGCAAACATCTTGCTACAAACATATTACTATTGCAATCAAATAGATTTGTATAAAAGTGTGCAGACATAGGACTTGGCTCTCCTTCAATGTTGATGCTATAAGAGAGAATGATAAAGTTCCAATAGTCATCAAAGCAATACTTTCTTGATCCAATCCAAACGGCCAAGCAAGTTTGATTGTTGCATCCACAACTTCTGATGCGGCAAAATCCCACTTTGCCGCATCAAAAGCTTTGGATCATTTTGCAAAAGCAACCAATGATGTTGCAAACCATCAAGTTGTATGATGTTATCTTAAAGGTTTAGTCCAAAATTGTGAAATAATCATATATCTTTGAAAATGGTATCTTTTGGCCATAAATCTTTTCAATTTTCATTGAAGTATTATAAACAACATCAAAGATACCACAATCTGCAATAATTCTTTTATCCATTGTCATGAATGTGTTGACAACATTGGTGATAGCTACCAAAATCTATCTTTCTCCCTTGGGCTCTGACTTGATACATGAGATTATCCTCATAATCAATATCTAGCTATAAACACCTCATCATGCACCAAAACTTCCTACGAGGAATGAAAATTCAGATGTCCATCATCAAGTGTTTTCTTGTGTTAACTTAGCTTTATAGCACCTTGGTGTAACACTATCTGTTGTGCTTTGGGAGATATTGTGACTGTGTTCCACACAATGGCCAGCCATTTCTCCCTTAATAACATACTCTATATCTTGGAAAAGATAATTGAATGAGATTTTACTGCCAATTTTGCAATATAAAAACCTTTGCTAGATAATATCTTTGCTTGTGAAAAAGCTCCCAAGCCTTTTTTTTCATCTTAAACATAATCTTGCCAATAACTCAACCTTCTTTTTTGCAATTTCAAAAATATGAGGTAGTAGGAAGACCTTGAAAGAGGTAAAGTGAAGGCTAGACCAACTTGGTTACAACATTACAAATGAAACTGCAATTGGAATTCTCACTAGGCGTAGGAGAATAATTGAAATAGTCAACAACAGTCATACCATCTTTAGAGTTTATGATAAGATTAGAACAAGATTGGCAAAAAAATGTGGACCAAGATCAACATCAAAATATGAATCAAGATCAGCATCACACAAGAGAATGGCTGTAGGAATAGAAATAGAGAAATAGAATTCCTAATATGAAATTGAGAATGGAATAATATTAGGAATTGAGAAATTTGAATCATCTACCTAAGAATTCATCTTGAGTAAAAACAAGTCTTTTAAAGATTTTATCCTCACAAGGCTATATTTTCACTACTATTTTTGACAAAAATATAATCTCTTATAGAGTGTCGTTTATAGGTTATATGCATTACAAGGCGGTATCCTCACAAATGATACAACCCCAAGAGGAAAGACGCAAGAACCGAGTATTGTGTTTGTACTATGTGTCCCATACAATATATTCATATTACACCATGGTATAGACCATACCATGTTAAACCACATCCTCATAATAGCATGGTACATGGTTGTTTGACTATCACGTTGTTTATTTAGTTTTTTGTCTCTTGTTCCTAGACGGTATGCCTCATTATTTAGAGGTGTAAAATTATCCAACTGCCTCCTACCATTTTTCAAAGTGTTTGGAGAAAAAAATGATTTAGTGCTTGTATATGCACTAGTATTTGCCGTATGCATAATGCACATGGAAAAGGACCCTCTTAAACATATATCGTCCCTCTCTCCACCATTTTTCCCCATCCCCAAAAACAATTCCATCTAGCGTGTTTCTCCCCATCTATGTCCTTTGTCTTCATCCCCTTAAGTAGTATCACTTGTCTTCTTCTTCAAAGATAGTTTCATCCATAGTCCCCAACCCCAAGAACACTTTAGTCCATTGCCTCTATCCTTTACATAGATACCTAGGAGACGGAGGACCTTAGTAGTAGACAATAATCACCTCTTAAAGGTATCACCTTTAAAGGGCAATTACCTTTAAGGAAGATTTCTCTCCTTCCTCTCCTTTTGCATTTGACCATCCTTGATTGAGCCAAATATTGAAATATTGAATTATGAACAATAGAGGGTGTGATACATAAACAAGAAAAAGTGAAAAGAGCAACTGCATAGAAAACAAAAAGGATGGGAAGACCCCATCAATTTATACAAGGGAGAGACAAAATAGATAAAACAAATGGAGAAAAAATACCACTACTTTATAAACATTAAACACTTAGTGAGGCACAAGGAGAATCTTTCATATAAAAGTTTCACTGATAGAGAATTAGAGCTTGTGGAATATTGGAGGGTTGGTCCCACCATGCTTGGTATAGAAGATGGTAAGAAAGAGCTAGAGGGTGCCTAGACTATAGTTGGGGGTTTTTCATAGAGTTTTGATGGATGTCTACAGGTAAATAAGAAACTTTGTAACTAGTTTTAGTGAACTTTGTATTGAGATGTAATAAATGAACACATTGTAAATTGTAGTATGGGATATTCTACCAAAGTTTCATTTATTTATAAAAATCAGGTTCTAAATTATAGATGTTTAGGAATGCCCTATTGAAATAAATGATTATCAGAAGAGTTGATGTGATTTCTTGAGAGGGTGGCCATGTGGTTTGGTATGTGGGTTTTGGAGTGGGATTTATGAAACTTTTTGGTGGATCCAAAATGCCCACTCTGGCTATACTCAAGTCAAATTCACCATCCTAGATATAAATGCTCCTTTTGTCAATCAACTAAATAGTGGTTTTGTAGTTTTGCATTAGTGTAGTGATTCATTTCCATAGATTAGTGTGGCAAAGGATAGCGTGAGTTATGGAAAATGATCCATGCCACCCTATAGCAACCAAGAAATTGATTAGGGGTCAAGGAATTTTACTTCAAAAGGGAAATAAAAATTTACCAATGGAAGATCAAGTACCTTCGTTGCAATGCAAGATGTCATACTATTTGTAGTGTCACATCTAGATTGCTTGGACACTAGAGTTGTAGTGATAGTAGTTAGAGATATTTTAGTAGTTTCCCATAGGTTACTTTCCGATGATCATATTTTATGTTTGGGGTATTGAATTCACGGTAGAGCACACCATCAATTTGCCCCATTCACACCGTCAAGTGTGCCATCAGCGGGACCATTAGGGTTTCAGACCTAGCTTGAATCCAGGGGTATACTTTTGAAGTGTAGCTCTACAGAGCTCACTTCTCTGATGTTGAGCCATCAAGTTCCTGGCTATGGAGGATAGAGGCTGGCGAACATCACTTTGATTCTCTTAATTAGAGTGGGTGTGGCTTAACTATAATCAATGCCCAATTGTTGGCAGTTTATAGAGTGACATATCAAGTACTGATTTGAGTTGAGTTGATTTGAGAGTTGTAAACAATTTGATTACATCAGAGAAGTGAAGTCAGGGGGAAATTGGATGCAAAAATTGCAAGTGTTGGTGGTATCTCCAAGTGTAGTGGATTGTTGGTAGCTCAATTGAAGTTCAAGTTTTCCCTAGTGTGCAAAAGCTTGTTGCTTGATGCAAATTTGGCAGTAAGGCAAATGGTGTGAGGAAGCGCTGGCCAATTTTTGAGCAAAGAAGAAGCAATTTTTGAACAATGGTTGTGATTTTGAGCTAGGAGTAGGTTCAAAGTGGCAAGAAGAAAGGCCTCATTTGGCTAAATTTTAGCGTTTCAAGGCTTCCAAACATAGGGCTATGGGCTATGAGAGTCTAGAAAGGTCTAGAAGGGCCAACAAGCTGGCTTATTGGCTTGAGGCTAGCTAGTTTGGAGTAGATCTTGGTCATTATTTGGCAAAATCTGCCCATCCTACTAGATGCAATAGGGTTTGACCCCTAGATCTTTTGTTCCTAGATTGGTGCCCCAACCAACTGGTCCACCCACACTTGTTGTCATAATGACTGGTCCACTGTTATCTATACACTTGTAGCTTTGGCTAGGAGAGGAAATTCGATCCCATTCTTGGTGATCATGGTAGCTTAGAACGTAGATTTGAACTTCTCTTATGTCAAATCCCAAATGGTGGTAGAGTCAATCACGTGTTGCTTTATGAGAAGGAGAGTTTTTTTTAGACTTTTTGTGATTGGAACCCCTCCATTCTCTACTTCCTATTTGTGCATCACATTTGTGTGAGGTGCCTTGCTTTTGAGCATTAGTGCTCTGGTGTACTCTTTGTAGTGAGGTTGGAGTGATGACCAGTCAGACTACCTTTGTTTCTCTCTGGTGAGGTAGGAATTGATGACCTGCAGACTGTGAGTGCATGTTGTGATGGTAGGTTACAAGTTGTTCTTTCCCCTAGTGTAGTTATTTCAGTTAGAGTTACATTAGTGGGTGATGTTCTATGGGTATTGGTAGTTGATGGGATAGTTGCGGTTGCGAATTGCGATTTGTGGTTGTAGTTTGTGGTTTTGGTTTGCGGTTGTAGTTACTTTGTCACGACAAAGTTCTTTGGGGATTCCAAAGGAGTTAGCCTTGTAGTACACAATGGGTTTACTCAAAGTGGTGTTTGGTATCAACTTATATCTCAGGTCCCAGTGAAGGAGGAGATTGACTTTAAGTTGGAGTTTGACACAAGAGCTGATTTAGTTGAGAGTGCACTTAGTGTGTCTTCACCATTGTTGTGGGACATGGACAAGATTTATAGGGCATCCAAAGGCCCTAGGTGTTACTTTGGTACAATGGGTATCATTGAATTGGATGACTTCATCCAAGAGTTTGATAGTTGGTATGATATACAACAGATGTGGAACCAGACTTTGTTTACACCCTTCATGGCAGAGAAGGGGTTGTTTCAACATTTGGAAGGTTTGCCGATGGACAACTACCACGAGTTTAGGATAGCTCATTTGGAGGAGATTGAGTTATGGAGACAATATTGGTCTTTGAACTATGTCTCCATCACTTCAAGCTTGGTTGCCAAGAGTAGATTGGCTGTACCTACAAGTTCTAGCTCGAGTAGTGCTGGTGGAATTAGTGGAGGTTCACTAGCTGGAGATAGTGCTACCACGAGTGGTAGTATGGCTATGTGAGGTGGTGTGGTACCGGGGTTTAACTCCATGGTGGAGTTCTTCTAATGTTTGAGGTAGAACTACCAAGGAGTGCGGACTGACAATGTAACAATATGGAGTTTAGTGACGAAGTTAATCGGGCTTACGAAGTAGAGAATAAGACAAAATAGCCTAGAATATTCTAGAAGCATCTAAGAAGCTTCTTAGGAAGCTTCCCAACTAGTTAACTTGCGCCCTAAGCAGGTAGCTTCTAGAAGGAAGCTTCTAGAAGCTTCTAACTAGCTTAGCTTGCACGCCAAGTAGGTGGCTTCTAGAAGGAAGCTTCTTGAGAAGCTTCCTAGTTAACTTGGCTTGCACTCCAAGAAAGCGGCTCAAGGAAGCTTCTTGAGAAGCTTCAAGGGTCTTGTATGCTACCTATAAATACCAAGGCCGAAGCTCATGCTAGGCATTCGGAGTTTTCCCTCATTCAAGTGTCCCAATGTGAATTTCCATTCTCCTATTTCTCTCCTCGGTTTTGGTCTTTTACATTGGTATCAGAGCAGGAATGGGATGGACGGAATTTATGGACCAGCAAATCCACTTCCGCCAAACCATTGGGACTTTCATGTCCAAATATTACCAAAGCATCGTTTCACACAGTTCATCACCTCACGCTTTGGGTAGGATTTTCTACATATGATCACCGTGTCAGAGGAACCCTTGATACTTCCAGTTGTGACTTATGGAGAACGGTGGACGTGTTGTATCTATGTGTTAATCAACTAGATAAATTGAGGGTAGTGGATTAGGGTAGTAGCAATGGCCGCAATACCGGATGTTATCCTTGCAATGCAACAACAAATCGAGCATCTTACTCGATTGTTGGATGAACGAGACCAGCAACGACGAGAACAGATAGACAGAGCACCAGTTCGAGATGGAGAAGATCACATTCGATTTCCGAAACCCAAGGTGTTTGAAGGCAAGAATGTTCCAGGCACAGTGGAGAATTTTGTGTTTGACTGTGAACGTTACTTTGAAGCCACCAATCTTCAAGACGAGCGGAAACAAATTCTCTTGGCTTCTAGCCAGTTGGATGGCGTGGCAAAACTTTGGTGGCGATTCCGAGTAGAAAGAGCTGAACGACAAATTGTTACACCAATTTTGACATGGGCAGAATTCAAGGATGCAATACTTGGTCGATTTCAGACTATAAATGCCACCCGAGCTGCACAAGATAAATTGGCGGAGTTGAGGCAGATTGGTTCGGTGAGAAGCTACATCACACAATTTCAGAATATCATCATGCAAATCCTAGATATCCAAGAAGGTGAAGTTCTGGATCGATTTGTGCGAGGATTGAAGTCACGAACTAGATTGGAGGTGACCATGCGAGAGCCACAGAACATAGAAGAAGCCATGCAATTGGCTGAGCGTTTTGATTCCTTAGTTGCAACAACTTGGTCTCGACCTTGACCTACACAAAACCTACCCGTACCACGAGTGGAAGAACCGGTACCAATGGAGATTGATGCTATCCAGCAAAGACCACTTGGCACCGCAGATAGAGAAAGATTACAACAAAATGGAGGTTGCTTTTATTGTCACCAGTTGGGGCATCGCATTGCTGAATGTCCACTCAAGAATGGACGACCTCGACAAGTTGCCCAAGTGGAGGTTGTGGAGCGGAATGATCCGGGAAACGAGGAATCCCAATAGGAGATTTTGAGCCGCCTACTGGGAGCTTGATTAGTTCCAATGGGATTGAAGGCTCAACCTATGCAAGTTTGCTTCACTTGCAAGGTATGATATCTAATCAGGGTTGTAGAATTTTGGTTGATTCTGGAAGTTCAGAGAATTGCATGTCTATGCAAGTGGCAAAGGAATTGGGTATTCCTATCAGGCCAATGATTGGAAGTAGTTTGATGATGGCGGATGGTAGAAAGGGTTCTTCATTCCGCACCTTGCACCCTGTTACCTTCAAGATTGGGAAGGAGTATTTGGAGTGTATGAGGTTTGTAGTGGCACCTCTACATTATGATATCATTCTAGGTCTACCTTGGCTTGAATGTCATAAGGTTCAATTTGATTGGACCCGACACCAAATTCAAGTACAACACCAAGGTAGGAATTTCCGATTAGGTTGTCTGGCACTTCTAAGTAAGACACCTAAGAATAGTCAGTCCCAAGATGGGAAGTTTGTCGAGAAGGTAGCCATAGAGCGAATCTGGAAGGGAGATGAGTCCCAAGATGGGAAGTTTGCCAGGAAGGCAACCATGGAGTAAGCTTGGAAGAGAGATGAGTCCCTAGAAGGGAAGTTTGTGAATGAAGCAGCCATAGAGCAAGCTTTGGAGGACGATAAGTCTATATTCGCGGTGTGGATCAAGCCGATTGCACAAGAACAATCTGAGGAGGGCCAAGTGCCGCATCAAGCAATGGTTGATCGGATAGTTCAAGAGTTTGCAGATGTGTTTCCGGATGATCTGCCAAAGGGATTACCCTTCGATTGAGGTATGCCCTTCAAGATTGAGTTATTGCCAGGGAGTACTCTAGTGAGTAGACCAATCTATCGGCTCTCACCAAAGGAGTTGGAGGAGTTGCGAACAACACTTACAGAGTTGTTGGAGAAGGATTTCATACGACATAGTACCTCTCCGTGGGGAGCACCGGTACTATTTGTTCCAAAGAAGGATGGAGGACTTCATTTCCGTATTGATTACCGTGGGCTCAATAAACAAACCGTGAAGAATGCATATCCCTTGCCTTGGATCGATGACCTGCTTGATCAACTAAGTGGAGCACGCTACTTTTCCAAGCTGGATCTTCGTAGCGGCTATTGGCAAATTCCTATTGAAGGAGAGGACGTGCAAAAGATTGCTTTTCGCACAAGGTATGGATATTTTGAGTGGAGAGTTCTACCTTTCGGACTCACTAATGCTCCAGCAATCTTCATGGATCAGATGCATTGAGTGTTGGAAGGACTATTGGATTGGTCTGTGGTGGTGTTCTTAGATGATATCTTAATCTATAACAGGACAGAGGCAGAACATGTGAATCATTTGCGAGAAGTCCTAAGACGACTACGACAGTGGAAATTTTACTGCAAGAAGTAAGTCAAAGTGTGCTTTTTGGCAGAAGGAGGTTACCTTCTTGGGTCATAAGATCTCATCAGAGGAGATCAAGATGGAAGAAGAGAAGATCAAGGCCATTACTAACTGGCCTACCCCGAAGGATGCTACAGAAGTACGAGCATTCAATGGACTGGCCAGTTTTTACCGATGGTTCATCCACTATTATGCTCACGTGGCTGCACCATTGACTGACCTCTTGGGAAAGAACTCGAGCTTCCAGTGGACCACCAAGCATGAAGAAGCATTCCAGAAGTTAAAACATATGGTGTCTTCAAGACCTATTCTTCAACCATATGATCCTCAACTACCTTGTGTGGTTGATTTTGATGCTTCTAACTTTGCAATTGGAGATGTGTTGCAACAAGAATTTCCAGATGGACTACATCTGATTGCCTTTGTGTCTCGCCGACTAAATACAGCGGAAAGAAATTACTCTACTCGAGATCGGGAACAACTTGCAATGGTATATGCCACCAAGGTATGGAGGCATTATCTCTTGGGGAAACAAGTGATCATGCAAACTGATCACAAGCCATTGTTGCAGACCTTACACTTGGAGCACATGAAGAGCCGGCATCATCGATGGGAAGAGCAACTCCAATTGTTTGACATCAAACTTGAGTACAAACCAGGTCGGTTCTATGTCATTCCCGATGCTCTATCACGACGACCTGATTTGAAGGATCTTCCTTTTATCACGGTGGCAATTACAACGGTGTCCATTGACCCTAAGGTCCACAATGAGTTTCAATCAGCTCTACGATAAGATCCCTTCTTCCAAATGGTACACGGTCGTCTGACAGCATGCGACAAGGAGTACAACACCTTCTCCTTCAAGGAAGGCCTTTTATTCCATGCAGACCAGATCTATGTTCCAGCCAAAGGTGATCTTTGACTAGTGCGCCTTCAAGAAGCCCATGATTTACCAATAGCTGGTCACATGGGAGTGGCCAAGACCTTGGGTACCCTCCAACGCCAATGGTGGTGGCCCAACATGACACGAGATATTCAAGACTTTGTCCGATCATGTGAGAGTTGCCAACGGAACAAGGCCAACAACCAAAAGCCGAGTGGACTCCTTCAACCACTCGCCATTCCATCCGCTCGTTGGGAGCATGTGAGCTTGGATCTCATCACATCCTTGCCAAAGACAAAACAAGGACACACCGCAAGTGTGGTGTTTGTGGATAAGCTTAGTAAGCAAATCCACTTGGCACCAACCTGTGATACCGTGGATGCTCCAACCTTAGCGCAAATCTACTTTGACAATGTCTTCAAGCATCATGGGATGCCACGTGTACTCATCTCCGACCGTGATCCTCGATTTACTGGGAAGTTTTGGCAAGCACTCTTCCAGATACTCGGCACCAAGCTTGCTTTGTCCACGGCCTATCATCCTCAAATTGATGGACAAACCGAACACGCCAATCATACATTGGAGGATATGTTGCGGGCCTTTGTCAATGTCCACCATACCAACTGGGATGAATGTCTTGCAGCTGCAGAATTTGCCTACAACAATTCCAAACAGGCAAGCACTGGATTTTCTCCCTTCTTTCTCAATTTTGGCCAAGATCCACTTGTTCCAAATTCCCTTCTTGCTCCCCCTCCCTCTCATGTTCCTCATACTTCTACATTCTTGACCACTATATCCCAATCTCTCCAACAAGCCAAATCTCACCTCCTTGTTGCTCAAAATCACCAAAAACAATATGCAGACCATCATCGTCGTGATCTCACCTTTGAAGTTGGTGATAAAGTCATGCTATCCTCTAGTAACCTCCCTCTCCCACTTGATACCCAAGTTCGTAAACTTGCTCCTAATTGGATAGGACCCTTTGATATCACACACATTATCTCTCCTGTTGCTTATCGTCTTACCTTACCTTGTCACATGCGTATCCATCCTGTCTTTCACATTTCCAAGTTGAAACCCTTTGTTCCTAACCCTTCTTCCTTTTCCTCTCGAGTCCAACCTCCCCCTCTTCCTATCCCTATCCATGATCATGAGGAGTACGAAGTTGATCGTATCCTTGTGCGTCGCCATATTCAACGAGGCCGTCGCCAACACACGGAGTACAAGGTCCAACTAGTTAACTTGCGCCCTAAGCAGGTAGCTTCTAGAAGGAAGCTTCTAGAAGCTTCTAACTAGCTTAGCTTGCACGCCAAGTAGGTGGCTTCTAGAAGGAAGCTTCTTGAGAAGCTTCCTAGTTAACTTGGCTTGCACTCCAAGAAAGTGGCTCAAGGAAGCTTCTTGAGAAGCTTCAAGGGTCTTGTATGCTACCTATAAATACCAAGGCCGAAGCTCATGCTAGGCATTCGGAGTTTTCCCTCATTCAAGTGTCCCAATGTGAATTTCCATTCTCCTATTTCTCTCCTTGGTTTTGGTCTTTTACAGACAAGCTAAGGAGCTTGCAAGAGTTCCAATGGAAGGCTGGAGGGAGCCTACGCAAGGCATACACTTGCATGAGGTGGCTGATTAGTTTTACTCAGGGAGTTACAAAGGCCCAGGCAGTCCAATTTTGGTATGGATATTGGACAAGGAATTGCAATGTAGAGTTCGTGATGCCATGTTGTTATAGGCTACTTTGCCTACTTTGGCAGTGGTCTTTGGTTTGGCTGAGCTTATTGAGCTCAACATGGTGGAGGAGAAGGTGGTGACATTTGAATTTGGTAGGAAGACCTCACCCATAGTTGTGACTCCTTCTAGAGTGCAGTAGAGTGCACCACACCCATTTGGTTTTTGAGGACAGGGTGGATAGCCCAGATCCTATGGAACAAATGGAAGACCTACAGTAGTTAGACCCTTACCTTCATTTTTGGGTCAGTAGTAGCCAATGAGTAATGGTGTTGCTTGTTGGACTTGTGGTGGACCTCACCATAGGAGAGAGTGTACCCAAGGCAGTGGACTTGATACATTTGGTGCATCACAACAAACACAGAGGCAATGTGAGCATTGCCACAAAGTTGGTCACACTAGTGACCAATGCTTTGACCTACACCTGGAGTTACAGAGTGGTAAAGCTGCTATGGCAAGTGGTAGAGGATCTCCCGTTCATGGAGGATGAGGTGGTAAAGGTGATGGTAGAGGATTTACACCTAGTAGAGGTGCAATACCTGCCCTTACTTCTTATGTAGCTATGGCTACTTGAATTGAGCAATTGGATTAGAGATTGGCTAGTATGGCTATTGCTCAAAGGAGATCAGATTCAGGTGCTGAAGCTTCCACTTCATATGTTGGTTATAGAGATGCATTGGACTTCATGTGCAGAGCAGCACACATGGATGCATCTATAGCAGTGACTAGGGGTGTAGTACATACTTTAGAGCCTAGAAGAGCATCAATGGAGTTGGACCTACAAAGAGAAGAGGTTGGAAGATAGGTCAGACTTCCTTAGTCTTTCATGCTATTTGAGGCATTGTAGACAACATCCATGGCTCCTAGACGTCCCAATGTAGGTTTGGTAGGTGGTGATGGAGTGCATGATAGACTACCTGCTAGTTAGCCACCTACTACTACACAAATTGAGTCTAGCATGATGTTGGGACTCAACAAACTCAACTGATTATGCGGTGCCTTTTGTTTTCAACCAGTGATATGTTTACATTGGGAGTTGACCCAGCCCTAGTGTTCCGGTTGGCTGCCATGCTTTGTGAGAGTAGGGATTATGTGGTTCTTACTACTAGAGCAGAGGTGGTTGATAGTGGAGTTGACTTGGTTGAGGAGCATGGGATCCATTTAGCTACCAATGGTTCATAGCAAGCATCAACGGTTAGACTAGAGGAGTTGCTAGCTAGACCGGCCTTTGAGAAAGCGCGGTTCATACTTGGTGTTGTCCTATTGGATAACCAGAGGGGGATTTTCCATTTGGTAGGACCTTCAGGGAAGGTCTATACACCATAGAGAGTCTTGTTAGGCTCTGGTGTGCAACCCCTTATGTTGGGGAAGGCTATAATAGTCAATATGGAGTTATGGAAGACCAATGTGGAGAGGTGTCCATTTTAGATCCAAACATCTCTAGGTGATAGATCGACACAATACATCACACATGGAGAGCTAGTTTTTCAGCTTCAACCTGATCATCCAATTGATAGCTCGGTGGTGAGAGCTCAGGCTATTGCAATAATAGATGAGTCATACAATGTGCTAGCTAGGGGAGTAGTGCTATACTCCATGGGTTTCAGCATTGACTATTGGGAGGAGCCAACATCCTATAGACCAGGTTGGCAGTCTGGTGAGGGACAAGTATGTTGCCTACCAGTATGCTTCAATAGTGGTAGTCTTGGCTCACTACAGTCCGGGACCATGGCAACATCAGTTTCAACTTTCAATGGTACAGTTACTTGGCTTGGTGACTTGTTGGAGGGGAATGCCCATGTAGAGGATACTCCAATACTAAAGGAGATCACTAGGATTTGGAGTACAAGTGGGATTGTTCCATCTACCTTGGATGTTCCATTGTGGAGTTTAGAGGAGGCATTGCAACAACATGCAGATCAATTGGTGCAATAGGCTTGGAGTGGAGCCTTCGTACTATTAGGAGTTGAGTGTGAAGATGAATCTCCAGAGTTGATTACTTTGACACCTCTGGATACCACACTCATTGCTTGGCAATATCTAGTAGAGGGAGTATGTCTATTGGAGTTATTCAATGGGATTAACACCAGACTAGTTGGTATTACAAATGGGTATACGAGTACAAAGGTACTTGTATGCGGAGAGAGATAAAACTACCAGGTGAGTCTCTCTACATCATGTGGCACACTTGGCCTATTGGTATCTTGAGTTATTATTGATATCAGCAGTCAAAGGTTACCAAAAGGCCCTACCAACAGACATTTCCTTACTGGGGGTGCATGATCTGGAGAGACATGGGCCTATTCACTTGGTGATTTCTGGATGGCCATGTTAGGGACATACATGTGCTGGTTGAGATTTGGGTCTTCAAGATCCTTGTTTTGGTGTATTTTGGGAGATGTTATAGATACTACGACATCTCCAAGTTCATCAATCCATTTCTCCAACTTACATTTTGGAGAACATTCCTTTGATGGGTGATTCTTGTACCCGTGTGGTGGCGAGTACACATCAGTCCATTCTTGGATGGAACTTGTTGTATTGTTAGCTGTAGCTAAAGTAGGATCAGAGGCTCATCATCTTCATCTTTGGTGGATAAACCTCTTACCTATAGAGGTTTTACAACGTGCTTATGATAGGATTCAACGACTTGACCACATCCTTGTTGATGACATCTTGGATGTTGGGCGTCAGTCTTAGACGGTGGTAGTGGTTGATAGGTCACCTATGGAAGTGCTGAACCTAGTTGGACAACCTAGAGCCGTATTTCCTACACTCGTGAGTTTCCTAAACTCTCATGCTTTTCAAGAGGGAGGACATGGACTGGTTTGGGACTCATAGTTACAGCAGTTGGTGGAGCCCAATGCTGATGAGAGAGAGCGGGCGATGGGTTTTTGCACCGGTATTACCACTATTCCAGTAGTGTCAAAGGCATCCAGGCATTAGGTGTTAGATCATGCTATATACGTAAACTGTTTGACTTGGATTGTGGGCCTTGGCTTGGCAGAGCAGCGTAGGATGCGCTTGATAGGCATCACCTCTTGGACACTTGTGAGCCTTGTGCCTATCAAGACGATTCAAGCACATGTTGGGAGCATGGACAAAGTAGACATTGTATTCTTGGGATGCAGCCAATGGCTACTAGGGAGAGTGGTCTACTTGGAGTCCATCCAAGTGAGCGTGGTCTTCTTGGATTACATCCTTGGTCTACTTGGGATGCAACTAGATGACGTATGGAGCTTGCAGCCATATTAGAGGGAGTTTTTTCACATAGAGGTTGGGACCTCTTGTAGTCGGGGCATGACACTATTGCTCCCAAGGAGCCAGTGTAGCAACCTGTTAGCACGTCTTCCACTCCTACTATAGTTACAAAGTATACTTGGGAGCCAAATCTTGGACCCAAGCTTATAGGAGAGGAAAGACGAAGGGATTGGAGGTTCTTGAGGAGCTACATGAGTTTTTTTGCTTTCAATATGAAGGATTTGGGTGCTTTGAAAGGACTTGGTATACGGATTGAGCTGACTAGCTATACATCAGTTTTCCAATGTCCTCATTTTTATAGTGACATGAAGAGGACATTGATTAAGAGCCGGAATAGAGACCTTTTTGAGGTTGGTTTGGTAGAGATCTCACATGGAGAGTATGTATCAGCTACAGTATTGCCAACCAAGAAGGATATGCATGGCAACTACGTAGATAGGCAGATGTGTGGAGATTACTATCCTTTCAACCAACAGACTAGGGCTGATTGATACACCATGCCTACAACAGAGGAGATTTTTTAAACAATTGGGCAGGCAAAGGTATTTAGTACTTTGGATCTTTGAGTTGGATATCATGAGTTGCCAATCAGGGAGGAAGATAAATCCAAGACAACATTTTGGGCTATTGATCCTCATGGCAAGGATGTGTTATATTAGTGGAGGTTCTTACCATTTGGGTTAAAGAACTCTCATGTTGAGTTCCAAAGGGTCATGGATAAGATCCTAGTTGGATTGGATTTTGCTCAATGCTATATTGATGACATTCTTGTCTATACCACTACTATGGAAGAGCATGCGAGATAGTTGTTGCATGTGTTTGAGAGGTTAAGATCTCATGGACTCACAAGTGTTTGAGAGGTTGAGATCTCAAATTACATCTTGGGAAGTGTAGGTTCTTCCATGAACAGGTTGAGTATTTGGGTCACACTATCTACACTAGAGGACTTGGTGTTTAATAGACTAGGGTGGAGGCTATTGCACGTAATCCTCGGCCTACGGATGTGAGCAAAGTGCAAGCATTCCTTGGGTTGGTGAACTTCTATCACCGCTATGTTAGAGGATTTAGTGCCATTGCCAAGGCCTTGACAAAGCTGACCAAGCTTTCATAAAAGTGGTGTTGGGGAGATGAGTAGGAGAGAGCTCCTATAGAGTTCAAAGAGAGGTTGACATCTGCTCCTATTTTGAGGAGACCGATCAAAGGATGACCATTTCAGGTTCATATTGATTGGAGTATGTTGGGGCTTGGAGCAGTGCTCACCCAACATGATGATGAGGAGAAGGAGCTTGTGATGGCCTATGCTAGTTTTTCCAATAATTCAGCAGAGGTGAAGTATAGTTCATATGAGAGAGTGCTTGGCAGTAGTTTGAGGAGTAGCACATTTCCGATGTTACCTATTTGGTAATTCATTCACTTTGATCATTGATCATCAACCGCTAAAGTGGTTGATGGAGTCCGACAAGCTTTTAGGGAAGCTTGCATGATGGGCTCTGATTTTATAGGAGTATGATTTCATGGTTGTTCACAGACATGAAGTGGTGAACCATGATGCAGATGGATTGAGAAGAAACCCATGTCCCAACCAACAGGATCAGACCAGAGCACGTTGGTATGGTGAGACAAATGAGGAGATGGTTCCAAGTTAGCATGCATCGGCCTTTTTGTGTATATTTTCTAAGGCTTTGGTTGTATCTCTCTTAGTGCATACAAAAAGAGTTATTGAGGTCATAGATCTAGAGAGTGAAGATATTAGTATAGTTTAACGAGACATTCATAGTGACGTCTTAGTGATGGACTACCTTTGCATTGGTGTTGTGGGTGGCACAATTGGGGCCAAGGAGAGAGATCATGTCTTTTAGTGAGCTAGACGATTCAGATTGGAGGGTAGACACCTTTTGTGGGTATGGGAGGATGGTAGAGTGTGAGTAGTACCACTTCCACCTCAGAGACCACAATTGGTCCGTCATGCTCATGAGGAGCTAGGACATTTTGGAGTAAAGTGTACATATAGCTTACTCCATAGTCATTATTGGTGGTGCGGTATGTAGACCGAGGTACATCAGTTTGTTGCTAGATGTGTGGTTTGTGACCAAGTTAGAGCATCATTCAATGCTCCTATGCCATAGTTACACCCATTACCTATCATGGGATTGGGTTACCATTTGAGTTTGGACTATGTTGGACCTTTACTACTGACTATGAGACATTATCGGTATGTTTTGGTGCTGGTGGAGCACTTCTCCAAGTGGATTAAGTTGGTGGTACTTCCTAACAACTCTAGTGAAGGGATAACTTACTTATTCTTGGATCAAGTTCTTAGTCATTTTGGTGCACCAGTTGAGGTTTTGACTAATCAAGGTATAGAGATCTTGGAAGAGTTTCAGGTCTTGTGGGATAAGGCTTTGATTGATCATCATACTACATCCCGAGCTCACACTAAGGCAGATGGCTTAGCAAAGAGAGTGGTTCAGATGATGTAATACTCCGATGACAAGAGAAGAGAGAAAACATAGATTACACACTCAACATTCGGTGCCCCAAAGGAGCACCTTCTCTTTATTATATAGACAAAGAGGATCTCCTCCAAGGAAGCTCCACCATAAGATTAGACACACAGATAGGTGATATGCCAGCAAGCTCCACCCTTGGATTATTTACTTGGATGGGTGATATGTTGGTCTAGGTCCTATCTGGTTGGTCAAACAAGCTTTGACCAAAGGGAATCTTTTAGGGAAGCTTCTTGTAGGAGTCTCAGAATCACGTACGGTACCATTGGAAAACTCTCAATAAGATAAACCAAGGGGGAGGGAAGGCTAGCACTTCCTATATTGGAAGGGGGGGGGGGTGGAATCTGCATATTTTTGAGGTCTAATGCATCCGTTTAGGCCTCCGACATTGCCTTCAAAGATTTCAAGCATATTTTGATTCCTACTCTATTAGTAAAAGTCTCCTTATGGTGATACCTTTTTTTGATCTATTTAGTCCATCATGTGTAGCATCCTTCCATATGTTACCAAACCAATTCTCACCTTTAAATCATATGTCTAGCTATTGGTTATAAGGTTCTCAAGTCTATTTTGGTTTTTGCCCTATTAGTAGAAATACTCTTTGGTGATACTTCTATTTGATATTTTGACCATCATGTATAACATCATTCTAGATGTTACCAAACCAAATTTCACATCTAGATCATATGGCTAGCTCTTGGTTATTGTGATGATATTGGTCTTGGTTATTACATACCTCCCTCCTTTTAAGATGCAACGTCCTCGTTGTGAAATTGTTGCTCAAATGCTTGCACCAACACCGATGCATGTGTCAAATTGGCAGCGGGCTCCCAGGTTGCTTCATAGAGAGTGTAACCTTTCCACTGTACTAGATAGTCCACCAGCAGATGGCGAGTACCACGCATGCATTTTTGGAGAATACACTCCACTTCATATTCCTCTATGCCATCAATGAGTGTCGAACAAGGTCAAATGTCTTGTGTGGAATGACCTTGGCCTGATCGGGGAGCATATTTGCATTGTAGGGAAACATGGAACACTAGATGGATCTTCATGTGTGGTGGTAGCTCAAGGTGATAGGCCATAGCGCCGATGCGACAAAGAATCAAGAAAGGCCCAATAAAATGAGGTCTGAGCTTACGAGGTCTAACTAATATGACATTGGTTGTTGATAGCCACACTTGATTCCCAACATTGAACTCCATGTGCCTACGGTGTGCATCAACATACTAATTTTGTCGATTTTGTGCAATCTGTAATTTGTGCTTGGCACTCTCTACACCTTGTTGGATTCTAGAAACAAATGTGTTGACTGCATCGACCTTGGTAGCCATTGGACGGATCTTCATCAAGCTAGAAGGTGTGAAGGGATGCTCACCATACATGAGGAAGAACGGAGTGACTTGGGTGGATGCATTCACTAAATTGTTGTAAGCAAATTCCACCAATGGGAGTAAGGTGTCCTACCTCTCTTGCTCTTCTAAGGTGAAGCCATTTAACATGTCTTCAATCGTGCGATTAGCCCGCTCTGTTTGGCCATCTGTCTGCCATCTAGGTGGTAAGATGTGGACATGGCCAACTTGGTTTTGAAGAAACCAAAGAGTGTTTGCTAAAACAAACTGGTGAATTGAGTGCCTTTATTGGTGATAAGTACTCTAGACAAGCCATGGTGAGAGAAGATTGCATCTAATTATAATTGAGCTAGTTGAGGAGCGGTCACATCCTTGGTGGTAGGACGTACATGAATCATTTTGCTGAATCGGTCCACAAAGACCACAATGGAGTCAAACCTTGAGGTGGTCTTGGGTAATTCACAGACGAGATCCATACTCACTTGTTCCCAATGTTGAGTAGGCGTGGAGAGAGGTTGAAGCTCTGTAGGAACTTGATTAGAAGCTTTGTTCTGTTGACAAAGTAGGCAGCTACGCATGTAGTCCATCATGTCGTTGCTCATCTTGGGCCAATAGTAATGGCGCTGGATTGCATCCAAGGTCTTGTCCACTCCGACATGACCTGCAATGGCCAAATCATGACATTTTGCTAGAATAGTGGTGCGTAATTCAAGGACATTTGGGATCCATAATCTGCCATCAGGAAAGGTGAATCCTTGGGTGCTAGTGACACCTTTGGATGATTGCACTTCTACAATCTATGGATCAATTTTTGTAGCAACCAGAATCTCTGGCCAAAATTCAAGGTTAATCTTAACCTCTACCACCAAGTTGTTTGCCATTGGCATGCGGGTGAATGCATATGCAAGTTGCTTCTTACCTTCAACGTAGGTGATTGTCACATTGAAGCATTGTCGTCACTCTGCCCACCAAATCTGGCAACAAGATAGATCCTTTTGTGTCTCGAGGTAGACTAGAGGTTTATGGTCTGTCTCTCCTACAAATGCGTTCTTGCCTAGATAGTGCTTCTAATGCTTGGTTTCCAAAATGATGGCCAACTCTTCTTTTTTTGTGGTGTGGTAGTTACGCTCTGCCGGTAACAACTTTCAAGAGAAATATGCAATTGGATGCCATCCGTTATGCCACTCTTGTTGTAAGACTGCTCCTATTGCTACACTTGATGCATCTGTAGCCAACTTGATTGGACATTTTGGGTTATACCACTTCAAGATTGGTGCATGTAGCAAGGCGGCTTTGAGATTTTGGCATACAATCAATTCTGTCTTAGAATCTGGAGGACCTCTCGTAGATGTTGTTTGTGTTCCATCATCGTGCTACTGTATACTAAGATATCGTCCAAGAAGACAATAATAGACTTATCCAAGTTTGGACAAAATATGTCATTCATTAGACTCATGAAAATGGCAGGTGCATTGGTGAGGCCAAAAGGCATCACAAGATACTCAAAGTGGCTATACTTGGTTTGAAAGGCAATTTTGTACACATCATCCTTTGCAATTTGGATTTGATTGTAACCGCTCCACAAGTACAATTTGGTGAAGTATCTAGTTCCATGGAGTTGATCAAACAGATCATCCATGCAAGGTAAGGGGTATTTTTTCTTTACTGTTTGTTGATTGAGATCTCGATAGTCAATGCACATGTGCATTGTACCATCCTTCTTCTTCACAAACAAGACAAGAGCACATATGGTGATATGTTAGGTTGGATGAACCCCTTATGCAACATCTCCTCAATTTGAGTCTTACACTCCTCCAACTCATGAGATGATAGGCGATTTGGGGCCTTACAAGGAGGTGTCTTCCTCGAGAGTGTCTCAATTTTATAATCTACTCTCCTTTTTGGTAGTAATCCTGAAGGTAGATCACCGAGAAAGACATCTTGATATTCATCCACCACAGCCTTCAATTTCTCAAGAATTTGTCCATCAAGTTGTGCACTCTGGACTTCTCTTATTAGACCCATGAAACATCTATCAGTCTTATAGGCAATTGCTGTCCCTATGACATATAGAGGCAGTTCCTACATGTGTGATTTTTCTTTAACACCAATGATTGACCATTAGTGGGTTCTCACTACTTTCTTTCTCCAATCTACCATAGGGTTGTAATGCTCCATCCATAGCATGCCTAAGATTGCATCATAACAAGCTAATTGTATCACTTGCCACTCAATTGCTTCCTGATATTCTCCTACAGAGAGTGTTACCCGTCTAGGTAATGATTCAATACTTTCTTTGTCCATTAGGCAACTCTACTTCTTCACTTCCATCTCTCTCTAGATCCATTCCCAATCTTATTGCAACAGAGCAAGATAAGAAATTCTCTGTTTCTCTTGGATCGATTAATACTCTCACTTGATTGCCTTCTAGGACTCCATTAATGACAATCAATTGTGAGGTTGCTTTTTGGGATCTTTGCGCATTAGTCTTCTTCCTTCCCTTGCTTCTCTTCTTCCTTATTGAGCCAATAAGGCCGCAAGGTACATTTATTGGTGATGTTTGTTTTCCGAAGTGTTTTCCAAAGTGATTTCCATTTCTTCCTCTTCAATGTGCCTCTCTATGTTGTTCAAAGATTGCCTATACAAAGGCCGAGGGCCTCTAAGGAAAAAAGTGTGATGATTGGTAGATATAAGACCAATACGGCCACAATTGTAACAATGGTGTTGTTCTCCTCAAGTTCCTTCTCCTCGTGGGACTCCATCTTTTTTTCTTCTACCCGTCCACGCTCCCCTTGAAGTGGTCGTGCTCCTCGATCTTGAAATCAAAGGTTACCCAATTCTGTCGGTATTGGTCCACCCATGTGTGGCATTTTTGCCCAATAATATTGAGGTAGAACTACTCCTTCACCTCCACCCAATGCTCCTTCTATTCTATATGCACAAGCAATGGCTTCAAATATTGTGCAAGGATTTTGCACATGATTTCTTGGCAAATCTACTCCTTTAACCCTCATTTGAAATTGTCGAGAGCCTCTACTGGACTCATGTATGTTATTGCAACTTGTAGATCCAAAAATGCCTCCACATACTCTTATATGATGTTCTTTTATCTCAATCCACATAGTCGGGTTTGAGCCATTTGCACAGAATCCACTGATTGGAAATTCTTTAGCAATCCTTCTTGCATTGTTGTCCACGTGACCTCCCTTCTTTTTGCCAACATGGATTGTTCCCAAACATCATACCATGTGAGGGCTTTATCGGTCAAGTACCCACATGCAAACACACCTGCATCATGCTTCGTGATCTCTGTTGAGAACGATTGGATTATCAATTCATTCTCAAGATCTAATTTTCCACTACTCCCATCATACGCTGCCCCTTGTAAGGCTCAATGTTGCAGGTCTTCTTCATCCGAAGTAGTAATGTGGCTTCATTGTTGATAGGGTTTGTAGGTACAGGTGCCTCTCCAAGTACTTTAGTTGCAAGTATTGGGTTTTGAGATAGCTCTTCTTCTTGCATGGCTTGATCGTTCTTGAGGATCTGCACTTGACTTTGTAATGTCTCCATGATCATCTTAATCTCTCAAAATTTATTCAACATCCCTTGCATTCCTTGCACCAACTCTTGCAATTGCGGATCTATGGTTCTTGCAACACTTAATGTCTACTTCAATACAAAGTCAATATGATCACTTTGGAAGGCACACGAACTATCAGAACTACCATTGGGACCTTAGAAGCTATCACTTGTTGATAATACTCCTTGTCAAAATTCCTAATCACAAAATCTCTAAACATCACTTTTGGTCTCACTACATAATGGATTTCTACTTGAGTGTTGAGAGGGAGTGGATTTGAGACATTCACATCCATATCATCATAATAGAATGTAGATTGTCAAATCTGTAAAAGACCAAATCCAAGGAGAGAAATAGGAGAATGGAAACTCACAATGGGAAACTTGAATGAGTGAAAACTCTGAATGCCTAGCATGAGGCTTGGCTTTGGTATTTATAGGTAGCATACAAGGCCCTTGAGAAGCTTCCTCAAGCCAAGTTAGCTTTCTTAGAGTGCAAGCCAAGTTAACTAGGAAGCTTCTCAAGAAGCTTCCTTCTAGAAGTGACCTACTTGGCGTGCAAACTAAGCTAGTTGGAAGCTTCTAGAAGCTTCCTTCTAGAAGCTACTTACTTGAGGTGCAAGCTAAGCTAGCCGAGAAGCTTCCCAAGAAGCTTCCTAGATACTTCTGGAATATTCTAGGCTAATTTGTCTTATGTGCTACTTTGTATGCCCAACTAACTTCGTCACTAAAATCCATATTGTTACATATTCCCCCGATGCTAGTTGGTGATATCCTCATCGCCAGTGAAGCTTCAAAGTCCTAGATGGCCGTCTGTGCATTCTGGAGGTGAGAAAGAGGTTCCTATGTGGCATCATGAAGGGGATACCCTTTCTAAAGGACCTTATACTCTACATATTGGCGACGACCTCGTTGAATATGGCGACGTGCAAGGATACGATCAACTTCTTACTCCTCATGATCATTGATAGGGATAGGAAGAGGTGAAGGTTGGACTCGAGAGGAAAAGGAAAAGGGGTTAGGAACAAAGGGTTTCAATTTGGAAATATGAAAGACATGATGGATACGCATGTGACAAGGCAAGGCAAGTTGATAAGCAATAGGAGAGACAATTTGGGTGATATCAAAGGGTCCTATCCAATTAGGGGCAAGTTTACAAACTTGGGTATCAAGTGGGAGAGGGAGGTTACTAGAGGATAACATGACTTTATCACCAACTTCAAAGGTGAGATCACGACGATGGTAGTCCGCATATTTTTTGTGGCAATTCTGAGCAACAAGGAGGTGAGACTTGGCTTGTTGGAGAGATTGGGATATAGTGGTCAAGAATGTGGAAGTATGAGGAACCTAAGATGGAGGTGGAGCAAGAAGAGAATCTGGAACAAGTAGATCTTGGCCAAAATTAAGAAAGAAAGGAGAAGATCCGGTGCTTGCCTGTTTGGAATTGTTGAAGGCAAATTCTGCAGCTGCAAGACATTTGTCCCAATTGGTATGGTGGACATTGACAAAGGCACGCAACATATCCTCCAATGTACGATTTTCACGTTTGGTTTGTCCATCAGTTTGAGGATGATAGGCCGTGGACAAAGCAAGCTTGGTGCCGAGTATCTAGATGAGTGCTTGCCAAAACTTCCCGGTAAATCAAGGATCACGGTCGGAGATGAGTACACGCGGCATCCCATGATGCTTGAAGACATTGTCGAAGTAGATTTGTGCTAAGGTTGGAGCATCCATGGTATCACAGGTTGGTACCAAGTGGATAAGCTTAGTACCAAGTGGATTTGCTTACTAAGCTTATCCACAAACACCACGATTACGGTGTGTCCTTGTTTTGTCTTTGGCAAGAATGTGATGAGATCCAAGCTCACATGTTCCTAGCAAGCAGATGGAACAATGAGTGGTTGAAGGAGTCCACTCGGCTTTTGGTTGCTGGCCTTGTTACATTGGCAGCTCTCACACAATCAAACAAATTCTCAAACATCTTGTGTCATGTTGGGCCACCACCATTGACATTGGAGGGTACCCAAGGTCTTGTCCACACCCATGTGACCAGCAATGGGTAAATCATGGGCTTCTTGAAGGCGCACAACTCAAAGATCACCTTTAGCTGGAATATAGATTTGGTCCTCATGGAATAAAAGGCCCTACTTGATGGAGAAGGTGTTGTACTCCTTATCGCATGCCGTAAGGTGACCATGTACCATTTGGAAGAAAGGATCTTGGTGTAGAGCTGACTGAAACTCGTTTTGGACCTTGGAGTCAACTAACACTGTTAAAATTGCCGCTGTGATGAGAGGAAGAGACTTCAAATCAGGTCATCGTGATAAAGCATCAAGGATGACGTGAAACCGACCTGGTTTGTACTCAAGTTTGATGTCATATAGTTAGAGTTGTTCCTCCCATTGATGATGTCGACTCTTCATGTGTAAGTATAAGGTCTGCAACAATGGTTTGTGATCAGTTTGCATGATCATTTGTTTCCCCAAGAGGTAATGCCTCCATGCCTTGGTAGAATATACCATTACAAGTTGTTTTAATCTCAAGCAAAGTAGTTTTGTTCAGCCGTATTGAGTCGGTGAGACACAAAGGCAATGGGATGGAGTCCATTTGGGAATTCTTATTGTAGCACGACTCCAATTGCAAAGTTAGAAGCATCAAAATCAACCACATAGGGTAGTTGAGGATCATATGGTTGAAGAATGGGTCTTGAAGACACCATATGCTTTAAACTCTGGAATGCTTCTTCATGCGGGGTGGTCCATTGGAAGCTTGAGTTCTTTCCCAAGAGGTCAGTCAATGGTGCAGCTACATGAGCATAATAATGGATGAACCATTGGTAAAAACTGGCCCATCCATTGAATGCTCGTACTTCTATAACATCCTTTGGAGTAGGCCAATCAGTAATGGCCTTGATCTTCTCTTCTTCCATCTTGATCCACTCTGATGAGATCTGACCCAAGAAGGTAACCTCCTTTTGCCAAAAGGCTCACTTTAACTTCTTGCAATAAAATTTCCATTGTCGTAGTCGTCTTAGGACTTCTTGCACATGGCTCACATGTTCTGCCTCTGTCTTATTATAAATTAAGATATCATCCAAGAACACCACCACAGACTGATCCAATAGTCCATCCCACACCCGATGCATCTGATCCATGAAGACTGATGGGGCATTAGTGAGTCCAAAAGGTAGAACTCGCCACTCAAAATGCCCATACCTTGTATGAAAGGCAATCTTTTGCACATCCTCTCTATCAATAGGAATTTGCCAATAGCCATTGCAAAGATCCAACTTGGAAAAGTAGCATGCTCCACTTAGTTGATCAAGCAAGTCATCGATCCGAGGCAAGGGATATGCATTCTTCATGGTTTGCTTATTGAGCCCACGGTAATCAATAAAAAAACAAAGTTCTCCATCCTTCTTTGGAACAAATAGTATTGGTGCTTCCCAAGGAGAGGTACTATGTTATATGAAGTCCTTCTCCAACAACTCTGTAAGTGTTGTTTGCAACTCCTCCAACTCCTTTGGTGAGAGCAGATAGATTGGTCTACTCATTGTAGTACTCGCTAGCAATAACTCAATACCTCGAAGGGCATACCTCGATCGGAGGGTAATCCATTTGGCAGATCATCCGGAAACACGTCCGCAAACTCCTTAACTATCCAATCAACCATTGCTTGATGAGGCTCTTGGTCCTCCACAAATTGTTCTTGTGCAATCGGCTTGATCCACACCGCGAATACAAACTTATCTTCCTCCAAAGCTTGCTCTATGGCTACTTTACTAACTAATTTCCCTTCTAGGAACTCATCTCTCTTCCAAGCTTGCTCCATAATTGCCTTCTTGGCAAACTTCCTATTTTGGGACTCCACTCCCTTCAAGGTTTGCTCTAGGGCTACCTTCTTGACAAACTTCTCATCTTGGGATTGACTATTCTTAGGTGTCTTACTCAGAGGTGCCAGACAACCTAATTGGAAATTCCTACCTTGGTGTTATACTTGAATTTGGCGTCGGGTCCAATCAAATTGAACCTTATGACGTCCAAGCCAAGGTGAACCCAGAATGATCTCATAGTGTAGAGGTGCCACTACAAACCTCACACATTCCAAATACTCCTTCCCAATCTTGAAGGTAACAGGATGCAAGGTGCGGAATGCAGAACCCTTTCTACCATCCGCCATCATCAAACTACTTCCAATCATTGGCTTGATAAGAATACCCAATTCCTTTGCTACTTGCATAGATATGCAATTCTCTGAACTTCCAAAATCAACCAAAATCCTACAACCCCGATTAGATATCATACCTTGCAAGTGAAGCAAACTTGCTTAGGTCAAGCCTTCAATCCCATTGGAACTAATCATGCTCCCAGTAGGTGGATCAAAATCTCCTACTGGGATTCCTTATTTCCCTGATCATTTTGCTCCACAACCTCCACTTGGGCAACTTGTTGAGGTTGTCCATTCCTGAGTGGACATTCAGCAATACGATGCCCCAATTGGCGACAATAAAAACAACCACCATTTTGTCGCAATTTCTCTTTATCTACCATGCCAAGTGGTCTTCATTGAATGACATCAATCTCCATTGGTGCTGGCTTTTCCACTTGTGTGTAGTGTATTGGTAGGCTCTGTGGAGGTTGAGGTCAAGACCAAGTTGTTGCCACCAAGGAATCAAAACATTTGACCAACCGCATGGCTTCCTCCAAGTGTTGTGGCTCTTGCATGGTTACCTCTAATTTGGTTCTCGCCTTCAAGCCCCTCACAAATTGATCCAGAGCTTCACCTTCCAATATATTTGGAATTTGTATGATGATATTTTGGAACTGCGTGATGTAACTTCTTATAGAGCCAATCGGTTTCAACTCTGCCAACTTATCTTGTGCATCTTGTGTGGCATTTATAGCTTAGAACTGACTAATTATTACGCTCTTGAATTCTGCCCATGTCAAGATTGGTGCAACAATTTATCGTTCCACTTGCTCCACTTGGAATCTCCACCATAGCTTTGCTACTCCATCCAATTGGCTTGAAAACAAGAGAGTCTATTTTTGCTCGTCTTGTAGGTTGGTAGCTTCAAAATAATGTTCACAATCAAACACAAAATCCTCCACTACACCCAAAATATTCTTGCCTTCAAATACCTTGGGTTTAGAGAATCTGATATGATCTTCTCCTTCTTGAATTGGTACTCTCTCCACCTGCACTTGTCATCAAAGATCTCGTTCATCCAACAATAGAGTAAGGTGCTTGATTTGTTGTTGCATAGCAAGGATAACATTGGGTATTTCCACCATGGTTGATACTCTATCACACCACTCCCAATTTATCTAATTTATTAACACATAGAAACATCATGTCCACTGTTCTCCATAAGTTACAACCGGAAGCACCAAGGGTTCCTCAGATATGGTGATCATATGCAGAAAATCTTGTCCAAAGTGAGAGGTGATGAATTGTGTGAAACGGTACTTGGGTAGTACTTGGATGCAAAAATCCCAATGGTTTGGTGGAAGTGGATTTGGTGGTGCATAAATTCTATCCATCCCATTCATGCTCTGATACCAATGTAAAAGACCGAATCCGAGGAGAGAAATAGGAGAATGGAAACTCACATTGTGACATTTGAATGAGGGAAAACTCCGAATGCCTAGCATGAGCCTTGGTTTGGTATTTATAGGTAGCTATAATACTCCGAGGACAAGAGAAGAGAGAAAACACAAATTGCACACTCAAACCTTCGATGCCCCAAGGGAGCACCTTCTCTTTATTATATAGACAAAGAGGATCTCCTCCAAGGAAGCTCCACCATAGGATTAAGGACACAGATAGGTGACATGTCAGCAAGCTCCACCCTTGGATTACTTACTTGGATAGGTGACCTGTTTGGTCTAGGTCCTATCTGGTTGGTCAAATGAGCTTTGACCGGAGGGAATCTTTTAGGGAATCTTCTTGTAGGAATCTCAGAATCACATGAGTAAGGTACCATTGGAAAGCTCTCGATGAGACAAACCAGGGGGAGGGAAGGATAGCCTATCCTTTGTTAGGGGGGGGGGGAATATGCACATTTTCGAGGCCTAATTCATCCGTTTAGGCCTCCAAAATTGCCTTCAAAGATTTCAGGCATATTTCGGTTCCTACTCTATTAGTAGAAGTCCCCTTTTGGTGATACCTCTTTCTGATCTGTTTAGTCCATCATGTATAACATCCTTCCAGATATTACCAAACCAATTCTCACCTTTAAATCATATGTCTAGCTACTGGTTCTAAGGTTCTCAAGTCTATTTTGGTTTCTGCCCTATTAGTAGAAGTACTCTTTTGGTGATACTTCTATCTGATCTATTTTGACCATCATGTATAACATCATTCTAGATGTTACCAAACCGAATTACACATCTAGATCATATGGCTAACCCTTGGTATTACAGACGTCCCTCCTTTTAAGACGCAACGTCCTCGTTGTGCAATTGTTGCTCAAATGCTTGCACCAACACCAGTGCATGTGCCAAATTGGTAGCGGGTTCCCAGGTTGCTTCATAGAGGGGGTAACCTTTCCATTGTACTAGATATTCCACCCACGGATGGCGAGTACCACACATGCGCTTTTGGAGAATCCGCTACACTTCATATTCCTCTGTGCCATCAATGACTGTCGGACAAGGTCGAATGTCCTGTGTGGAAGTACCTTGGCCTGATCGGGGAGCATATCTGCGTAATAGGGAGACATGGAACACTGGATGGATCTTCATGTGTGGTGGTAGCTCAGGGTGATAGGCCACAGCGCCGATGCGACAAAGAATCGAGAAAGGCCCAATAAAACGAGGTTTGAGCTTACGAGATCCAACTAATGTGAGATTGGTTGTCAATAGCCACACTTGATCCCCAACATTGAACTCCATGTGCCTATGGTGTGCATCAGCATACTGCTTTTGTCGATTTTGCGCAATCTATAACCTGTGCTTGGCGCTCTCCACACCTTGTTGGATTCTAGAAACAAATGTGTTGACTGCATCAACTTTGGTAGTCACTGGACGGATCTTCATCAAGCTAGAAGGTGTGAAGGGATGCTCACCATACAATGAGGAAGAACAGAGTGACCTGGGTGGAGGCATTCACTGAGTTGTTGTAAGAAAATTCCACCAACGGTAGTAGGGTGTCCCACCTCTCTTGCTCTTCTAAGGTGAAGCCGCGTAACATGTCTTCAATTGTGCGATTAGCCCGCTTTGTTTGGCCATCTATTTGTGGGTGGTAAGCTGTAGACATGGCCAACTTGGTTTTGAAGAAACCAAAGAGTGTTCGCCAAAACAAACTGGTGAATTGGGTGCCTCTATCGGTGATGAGTACTCTAGACAAGCCATGGTGAGCAAAGACTGCATCTAAGTATAGTTGAGCTAGTTGTGGAGCAGTCACCTCCTTGGTGGTAGGGCGTACATGAATCATTTTGCTGAGCCGGTCCACAAAGACCACAATGGAGTCAAACCCTGAGGTGGTCTTGGGTAATTCACAGACAAGATCCATACTCACTTGTTCCCAACGTTGGGTAGGAGTGGGAAGAGGTTGAAGGAGCCCTGCAAGAGCTTGATTAGAAGCTTTGTTCTGTTGACAAAGTAGGCAGCTACGCACATAGTCCATCACGTCGTTACTCGTCTTGGGCCAATAGTAATGGCGCTTGACTGCCTCCAAGGTCTTGTCCACTCCGACATGAGCTGCAATGGCCGAATCATGACATTCTGCTAGAATGGTGGTGCGTAATTCTGGGACATTTGGGATCCACAATCGGCCCTCCCAAAAGGTGAGTCCTTGGGTGCTGGTGACACCTTTGGACGATTGCGCTTCTACAATCTGTGGATCAGTTTTTGTAGCAGCTAGAATCTCTTGCGAGAATTCAGGGTTAATCTTAACCTCTACCGCCAAGTTGTTGGCCATTGGCATGCGAGTGAATGCATCTACAAGTTGCTTCTTACCTTCCACGTAGGTGATTGTCATGTTGAAGCGTTGTCGCCACTATGCCCACCAAATTTGGTGACAAGATAGATCCTTCTGCGTCTTGAGGTAGACTAGAGGTTTGTGGTCTGTCTCTACTACAAATGCCTTCTCGCCCAAGTAGTGCTTCCAATGCTTGGTTGCTAGAACGATGGCCAGCTCTTCTCGTTCTGTGGTGTGGTAGTTGCGCTCTGCCGGTAACAACTTTTGAGAGAAATATGCAATTGGATGCCATCCGTCATGCCACTCTTGTTGTAGGACTGCTCCTATTGCTACGCCTGATGCATCCGTAGCCAACTTGATTGGACGTTTTGGGTCATACCACTTCAAGATTGGTGCATGTAGCAAGGCGGCCTTCAATTCTTGAAAGGCCAACTCTTGTGCAGTTCCCCATGTCCACTTCTTCCCCTTGCCAAGTAGTGCTGTTAAAGGCTGTGCAACCTTGGAGAAGTCCTTGACAAATCTATGATAGAATCCCGTCAACCCCAAGAAGCTCTTAAGTTGAGTCTGATCTTCTGGGGCACTCCATTTTTGAATGACCTCTATTTTATCTGTCAATACTTGAATGCCCTCTGCACTTACTCTATGCCCTAAGTAGTCTACTTCAGACTTGCCAAACTCACACTTTGAGATTTTGGCGTACAATTGATTTTGTCTTAGAATCTAGAGGACCTCTCGTAGATGTTGTTTGTGTTCTGTCATCGTGCTACTATATACTAAGATATCATCCAAGAAGACAATAACAGACTTATCCAAGTATGGACGAAATATGTCATTCATTAGGCTCATGAAAGTGGCAGGCGCATTGGTGAGGTCAAAAGGCATCACAAGATACTCAAAGTGGCCATACCTGGTTTGAAAGGCAGTTTTGTACACATCCTCCTCTACAATTCGGATTTGATTGTAACCGCTCCGCAAGTCCAGTTTGGTGAAGTATCTCGCTCCATGGAGTTGATCAAACAGGTCATCCATGCGAGGTAAGGGGTATTTGTTCTTCACTGTTTGCTGATTGAGACCCCGATAGTCAATGCACATGCGCATTGTACCATCCTTCTTCTTCACAAACAAGACAGGGGCCCCATATGGTGATATGCTAGGTTGGATGAACCCTTTCTGTAGCATCTCCTCAATTTGAGTCTTACACTCCTCTAACTCATGAGGTGATAGGCGATATGGGGCCTTACAAGGAGGTGTCTTCCCCGGGAGTGTCTCTATTTTGTGATCTACTCGCCTTTTAGGTGGTAATCTTGAGGGTAGATCATCGGGAAAGACATCTTGAAACTCATCCACCACATCCTTCAATTTCTCAAGAATTTGTCCAGCGAGTTGTGCACTCTGGACTTCTCTTATTAGACCCAGAAAACATCTATCGGTCTTATAGACAGTTGTCGTCCCTACGACATATAGAGGCAGTTTTTGCATGTGTGATTTTTCTTTAACCCCAATGATTGACCATTGGTGGGTTCTCACTACTTTCTTCCTCCAATCCACCATTGGGTTGTACTGCTCCATCCATGGCATGCCTAAAATTGCATCATAACGGGCTAACTGTATCACTCGCCACTCAATTGCTTCCTGATATTCTCCTACAGAGAGGGTTACCCGTCTTGGTAATGATTCAATCCTCTTTGTTTGCCCATTTGGTAACTCTACTTCTTCACTTCCATCTCTCTCTAGATCCATTCCCAAGCTTATTGCAACAGAGCAAGACAAGAAATTCTTTGTTGCTCCCGGATCTATTAATACTCTCACTTGATTACCTTCTAGGATTCCATTCATGACAATCAATTGTGAGGTTGCCTTTCGGGATCTTTGCACATTATTCTTCTCCCTTCCCTCGCTTCTCTGCTTCCTTATTGAGCTAGTAAGGCCGTGAGGTACATTTATTGGCAATCTTTGTTTTCCAAAGTGGTTTCCACCTCCTCCTCTTCAATGTGCTTCTCCATGTTGTTCAAAGATCGCCTGTACGAAGGCCGAGGGCCTCTAGGGAAATGCGTGCGAAAATTGGTAGATATGTGCCCAATATGGCCACAATTGTAACAACGGCGTTGTTCTCCTCGAGTCCCTTCTCCTCGTGGGACTCCATCTCTTTGTTCTTCTACCCGTCCCTGCTCTCCTTGAAGCGGCCGTGCTCCTCGATCCCGGAATCAAAGGTTGCCCAATTCCATCGGTACTGGTCCACCCATGTGTGGCATTTTTGCCCAATAATGTTGAGGTGGAACTACTCCTTCACCTCCACCTAATGCTCCGGCTATTCTCTGCGCACAAGCAATAGCTTCAAATACCGTGCGAGGGTTTTGCACCATGACTTCTTGGCAAATCCGCTCTTTCAACCTTTGTTTGAAATTGTCAAGAGCCTCTGCTGGACTCATGTCAGTAATTGCGACTTGTAGATCCAAAAATGCCTCCACATACTCTTGTACGCTATTCTTCTGTCTCAATCCCCATAGTCGAGTTCGAGCCATATGCACAAAATCCACCGATTGGAAATTCTTGAGCAGTCCTTCTTGCATTGCTGTCCATGTGACCTCCCTTCTCTCTGCCAGCATGGATCGTTCCCAAGCATCATACCATGTGAGGGCTTTATTGGTCAAGTACCCACATGCAAACACGCATGCAGCATGCTCTGTGATCTCTGTTGAGAACAATCAAAAATATCGATTCATTCTCGAGATCCAATTCTCCACTACTCCCATCGTACACTACCCCTTGTAAGGCTCGATGTTGCAGGTCTTCTTCATCCGGAGTAGCAATGCGGCTTCATCGTTGATAGGGTTCGTAGGCACGGGTGCCTCTCCAAGTACTTCAGTCACAGGTACTGGGTTTTGAGACGGCTCTTCTTCTTGCATGGCTTGATCGTTCCTGAGGATCTGCACTTGACTTTGCAATGTCTCCATGGTCATCTTAATCTCTCAAAATTCATTCAACATCCTTTGCGTTCCTTGCACCAGCTCCTACAACTACGGATCCATGGTTCCAACAACACCCAATTGCTAACGTCTACTTCAATACAGAGTCAATATAATCACTCTGGAAGGCGCACAAAATATCGGAACTACCATTGGGACCTCAGAAGCTATCACTCGTTGATAATACTCCTCACCAAAATTCCTAACCACAAAATCTCTAAACATCAATTTTGGCCTCACTACATAACGGATTTCTACTTGAGTGTTGAAAGGGAAAGGATTTGGGACATTCATATCCATATTATCATAATAGAATGTAGATCGTCAAATCCCACTCTCTGTCATATATCACCACATGTAGAATCACCGGGTTTGGTGAGTTCATGACTCTGTCCATGAATTCCGCACCAAAGTGATAAACTAGCGATACTCTCATCTGCTCACGCTAGATGTACATAACCTTGATGTGGAATGGGTTTGAGAATGGAAAGCTAGGTGCGGGAAATTGTCCCCCCGGCGCATCCATCCCATCCGCTCTCTAAAGTCCTTCCTAAGTCTAGCGATTACTCTATGTTCTCCACCTCAAATTACTCAGTTTCAGTAGTTCGTGCTATTCCAAGAGGGGCGATCCACTCTCTTGGACTAGAACACTCGCTCTGATACCATTGTAATACTCCGAGGACAAGAGAAGAGAGAAAACACAGATTGCACACTCAAACCTTCGATGCCCCAAGGGAGCACCTTCTCTTTATTATATAGACAAAGAGGATCTCCTCCAAGGAAGCTCCACCATAGGATTAGGGACACAGATAGGTGACATGTCAGCAAGCTCCACCCTTGGATTACTTACTTGGATGGGTGACCTGTCTGGTCTAGGTCCTATCTGGTTGGTCAAATGAGCTTTGACCGGAGGGAATCTTTTAGGGAATCTTCTTGTAGGAATCTCAGAATCACATGAGTAAGGTACCGTTGGAAAGCTCTCGACGAGACAAACCAGGGGGAGGGGAAGCCAGCCTTGCCTCCATGGGGGGGGGGGGAATCTGCACATTTTTGAGGCCTAATTCATCCGTTTAGGCCTCCAAAATTGCCTTCAAAGATTTCAGGCATATTTTGGTTCCTACTCTATTAGTAGAAGTCCCCTTTTGGTGATACCTCTTTCTGATCTGTTTAGTCCATCACGTGTAACATCCTTCCAGATGTTACCAAACCAATTCTCACCTTTAAAGCATATGTCTAGCTATTGGTTCTAAGGTTCTCAAGTCTATTTTGGTTTCTGCCCTATTAGTAGAAGTACTCTTTTGGTGATACTTCTATCTGATCTATTTTGACCATCATGTATAACATCATTCTAGATGTTACCAAACCAAATTTCACATCTAGATCATATGGCTAACCCTTGGTATTACAGTAGTATACAAGGCCCTTGAGAAGCTTCTCAAGAAGCTTCCTTCTAGAAGCGACCTACTTGGCATGCAAGTTAAGCTAGTTGGAAGCTTCTAGAAGCTTCCTTCTAGAAGCTACTTACTTGAGGTGCAAGCTAAGCTAGCTAGGAAGCTTCCCAAGAAGCTTCCTAGATACTTCTAGAATATTCTAGGCTAATTTGTCTTATGTGCTACTTTGTATACCCAACTAACTTTATCGCTAAACTCCATATTGTTACAAAATTCCACTCTGTGTCATATATCACCACAGGTAGAATCACCGGGTTTGGTGAGTTCATCACTCTGTCTTGGGTGATGAATTTCACACCAAAGTGATAAACTAGTGATACTCTCATTTGCTCACCTTAGATGTACATAACCTTGATGTGGAATGGATTCAGGAATGGAAAGCTAGATGCAGGAAATTGTCCTCCTGGTGCATCCATCCCGTCCGCTCTCTAAAGTCCTTCATAAGTTTAGCAATTACTCTATGTTCTCCACCTCAAATTACTTAGTTTTAGTAGTTTGTGCTCTTCCAAAAGGGGTGATCCATTCTCTTGGACTAAAAAACTCACTCTGATACCATTGTAATACTCTGAGGACAAGAGAAGAGAGAAAACACAGATTACACACTCAAACCTTCGGGGCCCAAAGGAGCAACTTCTCTTTATTATATAGACAAAGAGGATCTCCTCCAAGGAAGCTCCACCATAGGATTAGGCACACAGATAGGTGACATGTTAGCAAGCTCCACCCTTGGATTATTTACTTGGATGGGTGACATGTCGGTCTAGGTCCTATCTGGTTGGTCAAACAAGCTTTGACCGGAGTGAATGTTTTAGGGAATCTTCATGTAGGAGTCTCAGAATCACATAAGGTACCATTGGAAAGCTCTCCACAAGACAAACCAAGGGGAATCTGCACATTTTTGAGGCCTAATTCATCCGTTTAGGCCTCCAAAATTGCCTTCAAAGATTTTAGGCATATTTTGGTTCCTATTCTATTAGTAGAAGTCCCCTTTTGGTGATACCAATTTTTGATCTGTTTAGTCCATCATGTGTAACATCCTTCCAGATGTTACCAAACCAATTCTCACCTTTAAATCATATGTCTAGCTATTGGTTCTAAGGTTCTCAAGTCTATTTTGGTTTTTGCACTATTTAGTAGAAGTACTCTTTTGGTGATACTTCTATTTGATGTATTTTGACCATCATATATAACATCATTCTAGATATTACCAAACCAAATTTCACATCTAGATCATATGGCTAGCTCTTGGTATTATATATGATGAAGAGAGGATTGCAAAAGTATGGTTTGAAGAGAGGCCACTTGAGAGATTGGGATCTCCAATTACCTTGGTTGGCCATGGGCGATTGGTTCAACCGGAAAGTCTCCTTAGCATCCTTCTCTCCTTACTTCCTACTCTATAGATGAGATCCAGATTTACCTGTAGCCATTTGTCGAGATGCTATTGTAGTTTTGGACTTGGATGATCCAGATGTATGGATGAGCGCATGTTCTCAATGAGTAGAGATCTTTTGGAGAGTGATACCAATGGCCTTTGAGAACTTGGTGATTACTTAACATAGAGATACCTTATGCTATGCTACCATTCAAGGAAGAGGTTATAGACCCCCAATCCGTCAATTTCATCCAAGAGACTATGTATATTTACAATAGACAACACCAATGACACTTGATGTTTTGATAGGCCGCACTATCTTGAGAGTGCATGAGGTTTTGCCATCTAGAGTCCTTATGTTGGAAGGACATGATGGTGTTGTTTGGAAGGATCATGTACACAATTGTATGCCATGCCACCTCCCAAACATTGATAGTACTATGGACCCAAGCTTGGCACTTGTACCTGCAAGCTTGAGGTGTATGTTATGTGGCTCTTTTGGTGGTGCTATTACTATGTTAGTGTATGATAGTTGTTTGTGAGGATGGCATATGGCATGTATGACTCCTCCTCTCACGGTGGCTCCTAAGGATAGTAGTTATGTCCTAGATGTACTTGACCTATAGTTAGTTCATTCTTTATATGGTATAGATTGTAGACAGGCTACTAACAATAGGGCTCCATAACACCCGGCCTTCTGATCTTTTCCCATCATAGAGTATACCATATACTTGGAGTAGATGGCTATCTGGAGTTAGAGGGACCTAACCGCCAGCAAGGGGGGCGATTGTGGCACTTTAGAGTCTATGTATGACTTATGTGAGTTGTGCTTCTATAGTGTATGATGTTGTGTAGCGATGTATATATGCACGATTGTTGTCACACCATTTGTAGTGTCACATCTAGATTTCTTGGACATTGGAGTTGCAATGATAGTGGTTAGAGGTATTTCATTAGTTTCCCATAGGCTACTTTCCGACGGTCAGATTTCATGTTTGAGGTACTGACTTCACAGTGGAGCCCACCATCACTTTGCACCATTTGCACCATCGAGTGTGCCGTCAATGGGACAATTAGGGTTTCATACCTAGCTCAAGTCAAGGGTTATATTTTCAAAGTGCAGCTCCAGAGAGCTCACTTCTTTGATGTTGAGCCTTTGAGTTCTTGGCTATGGTGGATAGAGGCCGGTGAGCATCACTTGGATTCTCTTAGCTAGAGTGGGTGTGGCTTGACTGTAATCAATGCCCAGTTGTTGGCAGTTTATAGTGACAAATCAAATAATGATCTGAGTTGAGTTGATTTGAGAGTTGTAAACAATCTAATTATTGTGGCACTTTAGAGTCTATGTATGTGAGTTGTGCTTCTATAGTGTATGATGTTGACAGCGATGTATGTTGTGTAGCAATTTTTATACGCATGACAAAGAGGCTCACTTTTAGATGCAGATCCAAGACCTATAGACTCACATTTGGATTCACAACTTGAGCAATCATTAGGGAAATTTGGAGAATTATTTATGATGGCTTCTTTTGTGCTTGGCAAAACAAAAGAGGATGAAAGGTTCCGCATGGTGATGCACCATTATGGAAAAATACTAGAGTATTTGGAGGACCCCAAGTATTTTGCACAAATATAGTCCATTGTATATATTTTCTAATTTTTTTAGTTAGTTCTATATACAAGTGCTCCCTCTCTGCATGTTCTACTCTACTCAATTCTTGAATCACCAAAGATAACACCTGCTCGGCATGCGCTACACTTCTCACTTGAATCTATATTCTCAATTCTTGAACCACCAAAGATAACACTTGCTCGGCATGCTCTACACTTCTCACTTTAATCTCTATTCTCTACACACTAAAAAAGAGAGCAAGATAAGAATTTCATTCTTAACTTGTACTAGTTGAACAAATAATTTTTAAATAATGAAATTGAGAATTTTGGATCACACTTCAAATGAATTCACTCCCACTTCCAACCTTCACATAACCCGCACTCAAATCTTCCCACTCTTTGCTCAAATTTTCTCATTCTTTTCATCCTCGTTCATTTTGCCATCTGTTCTCATACATCACCTCATATTCATCATCCCCTTCTCTGGCCAGCACTTTCACCCTAACCTAAACAAGGCACTTTATTAGCCCTAAAGTGTAATTAATGTGTTATGGTGAATTAATGTGTTTTGGTAACAAAGGAAAAATTCCATATCCCTTGTTTCCTACAAACCACTTCTTATGGAGTGTGGTAAACATAGTCACACCGGGAAAACTCCATATCCCTTGTTTCCTACAGACCACTTCTTATGGAGTTTGGTAATAATAGAATATTTCCCTCAAACTCCCGCAGTGAAACACTTCCTTCCTCCTGCCTGCACCCTTCTAGTCCTTTTTAGTCCATGTTTCATATTAATCTATATGAAAATATACCTCACTTTGTAAAACTATTTTTCACCCGTTCCTTTTTAGTCAACGTTTGATATCAATCTATATGAAAATAAACCTAGATTGGTAAAACTATTTCTGAAAACCCACTATACAACGTTTCATATTAATCTATAAGAAAATAAACCTAGATTGGTAATACTATTTCTGAAACCCACTAATACAGTAGTGTAGCGGGTGGTTCACTTAGCCGGTGGTTCACTTGACGTGAAGAAAACCTGCACCTCGGCAAATAGCCGGAACGCGAAGCTGGGGAGAAGAGTATGAAGGCTGGGATCGACGGAGGGGAGTAGCTTCAACAGAAGACGAAGAAGGGATGGCAAAAAGAAGAAAAGAGACGAGAACTTCTATGGGACGAGCACCGTCTGTGGATGAATCACGAGTTCAGGATACAAGAGTGGCACAGCGATTCGTTGATTTCACCCCACAGCTGTCTGTTGATGTCTGTTTGCCTGTTGAGTTAACAGTTATTACGGGAATGACGTTTCATTGGATGAACTTCGAGTTCCATTAGGTTCTAATCAGCCCGTGTGCCGGGTTGTTATTATCCGTTTGTTTGATCCAATTGCAGGTCGTGCCATATCATGCCGTATTACTGATCAAAGTTTTATCCTCAGGACGATTGATGTGCTTTGAGTAGTCAGACATAAGGTTGTTCATCTTCGTCTCCCTCGAATCTCCAGGGTTATTTTTTGTTGGATTCTGGTTCGATAGATGCGTTTAACTAGGTCGACGGTGTGTTTTATGAAGTGATTTGTGTCAACCAGTTTGGGTCCGCGGCAACCAGGGCTATCCCTTCAAAAGGATCGATGATCCACAAGATGACTGTGATCTTCTGTTAGGATCGGAGTCAGTAACCAATTCAGAACCGGGGCAAACTGGGCTTTTCTTACGTTCAGGCACCGAATATCTTCACGCTGAAGCTGAATCGGACCGAAGGTTGGCATGGATGCGCATGAGTGGATTTGTGTAAACCAATTTGTGTCCGCGGCAACCAGGGCCAATTGTATATATTGTCACACGAACCGTCAGTGATATTTCAAGCGTTCGGGACATGCTATGCGATGCACGTTGATGGAGATCTAAGCTTCTGCTTTGTTTCTCGTGAATCTGAACTGGTTGACACAAATCCTTTTCTTCACCTCTGAGGGCAACGGTTGTCGAAGGATGCTATGCTCTATGTGTTTATGGATATCTCAGCCTGAAAGTTTGATTGGTTGGTCGCGAAGCTGAACTGGTTGACACAAGTCAAGCTTAATTTCAGTGAATGTTACGGTTGTAATCTGGCTTGTCGATTGTACTGTCCAAGACCTCCTCAAATTTGTCCGATGGCTGAAACATAGTTTTTTCTGAACGATCTGAATATGATGAACTTTCAATTTGAGGGAGTTTTACCTATTTCTTTCTTCACAGTTCTGTGACTTGAGTTTTCTGGTTCTCGATTGTTCTATCCAAGACCTCAAATCTGTCCGATGGCTGAAAATTAGTTCTTTTCTGAGCGATCTAAATACAGTTCGGTGACTTGAGTTTTCTGGTTCTCGATTGTACTATCCAAGACTTCAAATTTGTCCGATGGCTGAAAAATAGTTCTTTTCTGACCGATCTAAATACAGTGGGCTTTCAACTTATGGGAGTTTTACATATTTCTTTCTTCAGAGGTCTGTGGCTTGACTTTTAAGTGATATCCCCGTTTTCGTCATGAAGGTGTTTCTTGTCAATTAGTTCACGGTGATCATCATATGTCAATCAACTGCCGTTCATTCAGTTGGAAGTTTGGACATCGGGGTCTGATCCATGACATAATGCAATCCCTTCCCTCAGTGAGCTCAGGGGCTCTGCCCTCCTGGGACGCTTGGAGTTGACCTACAGTGCGTCATGTGAAAGGATAACGATGGCTTATCCAGAATTATCTTTATCAAATCAGCTTAATAAGAATGTTTTTCACGAGTGTCTACAGTAGGGATAGCCACTCTAATACCATATAGTTACAATAACTTAAACTAGTCGGTTTCAAACAGATGAGAAATTTTGGAGTCATAATGAAAAAGACTATATGTATAAGAGATTGCGGATGCCCTGAGAATGCGAGGAACTGCACGTTAGCAGGACAAGTTGGGTGCATGGGAGGGTGTTTCTTATGAATATTGTAGACTTAACCAAAAATAGATATTTCCTCTCAAAAAAGTCCCTCTTTTTGGTAAGTAGGAATACCAGATTTAACAAAGAGTGTATACAATGAGTAAATAAAAAAAAAATACCAAGAAAAATTAAAAAATGGTGGTGCTCATTTTTATAAGTAATTTTATTCGAACTTGGCTAAAATATGTTGATGTATAAAAATTTCTGGGTCAAACACTGAAGTGTTAGACATTTCTTAAAAATATTGCTTCTGCAGAACTAGAAACCATCCTAATCACTGAGGACTCCAAAATGTGGATTTAGAACGGCTATTCTTTAAGGGAGCCGGTCCGGTGACACGCTCTCTTTGGTGCTCGGGAGACACTTCCTTATCAATCTTGTGACAGTTTTCTCTTTAATCTTGAGAATTATAAATTTTTATTTAACGCTCAAGTTGAACTTAGAAACAGCACTGCGCTTCTACATGTGTCATCTGATCCTCTAGACTAATAGCATGCGTATGTATACACCATGAGCTATTTGTATGTATACACCATAAGCTATTTGAATGTGAGAATTTGAGCTGAATTGAAGAAAAGCTTGGCCAAATAGTCTGGCTGCAGTCATGAACACAAAGACTGCATAAATTGTATTCATAATCAAATTTTTTTAATGCTATCCAATTGTCTAAAGAGTGTCTCGCAATCGACTCTCTTTTCCAATCATGTCATGCTTACGAATCCTATAAGCTACGAGTTGCCGATATTATCCGATGTTAATTATGTTGCCTGAACAAAACTAAAATCCATTTTAGTGACCGAAGATATATAAGCAAAATTTCAAAATTCCATAGATAAAACAGACTTAGAAGTGTAGATAATGCTGGTGTATTAGAAGATTAAAAATTTGGCGGATCAATCAGATTTATACACAACTTGAATTGAAATTAAAGATTCAGAAAACTAAAACATAGAATAGAATTATATCAAACATTTTTATGTACAGTTTCAAAGATAATCCCCTTACTAAGGGAAATAATTATATTCATATTCATAAGTGCAGAACAATGACTTAAAACTCAAGTGTATTTGAGTCCTCAAATAAAACCTTAGATTGCATTCTTCTCTATCATTCAACTAGGTTGAGAACCACTAGCTTGGTACGTGATCTATGTATGAATGATTTCGACCAATCCACGAGTTGACAACTCTGACCAATCCACGAGTTGACAACTCTTTCTTTACTCCACATTAGCACCAAGTTACTGATGACATATTATTTTTATTGCATTGCGTGCTAACAAATGTTAAAGGAGTTAAAAAAACACAAAGAAAGCAAAGAAACAAAAAGCTCTTCCCAAAAGCTTGAGATAGATCGACATCAAGCGGGCACTAGCACTTAGTTTCATCTCATTCACTATTTTTCCTTTTCTTGTTCGTGGACGGGTCCTTTCAATGATTTCGATCATGAAACGGATGAAAATATGCATACATACTGTATAACAAATTACATTTTTTTCACCACATAGCAAGAAACTCTTAAGTTTAGCTAACTAAAGTTGGATTCTATGAGACAAAAAGACGCCTCCTATACGCACTTGCATGGGTTGGAGCTTGTGCTCACATTGTTTTGCGCAATATTGCTAGGTAGCCAAATCCAATCCTAGTTCATACTTAAGTGTGGAGACTAGTTTAGTATAGAGGTTTTGGAATTGTATATCTTTTGAAAATTAGAAAAATGTTATTGAGGATGAAACATTTTCTCTTATTTTAAAATTCTCAATTAATGAGGAACCATGTTTATATATATAAATATATAACATTGCTATTAACATCATACAAACACAATTCATGTAAAAATTATACATGAATTATAAAATAACAAAATGTTATGTTCAATTCACACACTTAACTCGGAACAAAACTCAATCATTCAATTTATACCACCACCAACATCCATTGATTACAATCAAATCACACTCACTTTAGCTAATAGACTCTATGATGTTTGCTAGTTGGTGTCTACCATAACCAAGAACTCAAAGGCTCAACATATGAGAAGTGAGTTCTCTAGAGATGCACTTTGAAGATATATTCTCTAGATTTAACATAACAAGCCAACCCTAATTATGCTTCTTTGTGCTACCATTTGATGGTTCAAATGGTAGCATAAACAGAGTGATCAATAGGCCTAAAATGAAATCTGGCCGTCATTAAGTAGTCTTTGAGCAACTATTGGGATAACTATAATAGCAAAAACTAACTCTCCAATGTCCAAGCAAACTAACTTTGGCATTACAAATGTCATGATAACTATCATGCATATATACATTACTAAACAATGTTTATTACTATAAAATATAAATTGTTGTCAACATCACACACTATAGAAGCAAAACTCATACAAAAATCATCCATGAACTCTAAAGTGCCACAATCACCCCCTAGTTGGCGGTGAGACCTCTTGAAATCTAGATAAACATCTACTCCAAGTATATGATATGCCCTATGGTGGGCAAAGATCTAGACATGAGGCACTGTTGAGCTCCATTGTTAGTTGCTTCTTTACAATCTATACCATAGAAAGAGTGAACTAGCTATAGGTCAAATACATCAAGGACATAACCACTATCTTTGAGGAACCATTGTGAGGGGAGGAATCAAACATACCATATGCCATCCTCTCAAATAACTATCACACACCAACATTATAGCTCCACCAAAAGAGCTTATAATATACACCGCAAGCCTATATGTACAAATGCCAAGCTTGAGTCCATAATGCCATCAATGTTTGGGAAGTGGCATGGTGCACAATTATGCACATGATCCTTCCAGACAACACTATCACATCCTTCCAACATGAGGACTTGGGAAGGCAAAACCTTGCTCACTCTCAAGATAGTGTAGCCTATAGTCACATCAAGTGTCATTGGTGCAATATGTTATAGATCTACAATCACTTGGATGAAATCAATGAATCAAGGGTCTATAACTTCCTCATCAAATAGTAGCATAGTGTAATGTATCCTTCTATTGAGCAATTGCTAAGTTTTTAAAGACCATCGGCATCACTCTTTGAAAGGTCTATGCCCATTGAGAACATGGACTCACCCATACATTTGGATCATCCAAGTCTAAAACCACAATAGCATTGTGACAAATGGCTATAGGTAAAATTGGATCTTGTCCATAAAGTAGAATTAAGGAGAGAAGGATGCTAAGGAGGCTTGTTGGCTAAACAAGTAGCCCATGGCCAATCAAGGACATTGGAGATCCCAATCTCCCAAGTGGATCCTTTGCAAATTGTACTTATGCAATCCTCTCTTTACTGTTTGAACCACTCTCTTTGCTAAGCCATATTCTTCAGGGAAGTAGTATGGTGATCAATCAAGACCTTGTTACTCAAGACCTGAAACTCTCCCAAGGACTCTTAAATGTAACACCCATTGATGCATGTATGCTCCATTATGATATTTAGTTTTGCAAGTAGCTAAGAGATATTATTTATATTAATTTAATTTAAGATTCTACATTAACCATGATTAGCTAAAGTTAATCATAGCCAAAATAGAGGTGACTTTATCCTAGAGGAAAGTGAAATAATGAGCACTACTATTTTGGATTTAAGTATGTTGACTTTGTATTATTTTTAGGTGTTAGGCTTTAAGGAAAGAATTGAGTACGGTTGGACACACAAGTCTCTTGGTTTGGATTTTTCTATAGTCCAAAGATAGTCTATTTGAAAGAATCCTTGGCTTAGTGGTGAAGTCAAGATTAGGCTTTGTATTCTTTGGATTATTCCCATGTGTATGGATATGATTTTAGACTTTATATAACTTTTACCTTAATAACTTGAGTTACTTAAGTGATTAGTAATTCTAGTGTGTAACTATTTCACAAATATATAAACTAGAGATGAGAAAGTGCTCATCATCCTTTCATGTACAACTATCTCTCTCTCATTGAGTTATCTAGTGAGTAATGGTTTGAGTCTTTGTAACAATATGGAGTTTAGCGACGAAGTTAGTCGGACTCACGAAGTAGCACATAAGACAAATTAGCCTAGAATATTCCGAAAGTATCTAGGAAGCTTCTTGGGAAGCTTCCCGGTTAGCTTAGCTTGCACCTTAAGTAAGTAGCTTCTAGAAGGAAGCTTCTAGAAGCTTCCAACTAGCTTACCTTGCACGCCAAGTAGGCGGTTTCTAGAAGGAAGCTTCTTGAGAAGCTTCTTAGTTAACTTGGCTTGCACTCTAGGAAAGTGGCTTGAGGAAGCTTCTTGAGAGGCTTCTCAAGGGCCTTGTATGCTACCTATACCAAAGCCAAAGCTCATGCTAGGCATTTTCCCTCATTCAAGTGTCCCAATGTGAGTTTCCATTCTCCTATTTCTCTCCTCGGTTTCGGTCTTTTACATTGGTATTAGAGCAGGAATGGGATGGATGGAATTTATGGACCACCAAATCCACTTCCGCCAAACCATTGGGACTTTCATGTCCAGATATTACCAAAGCATCGGTTCACATAGTTCATCACCTCACGCTTTGGGCAAGATTTTCTACATATGATCACCGTGTCAGAGGAACCCTTGATACTTCCAGTTGTAACTTATGGAGAACGGTGGACGTGTTGTATCTATGTGCTAATCAACTAGATAAATTGAGAGTAGTGGATTAAGGTAGTAGCAATGGCGGCAATACCGGATGTTATCCTTGCAATGCAACAAAAAATTGAGCATCTTACTCGATTGTTGGATGAACGAGACCAGCAACGACAAGAACAAATAGACAGAGCGCCAGTTCGAGATGGAGAAGATCGCATTTGATTTCCGAAACCCAAGGTGTTTGAAGGCAAGAATGTTCCAGGCACAGTGGAGAATTTTGTGTTTGATTGTGAACGTTACTTTGAAGCTATCAATCTTCAAGATGAGCGGAAACAAATTCTCTTGGCTTCTAGCCAGTTGGATGGCGTGACAAAACTTTGGTGGCGATTCCGAGTAGAAAGAGCTGAATGACAAATTGTTACACCAATTTTGACATGGGCAGAATTCAAGGATGCAATACTTGGTCAATTTCAGACTATAAACACCACCCGAGCTGCACGAGATAAATTGGCGGAGTTGAGGCAGATTGGCTCGGTGAGAAGCTACATCACACAATTTCAGAATATCATCATGCAAATTCCAGATATCCAAGAAGGTGAAGTTCTGGATCGATTTGTGCAAGGATTGAAGTCACGAACCAGATTGGAGGTGACCATGCGAGAGCCACATAACGTAGAAGAAGCCATGCAATTGGCTGAGCGTTTTGATTCCTTAGTTGCGACAACTTGGTCTCAATCACGACCTACACAAAACCTACCAGTACCACGAGTGGAAGAACCGGTACCAATGGAGATTGATGCTATCCAACGAAGACCACTTGGCACAGCAGATAGAGAGAGATTATGACAAAATGGAGGTTGCTTTTATTGTTGCCAAGTTGGACATTGCATTGCTGAATGTCCACTTAGGAATGGGCGACCTCGACAAGTTGCCCAGATGGAGTTTGTGGAAAAGAATGATCAGGGAAATGAAGAATCACAGTAGGAGATTTCGAGCAGCCTACTGGGAGCTTGATTAGTTCCAATGGGATTGAAGGCTCGACCTATGCAAGTTTGCTTCACTTGCAAGGTATGATATCTAATCGGGGTTGTAGGATTTTGGTTGATTTTGGAAGTTCAAAGAATTGCATGTCTATGCAAGTAGCAAAGGAATTGGATATTCCTATCAAGCCAGTGATTGGAAGTAGTTTGATGATGGCGTATGGTAGAAAAGGTTCTGCATTCCGCACCTCGCATCCTGTTACCTTCAAGATTGGGAAGGAGTTTTTGGAGTGTATGAGGTTTGTAGTGGCACCTCTACACTATGATATCATTCTAGGTCTACCTTGGCTTGAATGTCATAAGGTTCAATTCGATTGGACTTGACGTCAGATTCAAGTACAACACCAAGGTAGGAATTTCCGATTAGGTTGTCTGGCACCTCTGAGTAAGACACCTAAGAATAGTCAGTCCCAAGATGGGAAGTTTGTTGAGAAGGTAGCCATAGAGCAAATCTGGAAGGGAGATGAGTCCCAAGATGGGAAGTTTGCCAGGAAGGTAACCATAGAGCAAGCTTGGAAGAGAGATGAGTCCCTAGAAGGGAAGTTTGTTAATGAAGCAGCCATAGAGCAAGCTTTGGAGGAAGATAAGTCTGTATTTGCGGTGTGGATCAAGCAGATTGCACAAGAACAATCTGAGGAGGGCCAAGTGCCGCATCAAGCAACGGTTGATCAGATAGTTCAGGAGTTTGCAGATGTGTTTCTAGATGATCTGCCAAAGGGATTACCCTCTGATCGAGGTATGCCCTTCAAGGTCGAGTTATTGCCAGGGAGTACTCTAGTGAGTAGACCAATCTATCGGCTCTCACCAAAGGAGTTGGAGGAGCTGCGAACAACACTTACAGAGTTGTTGGAGAAGGATTTCATACGACATAGTACCTCTCCGTGGGGAGCATAGGTACTATTTGTTCCAAAGAAGGATGGAGGACTTTGTTTCTGTATTGATTACCGTGGGCTCAATAAGCAAACCGTGAAGAATGCATATCCCTTGCCTCGGATTGATGACCTACTTGATCAATTAAGTGGAGCACGCTACTTTTCCAAGCTAGATCTTCATAGCGGCTATTAGCAAATTCCTATTGAAGAAGAGGATGTGCAAAAGACTGCCTTTCGCACAAGGTATGGACATTTTGAGTGGAGAGTTCTACCTTTCAAACTCACTAATGTTCCAGCAGTCTTCATGGATCCGATGTATCGGGTGTTGGAGGGACTATTGGATCAGTCCGTGGTAGTGTTCTTAGATGATATCTTAATCTATAGCATGACAGAGGCAGAACACAGGAATCATGTGCGAGAAGTCCTAAGACGACTACGACAGTGGAAATTTTACTGCAAGAAGTCAAAGTGTGCTTTTTGGCAGAAGGAGGTTACCTTCTTGGGTCATAAGATCTCATCAGAGGGGATCAAGATGGAAGAAGAGAAGATCAAGGCCATTACTGATTGGCCTACCCCAAAGGATGCTACCGAAGTACAAGTATTCAATGGATTGGCCAGTTTTTACCGACGGTTCATCCACTATTATGCTCACGTGGCTGCACCATTGACTAACCTCTTGGGAAAGAACTCGAGCTTCCAATGGACCATCAAGCATGAAGAAGCATTCCAAAAGTTAAAGCATATGGTGTCTTCAAGACCCATTCTTCAACCATATGATCCGCAACTACCTTGTGTGGTTGATTTTGATGCTTCTAACTTTGCAATTGGAGCTGTGTACCAACAAGAATTTCCAGATGGACTACATCCTATTGCCTTTGTGTCTCGCCGACTAAATACAGTTGAAAGAAATTACTCTACTTGAGATCGGGAACAACTTGCAATGGTATATGCCACCAAGGTATGGAGGCATTATCTCTTAGGGAAACAAGTGATCATGCAAACTGATCACAAGCCATTGTTGCAAACCTTACACCTAGAGCACATGAAGAGTCGACATCATCGATGGGAAGAACAACTCCAATTGTTCAACATCAAACTTGAGTACAAACTAGGTTGGTTCCATGTCATCCCTGATGCTCTATCATGACGACCTGATTTGAAGTCTCTTCCTCTCATCGTGGTAGCAATTACGACGGTGTCAATTGATCCCAAGATTCATAACGAGTTTCGGTTAGCTCTATAGCAAGATCCCTTCTTCCAAATGGTACATGGTCGGCTAACAACAGGTGACAAGGAGTACAACACCTTCTCCTTCAAGGAAGGCCTTCCATTCCATGCGGACCGGATCTATGTTCCAGCCAAAGGTGATCTTCGACTTGTGCGCCTTCAAGAAGCCCATGATTTACCCATCGCTGGTCACATGAGTGTGGACAAGACCTTGGGTACCCTCCAACGTCAATGGTGGTGGCCCAACATGACACGGGATGTTCAAGAATTTGTCCGATCATGTGAGAGCTACCAACGTAACAAGGCCAGCAACCAGAAGCCAGGTGGACTCCTTCAACCGCTTGCCGTTCCATCAGCTCGTTGGGAGCATGTGAGCTTGGATCTCATCACATCCTTGCCAAAGACAAAACAAGGACACACCGCTATCATGGTGTTTGTGGATAAGCTTAGTAAGCAAATCCACTTGGCACCAACTTGTGATACCGTGGATGCTCCAACCTTAGCACAAATCTACTTCGACAATATCTTCAAGCATCATGGAATGCCATGCGTACTCATCTCCGACTGTGATCCCCGCTTTACCGGGAAGTTTTGGCAAGCACTCTTCCAGATACTCGGCACCAAGCTTGCTTTGTCCACGGCCTATCATCCTCAAACTGATGGGCAAACCAAATGTGCAAATTGTACATTGGAGGATATGTTGCGTGCCTTTGTCAATGTCCACCATACCAATTGGGATGAATGTCTTGCCGCTGCTGAATTTGCCTACAATAATTCCAAACAGGCAAGCACCAGATTCTCTCCTTTCTTTCTCAATTTTGGCCAAGATCCGCTTGTTCCAGATTCTCTTCTTGCTCCCCCTCCATCTCAGGTCCCTCATACTTCCACATTCTTGACCACTATATCCCAATCTCTCCAACAAGCCAAGTCTCACCTCCTTGTTGCTCAAAATCGCCAAAAACAATATGCGGACCACCATCGTCATGATCTCACCCTTAAAGTCGGTGATAAAGTCATGTTATCCTCTAGTAACCTCCCTCTCCCACTCGATACCCAAGTTCGTAAACTTGCCCCTAATTGGATAGGACCCTTTGATATCACCCAAATTGTCTCCCCTGTGGCTTATCATCTTGCCTTGCCTTGTCACATGCGTATCCATCCTGTCTTTCATGTTTCCAAGTTGAAACACTTTGTTCCTAACCCCTCTGCCTTTTCCTCTCGAGTCCAACCTCCCCCTCTTCCTGTCCCTATCAATGATCATGAGGAGTACAAAGTTGATCGTATCCTTGCGCGTCACCATATCCAACAAGGCCATTGCCAACATACAGAGTACAAGGTCCTTTGGAAAGGGTATCCCCTTCATGATGCCACATGGGAACCTCTTTCTCACCTCCAAAATGCACAGACGGCCATCTAGGAATTCGAAGCTTCATTGGCGACGAGGACATCACCAACTAGCGGTGGGAGAATATGTAACAATATGGAGTTTAGCGACGAAGTTAGTCGGACTCACGAGTAGCACATAAGACAAATTAGCCTAGAATATTCCGAAAGTATCTAGGAAGCTTCTTGGGAAGCTTCCCGGTTAGCTTAGCTTGCACCTTAAGTAAGTAGCTTCTAGAAGGAAGCTTCTAGAAGCTTCCAACTAGCTTACCTTGCACGCCAAGTAGGCGGCTTCTAGAAGGAAGCTTCTTGAGAAGCTTTTTAGTTAACTTGGCTTGCACTCTAAGAAAGTGGCTTGAAGAAGCTTCTTGAGAGGCTTCTCAAGGGCCTTGTATGCTACCTATAAATACCAAAGCCAAAGCTCATGCTAGGAATTTGGAGTTTTCCCTCATTCAAGTGTCCCAATGTGAGTTTCCATTCTCCTATTTCTCTCCTCGGTTTTGGTCTTTTACAGTCTTGGAGCTACCTTGGAGTTCTAGTCTTAGAAGAGTGCGATTGTAATACCAAGAGCTAGTCATATGATCTAGATGTGAAATTCTGTTTGGTAACATCTAAAATGATTTTATACATGATGGTCAAAATTGATCAGATAGAAGTATCATCAAACGAGTACTTTTATTAATAGAATAGAAACCAAAATAGACTTGAAAACCTTAGAACCAATAGTTAGACATATGATTTAAAGGTGAGAATTGGTTTGGCAACATCTAGAAGGATGTTACACATGATGGACTAAACAAATCAGAAAGAGGTGTCACCAAAAGGGGACTTCTAATAATAGAGTAGGAACCAAAATATGCTTGAAATCTTTGAAGGCAATTTCGGAGGCCTAAATGGATGAATTAGGCTTAAAAAATGTGTGAATACCCCCCATCAAAGGAAAGGCTGGCCTTCCCTCCCTCTTGGTTTGTCTCATTGAGAGCTTTCCAATTGTACCTTACCCACGTGATTTTTAGATTCCTACAAGAAGATTCTCTAAAATATTCCCTCTGGTCAAAGCTTGTTTGACCAACCAAATAGGACCTAGATCAACATGTCATCCATCCTAGTAGGTAATCCAAGGGTGGGGCTTGCTGACATGTCACCTATCTGTGTGCCTAATCCTATGGTGGAGCTTCCTTGGAGGAGATCCTCTTTGCTATATAATAAAGAGAAGGTGCTCCTTTGGGACATCGAATGTTTAAGTGTGAGATCTGTGTTTTCTCTCTTTTCTTGTCCTCGGAGTATTACAGTGATAGAGCTGAGGTTCTTTGCTGTCTTAGTCCATGGTGCATTACCTTAATAGCCATCAAAGGTTCATCATGAGTGAGTGACAAGCTGGCTCACATTTTTGGTGTCATTATCAAGATCTCTCTAGAAGGCAAGATAATATTATGTATACAATTCTATATTAGGTAGAAGGAAGCTATGAGAGTTCATTTGGAGAGAACATTAGTGGAGGAGTGCGCTGAACTTATGTTATAGAATTTAGATCTATTTTTATACCATGTAGTTCATTATGATGTTTTTGAGGTGATATTATACATGCTATACACATGAGAGGATTTGGAAAGATTGTCTAAGGTGGATCACAAATTTTGGAGATTCTGGTCATTTTGGGCAAAATTAAAGTTTGACATATGGACTTGAAATTTCCATAGATGATAGCTTAAGTTATCCTTCAGTTAGCATAATTAAAATCACTATGTGTGCTGAATAGAAAGGTGCCCAGGCCAAATTGCATGATAAAAAGAACTTAAATTTTGTAGGGGATGATGAATTGAGGTGCTTATTGGGTATGCAAAATTTCAAACAAGTGGAAGTTAGAATTTGAGAGAATTTGTTGAAGTTGTGAGGAAGGGTCATTTTTGGAGAGCTTAGTTCTCATGCATGAGTATTGACATTGTATTATTTCTCAGTGTTTGGCTTTAGGAAAGAGTTGAGAAGTCTTGGACACATAAACCTCTTTTATTTAGATTATTTTATATCTATTGTCCATGTGAAAGAATCCTTGACTTAGTGGTTAGGTCAAGATTAGACCATCTACTCATATAATTGTTCCCGTGTGTATGGATATTCTTCTAGACTTTAGATCTTATGAGTTTTAGTTGAATAACTTGAGTTATTATGGTAATTAGTAACTTTGTATATAAGCTAAAGATGAGGAGGTGCTCATTGGATTAAGCTATATGTCCACCTTATTGTAAAATGTCCTAGCTTCATATGAGCATGATATACCAATTATAATCTTTGAGATGGAAGGGGTACTACTTGACTCTACCTTCCTCCCATATACAAAGAAGATGCCTACCTTCCAATCTAAACCACCTAGCTTGCTTAAGGCTATGGTCTCTCTCCTTGGTGCCAATTGCCACCCACAACACAACTGCAAAGAGAGTCCATCACTAAAACATCATCATGGATGCCTCATTGACTTGTACTAATATCTCCACCCTTTGGACTGATGCCAACATCTCCTACTATCTATATTGAGAGTGATACTATCAAAGCCTAAAATAATATACATAGAAAAGAAAATACATGCAAACTTTGCACCTGCCTAAGATCCGTCGCAACTTCTCCATACAGCACTCAAGTGTTTCTGTATCAACACCCCGTTAATAATCTGTATGACTATTGTATCAGTTCAATCTTCAGGTTCAATCTCCCATCAAGAGATCACGCTCTTTCGCGTGTAGCGGAAGACTAATGCTCAACAATAATAAGCTCTTCATCATCTTCCGAGAGACGACGAAAGTGCATGGGAATGTGAATTTGACTGGTAACTTCGGGCACCGAAGAATAACTTCCATAATACTTTTGCGATGTTACCAGCCTTGCATTACAAGAGACCCTTTTCTAGTCAGTCGTTGCACATTCAGTACTGTTGATAGTACGAAGCAAACATGCGCTGTTGCCGATTGAGATGGACTATTTGGCTTGGGAGAAATAAACCGTCAAAGATCTGACCTTGAATGCTGCTAGAAGGAGCTCGAAGTGCCTAGATGTATATGTGCAAGAACAATGACTAGATGTAAGTTGTGGGGGAGAGACACCAAATGATTCATGCGGGAGTCAGCTAATAAGTAACCAAAGGATTCTAGCCTGTTGAACAATATTCAGGGCCAGATCTTTGGTACAGATAAAGGTTCCACCATGTTGTGATCTGCTGACGCATCTTCCGATCGAAAAGATATGTTATTCCGATAGAAAAGTTTATGTAATAACTTTGGGTGGCCGTGTTGTACAGACTTCCGACTTGCTCGTCTTCCTCAGTAACATCAACCCCCTTTCCTAAACTATGAGAAGATTCATCACACCTTCTCGGTTGTAAGACTATGAGACAAAGCCCTACAACTGGATATATTATTAAGAGCCCAAGTAGTCCTGGCATGATTGCCTTTCGATAATCTCTTTAGCACGCACAACAACAATATGCAGATGGGTGCTGATATTTCACGTCAGTTGTACTTGGATATGGAAGTTCTTAAGCGGAACTGGTACAAATCTCTGAACTGCAGAACGTTTGTCTAGATCTCAACAGCAGGACATAGGTAGGTATGGAGGAAGCAGCAAGCACAGTGTACATGTGGATTGTCCTGGTCGTTGCAGTCTGCTCATTCACGACAAATCGGTGTGGGAAATGTGCATATGCGTCTACAAACATGCAGACGCTTCGGTCGACAAATGTGGATCTTCACATGGCAAGTGGGGATCGAGAAGTTCCTGTTTCTTCACCTGCAGCTGTCCCATCTTCGCCGGCACTTCAGGTGGACATTTTGAGCAAGTTCAAGATATTGATCGAGGATTTCGAAGGAAAGCTTCTAAATTGGAATTCAAGTGACACGAGCCCATGCGTGTGGAAGCGCATAACGTGCAATCCCTCGAATAAGGTTGTAGCCGTTCGTTTGACTGGAATGCAATTACGGGGTGTCTTGTCGTCCATACTGTGTGGTCTTCCCTTTCTACGAGTCCTAGACCTGTCCAACGATTCTTTTTCAGGCTCTATACCTAAGTTTCTGGGTACATGCTCCAAGATACAGGATATTCGCTTTTCCCAGAACCACTTGGGAGGTCCGATCCCTTCTGAGTTTGGTAAACTGAGTTCATTGAGGAACTTGGATCTTTCAGGAAATGCATTTGAGGGTAGTATTCCAGGTAGTGTGATTAATTGCTCAATGTTAGAGAAGCTCGATCTGAGTGAGAACTTGAGTGGAATGATCCCGGCTGGGCTTGGTCAGTTCATTGAGATAAGGGTGTTGTCTTTGTTGAGGAAGGAGCTTCGGGGTAGCATCCCCACTTCTTTGGGGAACTGTTCTGGTCTACAGATCCTTCGTCTAGGTGGTAACAAACCGGGCCTATTCCATCCGAGCTTGGAAACTTGATCAACCTGAGAATATTGTCTTTATGGCAAAATGGAATCACCGGCAACATTCCCGCATGGTTGCGAAAGTGTTCAAACTTGCAGGAGCTTGTGTTGACTGATAACAACCTGACGGGACGTATACCATCAGAACTTGGCAACTTTAAGAAAATGTGGAAGTTGTTCGTGGGAGAGAATGGAATTACGGGCAACATCCCTGTCTCTTTGGGGAACTGTTCAAAACTGCAAGAGCTCAGTTTTTATCCCAACAAGTTGACGGGAAGTATTCCATCCGCGCTAGGTGACCTGAAGAATATGAGGAGTTTGGATTTGGAGTCGAATAGCCTTACGAGAAACATCCCTATTCCATTGAGAAAATGTTCCAAGTTAGGGACTCTTCTTTTGGGGATGAACAATCTCACTGGGTTCTATACCACCCGAGCTTGGTAAATGTTCTAAGTTGAAGACTCTCCATTTGGGGACGAACAATCTCACTGGGTTCATACCACCAGAGCTTGATAATCTTCCAGCTATGGACTCCTGGACCTTGTCAGTAAATGGGCTCACAGGCAGCATCCCCGTTGCGTTGGCGAATTGTTCCAGCTTGAAGATTCTTCTATTGGGCAGTAACATGTTAACAGGAAATATACCGCCACAGATTGGTAATATAATGCGCCTCACGAAATTGTCTTTGTGGCAGAATCAACTTTCAGGCCACAAACCCACCTTATTGAGCAAGTGTCTGGCATTACAAGAGATTATCTTGCAAAACAACAACTCATCCCAGCGGAACTAGGTGACTTATGAAATCTCACGAGATTCTTAATTGCCATAAATGGGTTTACAGGAAAAATCCCTTCTTCTTTGGGGAGATGCAACAAACTAGAGGAACTTGCCTTTGATAAAACCAACTTGACTGGCAATATACCTCCGGAGGTTGGTAAGTTGACGGCGTTGAGAAGTTTGACTTTGTCGGGAAATCATATAGGCGGGGGGATACCAGATAGTTTCAGTAAATTGCAGCAGTTGAAAGAGCTATGGCTTTTCGACCATAAGCTGACGGGTCTCCTTTCAGAATCCATCGGCAATTTATCACGCATCCAGGTGATGTATCTTCAGCAGAATGCACTGTCGGGCACCCTTTTTAGAATATGGGGGTCTTCTTTACGCGAGTTGGATGTTTCACACAATCGTCTTGAAGGTCATGTTCCTGATAGCTTAGCCAATTTATCTTCGCTAGTTCGGTTGCAATTTACCCAGAATAAACTCACTGGACCACTACCTACAGAATCCCGATGGGGCCTTGCCTTGTTCACTGAAAATCCTCACAGCTGCCAGCAAAAAGGTTAATGGTTTCATACCTGCCTCGTTGGCTCAGTAAGGGGAGTTGACAGTGGTTGATCTCAGTGACAATCTGTTTCAAGGCTCTTTGCCATTGGCCCTATGGAGTCGTTCGAGTTCGCTGATGGTGATCTGATGGTAGGTTCGAATAACCTGTGGATAACATCACTTGCATCTCTACAGGTGCTGGCCCTGTCTAACAACAGATTCCGTGCACCCTTGCCTGAGAATTTCACTCTGTTGCGGGGTTTCATCCTATCAACGACAGATACTCGTAAATTCAGTGACAACCAAATTCTGAAGGAGGAGATCGTGATTTTCGCAAAAGGTCAGAGCTTGGCGCTCGAGAACGTGACATCAATTAGAACTTCTTTTGATGTATCTGGGAATGAATTCTCTGGCCATGTTCCTCCAGACCTGGGTAATCAACGCGGGATGCGTTACTTGACTCTGGTTCGCAACAAATTGACGGATCAATACCTTCCAGCCTCTCCATGCTCTAGGTGCTGGAATCTTTGGATCTCTCCGTCAACAACCTCAGTGGACAGATCCCCAATGATTTTGCCCAGCTGACAAGCTTGGCTTACTTAAACGTGAGCTTCAACAATCTATCAGGCATGATCCCGCAATCTGCCCAGATATCATCGGTGGAGAAGGAGAACTTCATTGAAATCCTTCATTGGAATCCTGGAGAACTTCATTGCAATCGGTGGAGAAGGAGAACTTCATGACAATCTCCCGTTATTTCATTCACTACATGGAAAGGACTTTTAGTTCGAGTTAACTAAAGTTGGATCCTCTGAGACGGAGAGATACCCCCTATAGTTACTTGCCCGGGTTGGAGCTTGTGCTCACGTGGTTACGCCAGGTAGCCGAATCCAACCCCAGTACACATGTAAGTATGGAGACTAGTTTGATATTGTGGTTTTGAACCTTTATATCCTGTGAAAAATGTTACTGAGGATGAATATTTTTCTCTTAATTTAAACTCTCTTAACTTATTTTTCTCTTAATTCTCTATTGATGATGCACCATGTCTATAACAAAAGGTCGTCAAGAGTCCGTCCGAGAACATTTCCAAGTATTGTCTTCAATGGTCATATGACATTTAACTCATAAATAAAAACAGACGACTAACTTCTAGTCACATAGTGGTGACGTAATTTTGCATATAATCTCTACCAGGTGGTATTAAATATCTATAATTCCGTAGGTGAGCGAACTTGAAAGTAAATTTTGATTTGGTTGAACGAAGATATGATTGCAAAAATTATAGAGTGTATTATATTTGGAAGACGGTTAACAGATTCTACAAAGTATAAGCATCATTTAATTACATCTAATCAAGCATTATATATAAGTACCATATGGTCAAATACGAAGGATATCTAGGATATCTAAGATCCCAACCCACAGATTCGAGTTTGATTTCTGTTTATACACAAAAATTATAATCAAATTTGATGAAGTATTAATCTGGTTGATTCAGTTGAATTGGATCATATTTCAAAGACGAGAAACTCAGTTTTCATTTCGAGTGTTTTTATGAGAATAACAACATACTAATCCTAACCTTGTCATTCTCGATTTAAACTACAAGTTTACTGCATCCATGTTAGGCCGGTCAATTAAAACTTGAAGTCTTTGAGAATTAGAACTTTAAACATTTGAAAAGCTTGAAATTATGTTAGAAAGGCGTGTGCATCCATGGACAAACTAGGGCCCAGCTTCTTCGAGTTGTCCCGTAACGCAATGCTTTTTTCACGGATTTATTCGCCAGGTCAAGTTAAAGGGAAAAGCAACATCCCTTAGAAAGTTTTTTGAAAGAGATTCACATATGCTCGTTATTTTGAACACCAAGTAACAGGCTAATCATTGTCAAATATTAAAAGCCCACTATTCACGTTGGAATTGGCATGAAAATGACAAGATCCATGTATATCATAAATCTTCTCTCTTTAAAATGTATATTAGAATTGATAGAGCGTAAAACTAACTTGACCTAGCATCGCAAATGCATATTATTCCTTCCTATAAAACTTATAAAACTTATACCTATAAAACTTGTAGTTTTAAGAGACAGTGCTACAAAAGAATATTAACATTAGAGATCCCCTGAATCAGAGTGAATCTACATTCCGACCCATTAATCAGACCATAAGAACGGTCAAGTTATAGTTTCCATCCCACTACCCGCATGTGGCAAGGTTGTCTCTGATTGATTGTCTCTGTCTGACTGATTTTATGACGAGCCTTTTTACTTTAATACTTCAAAATAAAAAAGCATCAAATTTCTATACTAATACACTCTTCAAAATGGAATGAATTTATCCAATATCTACTTGATAGATTTGATTAGAAGAGATTAAAGAAAAATAAGAGGTTGGTCATGCAAGATATTCTGACTAATGAGGCATGATAACAGAGTTAAACAGCCAAAGAATCGCTCATGTTTTCACACCTAGAGAGAAATAGATGAAAACACATCTATGGTGATGAGACTATGTTCAAGAGTTGGTCGGAAAGTGGAAAGACTAATCTGTACTTGTATTGGATCTGTCTGATCAGCCTGTCATATTCTCCCTTATCAGCTGCGTTAGGTGACGACTTTTGGGCCGATCACAGTAAATCGCCCGCCACCTGCAAAGAAGTTTCAGCAAGAAGTACTCTATGGACGAGAAAGTCGCGTTGGAGTCTAGCAAGTAGACTACTTCGATTCTGTTCATTCGGCTTCATGAAGTACGGAGGATTGGTTCGAGAAGGCAGGGGCGAGAAGGCGGTCTCGTGTGGACTATGATGGCTCTGGGGGTGCGAAATTGGTGAGTGGATGTTGAGCTTGAAGAGGAAAACGGGGATGTGCGACGGATACTTGAGAGTGAGGGAAATAAGAGGGGAGTGCTATCTACAAGTTGTTGTTATTGATCTGTTGGAGAAGCTGACAGCTGCTGTCGGGTTCCACGAGGACGACGTTTTGTAGATGGAGTCAGGGAGGATGAAACTGTTTGCAATTGGTGGTCAAGGTGATGATTTCCACACGGCCAAGTAGGCCTCGTGCGCGCTTGCAGTTTCTGCGACGACGTGTGGCAGATGCACCATCAAATTGCACCATTCAAATATTTTGGCTCACTAGAGAATTTGCGGCGAGTTGCTTACTCACATCGTTTCTCGAGGGACTATTTTCCCAATTCCTCTGCCTTAAGGTGCGGTTCAATCTATTGATTTCAACTACTTTCTGGAGTGTCATAGATCGAATCGAGACCCGATATTTTGGGTCGATTCTGCAGCACCTACGCATCAGCCGCAATGTTTGGGGCAAGCTCTTCTCAACTACCAATGAGAACCCAAGATCCCCCAAGACAGGTGATTTCCTTAAAGAAGCTCACTATCTTCTAGACTTACAAGGAACTGGTTACATCCAATTATATCACAAGGGTTTGTTTGCGCGTCAAATCAGGTCATAAGAGGAGGAATAGGTTGGTCAGCATCAAATCAAGTTGTTCGAGGAGGATGTTTGGCATTTGTTTCTCCCTTGCGTGTGCGGTTATAGTTAGAGTATAAAATTTATGTAATTGTATAACTTTATTTGGTTAATAATATTTTATTATTTTAATAAAATTTATTTAAAAAATAGAACTTTAATAATTACGTAGTATAATTTAATACCATTCTCATGATATTTTAAAGATTATAGAAATTGAACATTAATACTTTCTAAGATTTACACGGATTGACATGGTTAAGGTTTGGATTTTACTTTCACTTTTGGCAATTAAAAATGAGAATTATATTAAATTTATCTACTACAATTTATACAAGATATGATAATAAAGTTAAGTTTCATTTCAATTCTATTGCAATATTTGACCACTGATTTAGAGCTTGAATATATAACTCTTAGATCAATTTGTTTCTCTTGTGGATCACATTAATTACCACCTTCCAAAATTGACGAAAAATGACAAATGAGGATCTTATGAAGCTTTGAGTTTTCAAATTATTGAATCAGAGAACGATGTGAACATGTCCATGTGAGTAGTATTTAATCGCATCTATAGGGTTAAGAGAGTTAAAAGTAGTCTGCTGCTGACATACTGTAACGTGGATACAGCTCAACGACAACGTTTACCTTCTACATGAACCAGCCGGGGATAATATTCATTCGGATATTATATTTTTCCATGGACTCATGTTCGAGTCAAGTGAACCAGATTTCCATATTTCATCCTGGATGTCTCGAGACGGTTCTGTGTGCTGGCCAGCACAATGGCTGTCTGAGGATTTTCCCTCGTCTAGAATTTACTCTGTGCTGTATGATGGTCACCTAGTGCAAACATGTGATGGAGGTAGAATGGATCTTCGGCTCTTGGGTGAGAGTATACTTCTGAATTTGACTACTCTGGCTAGAGTAGGAGATGTCTGCCCTGTGATACTAGTAGGGCACTGTGTCGGTGGCCTTGTTATTAAACAGCTATGTGTAGAGGCATCTCATCAGATAGGGAGGCCAGAGAAAAATGTCCATCTTGAATGCTTTCTGCGGAATTTAAGAGGTGTATTTTACTTCAGTACTCCTCACCTTGGATCCAAATCGCTAGCAGAGTATGTGATAAATCGAACCAATTACAGCACCAATAGACTACCCATCAGTTCTTTCTGGATGTCACTGTTGGCCAAATTCATCCACAAATTTCATTCCCATTCAGTTCAGGTCGGTGCTTTAACAGATCACTTGCAAGAACTAAGTACAGCTGCGGCGAGGCTTGATGAAGACTTCAACCAATTACGACAAAAATACAATTGGAGAAGTTTTGCTGTCGGTGCCAGTGCCATGGTATGTAGTGACTTCATTCTGGAGTTAACTGCTGCAAAACAGTGTAATAAATTTGCGATAATCTTTCAGTTCTAGGTAAAGGAAATTTTCTTTTCAAGATTTACGTGTCAATGATTAAACAAAGTATTTGTAAGTATTTTGTAGGCTTAGAGAGGTGAATATTACCAGCTTATTGTATCAATCGCAATTGACCACCACAGTGAGTAGATTTTTTTTGGAGTGGTGATTAACGTACTCAAAATAGAAGAACTAAAATTGCTCACTGATGTTGGAGGACTCGTTACTTTCACAGCAGAGTTTGGTTGATATATTTGTTGGAGAGGCTACTACCAGGACTGGATCACAGAGTTGCTATGTTGATTCCGGTGCCAACCACCAAACGGTGAACAAGGTGGTATCTCGCAAGTCAAGCAGTTACCGAGCTTTGATGAACTTCATCAATGATTGTGTGCAAGAACCAGGGAACAAGTTAGTGTCCCGCAGTTCAAGCAGCTTTCGCGGCTCAAAGGACATCACCAACAATCATGATGAAGAGTCACATGGACATTCTTACCAGCTGCCATTTGGTAGTGACCCGAAGTATGTCCTGTTGGAGAAGTTTTTCATGCGTTTGTCGGCTACAATCGGGTCAGCCAAGTGCAACAGTCTTGTGGTAAACGTACATGGAGGACCGGGGACAGGAAAGAGCAGTATCGCTAAGTATTTAGCACAGCACTATACTGATCTTGCTAGGAACCTGGACAAGGGGAAGGGTCCAGAGTATGACACTGTTCAACCAGATACATATGATGATGGAATTGAAGGATGGATTCCTGACTGCGTCTTTTTCATTTTCTGCGGGGATTGCTCTCTCAACAATGATCGTGATGGAAAGTTGAGGGAATCCGACAGTGAGATTGCGGAGAGACTTGATGAACTCATTCAAGGACTCACGAGGTCGAGACGACGGCCACCGCACAGTTTGCAGAGCGAGTTCAGACATTTGTTTCGTGATGGAGATCCGGCAGAGGTTCGAAAGGATGGCAAGAGCCTTCGTGTGCATAATAGGGATCATCTGAGGGCCATCCTTTCAAGTCCACTCTCTGGTCAAAAAGTGTTAATCATCCTCGACGATGTGTGGAGCAAAGGAGTATTTCGTGACTTTTATGTACCTGCGGTGTCCATCCGGTATCTGGTGACTTCCCAAATTCAAAGCGTGTGTGAAGATGCTGGACTTCCAACACCGGTGAATATCAGGATATCTGCTCCTTCCACCGATGAAGCGTCGAGAATCCTCTTCAATTACATTGGAGAAATTTCACACGAGCAGTTCCATGGAAGTGATACATACAGCCAACTGCAGGTACTTAATCACACTTCACATCCGAAGACAGCAAGAATGTGATATATGTCATTGTGACCTTATTATCTTTCAGAACAGAGGCTCTGTACTATTGTATCACTATCATATCATATCGTATATAATCATATATTTATGCTATTTTCTGCTAGTTGTGTAGCTTTGATCTTGAACCACATAACCACTTCTCTTTTCCGTAGTATGTACCATGCCACTATCATTTTCAATACCTAGATGTTATACTTTTTACGCTCATCTTAGCAATCACCAGCTTCCTGTTTTCGTGAGCGACCCTTACAAGAAGTAACCGAGTTTGCCCTATAAAAGAAATGAACTTATGAGCATGACAGAGGATTGGAACGAGGGGTACGCAAGTACTTCAGCCAGTTTTGGGGCTCAGACATCTATCAAAGTCTAGCTATTCTGTGTTTTTGCTGAATTAGTCATACTGACATGGAGCAAGTTTGGATGTACACGATTTCAGATCACAACGTCAGAAGCATGTCCTGTACTATGTGCTTACTTGGGTACTTAACCGTGAGAAACTGTGTCCGAGTATTGGGTTGACATTTTTGTACTGCACATATATAGATCCCCTCAACATGTTTGTATGAATGTATTGCAATAGAAATCAAATGCTGACGGATAATTCTCCCTCTTATTCCAAAATCTGTACCTTGGAAGACTCTAATAAAGAGGTTGTTTGTTTGGTATAGGTGCGCTTAAGTCCATTCGTCATTTACCTCAATGATAACTATCTCTGTATGCATTGTGGTGCAGAGAGAAGTGAGAGAAGTCATTGCGGCTTCCGAGAGGCATCCATTCGTCATTGTCAACTTCGCTTTGACCATGAGGACAGGGTCCGATTCCTGTAACCCTCGTGATTGGCAAGAAGCTCGCAAGGATCTTCTGGGTTTTCTGGATGATAAAACTGAGAATGAAGAATATAGTCGTGGTGGATCTCGCACTTTGATCAGATCAATGTTGATGGTGTTAAAGTCTCTGTCTCCGGAGGCTCGGAGATTGTCCATTCTCGCCGCATTGTGGGATTCTCCTCACAAGATACCAGAAGCGTTACTGTGGTTGTTCATGAGGCATATTAAAAGAGGATACTATCTACGTTGCATAAAAGAGCTGGAAGACAGATCTTTGATACAGGCCGTTCATACTGGCCCTTCCCTCAATAGCAACAAGTATTATTCCATGCATAGTCTAAGGAGGGAGATAATCCTACAACACAGAAAGGAGGATGTGAGGCATGTAGTGACCACGTTGGGCAATTATATTCAGCCTTTGTGGTCTGGAGCCTGCAATTACATCTTTTCCATAGAATCGAGCGTCGAAGCGTGTATATGTCTGATCTATGGTGGGTCGGAGTTGCAAGGCAATGTAATTTCCAGGTATTTCAATGAAGGGAAGAAGATACCCTGGATTCGGAGTGGAACCGACGCAAGGGAACTAGCTGCGAGGGCACCTGAGCTGAGACGCTGCATCAACCCTCTCCTTGTGCTATTGAATTCGGATTGCGGGGACCGGTCGCGTCCAATGGTTGAGAGGGTGAGTTCATCACCGTTGGAACTCCTATTCTGTCCCCTAGTTATAGTTGCACAGTGTATGATAACTTCGAGTAGTCACGTTTTTATCAGTTGCAAAATTCTAAAAATTTAGACTTACTGTAGTTAGAAGCTGCGACCTTATTTCAGCAAAACTTTCTTTCGATGGATTATGCAGATAATCATTAAATACGTTTGTCATCGAGAGCTGGATGATGAATCCATGTCGGAATTGCTACGACTACCGCACCTCGAAGCAAAAGATGCTGCTTTACGGGTATTGAATGTGTATGGGGACGATTGGATCCAACATTTGACATGGGGGACATTGGATGGACCATGTTTCGCTGAGAACCATGGACACACAATACATGCTCTGCAGGAAATACTGCGTGATCGAAAAGCCACACCTTCAACAGGAGCTATCCTGGCTAAAGTGCCAGTGCTGAATGTCCTCTTGAATGTCATGTTTGGCGCCCGCACAGAAGACAATTTAAGCTTCGGATCTTGCTTAGCATACATCATGAACTCGGATTTCTCTGCAGCAGACGGTGGCTCCTGCGTTGATGTCATAGTCAGTTACAAACATTGGAATCATTCACTTGTACAGGTCGACTACATTCTCCAATGTCTAATTAGGGCGACTGATAATGGTGAAGGCGTGGGTGAGAAATCCTATTGTTATAGGCTAGTTGTTGTTCTCCTCATGCTAAGTGAAGGAGACTCCGACATAAAGGACCAAGCTTGGCACGATGCTTGTGGACGTGTCTTGACGAAGGTAGAACGGGTTTTCTTTCCGGCCCGACCTGAGCTCGAAGAAGACGGTCGTGAAGCCGCAGGTCCAGTGAATTTTCGCGCCTGGAACGAGTGGAGAGTGTCCATGCTTTATACTATATACCTCTTATCTATTATTTCCCGGCGGTATCCCCATTGTGCAGTTACACCATTTCTTGTGGACAAGGTTCTTCCAGAATTTCCTCACATGCTGAACAGAACACAGTATAGTGTTGACACTTCCACTAGTTGCTATACATTGTGGAATTTGGCGTATGCCCTAGAGGCGGTCGGAATCCTGGATGATAAGTTATAAACGAATATAAGTTCGCATACGATATTGCATGACAATCTCCGTTATTTCATTCACTACATGGAAAAAACTTTTAAGGTCGAGCTAACTAAAGTTGAATCCTATTAGACGGAGAGATACCTCCTAAAGTTACTTGCCCGGGTTGGAGCTTGTGCTCACGTGGTTAAGCCGGCGCAAGGTAGTCGAATCCAACCCCAGTACATGTGTAAGTGTGGAGACCAGTTTAATATTGAGGTTTTGAAAACTTTATATCCTGTGATAAATGTTACTGGGGATGAATAATTTTCTCTTAATTTAAAATCTCTTAATTTTAAATTAAGAGGGTGAGTTCATCACCGTTGGAACTCCTATTCTGTCCCCTAGTTATAGTTGCACAGTGTATGATAACTTCGAGTAGTCACGTTTTTATCAGTTGCAAAATTCTAAAAATTTAGACTTACTGTAGTTAGAAGCTGCGACCTTATTTCAGCAAAACTTTCTTTCGATGGATTATGCAGATAATCATTAAATACGTTTGTCATCGAGAGCTGGATGATGAATCCATGTCGGAATTGCTACGACTACCGCACCTCGAAGCAAAAGATGCTGCTTTACGGGTATTGAATGTGTATAGGAACGATGGGTTCCAACATTTGACATGGGGGACATTGGATGGACCATGTTTCGCTGAGAACCATGGACACACAATACATGCTCTGCAGGAAATACTGCGTGATCGAAAAGCCACACCTTCAACAGGAGCTATCCTGGCTAAAGAGCCAGTGCTGAGAGTCCTCTTCACTGTCATGTTTGGCGCCCGCACAGAAGACAATTTAAGCTTCAGATCTTGCTTAGCATACATCATGAACTCGGATTTCTCTGCAGCAGACGGTGGCTCCTGCGTTGATGTCATAGTCAGTTACCAACATTGGAATCATTCACTTGTACAGGTCGACGACATTCTCCAATGTCTAATTAGGGCGACTGATAATGGTGAAGGCGTGGGTGAGAAATCCTATTGTTATAGGCTAGTTGTTCTTCTCCTCATGCTAAGTGAAGGAGACTCCGACATAAAGGACCAAGCTTGGCACGATGCTTGTGGACGTGTCTTGACGAAGGTAGAACGGGTTTTCTTTCCGGCCCGACCTGAGCTCGAAGAAGACGGTCGTGAAGCCGCAGGTCCAGTGAATTTTCGATCCTGGAACGAGCGGAGAATGTGGAGAATGCTTGATACTATATACCACTTATCTATTATTTCCCGGCGGTATCCCCATTGTGCAGTTACACCATTTCTTGTGGACAAGGTTCTTTCAGAATTTCCTCACATGCTGAACAGAACACAGTATCGTTTTAGCACTTCCACTAGTTGCTATACATTGTGGAATTTGGCGTATGCCCTAGAGGCGGTCGGAAAGTCAACTGGTATACTCAAAGTTCCTGGTCTGAGAGAATACCTGGAATTTGTATTGGCCAATTCTCCTGCAGAAGCTGTTTTGGCAGGGCTGTTGCTGGCAAAGCTATACCCCACCTGGGTAAGCCTCATTGTGGAATCTCCCGAGCTTTCATCTGGACTGTATTTGGGGCGAGCACTCAAGCGTATAGAGGAGAACAGGCTCCACGATGCTTTGGCCGACGTGCAGAGGGGTCTCGCTCCCGTACGCGAACGACAAGGGTCTACATATGTCGACGCCAAACATGGAATTCTTGTACAATCAAGGTAGTGAGTACATCTTACCGTTGTTCTTTGAGTAATTTCGATCACTTTTCCTATATTTCGTACTTAAGTGGATTTCTAGAATGTCTTTACTTCTTCCCAGGTGCTTTTTCATAAGTGTTAACTTTTTTATCCAAGATGAAGTTCATCAACAATAGATTGTCAAGAGAGTGTCGCACAAGTTTATAATCGTCTTGTGATTGGGTAGAACTTGAGATTTTAGATTAAGATTCTAAAATTTTAGTAGTAATAGGATATATAAAAGGTGTTTGATTCTTTCCTTGTGTTTCGGAGCTTGCGTAGTTTAGGGGTGCTCGTGGAAGATTGCGGAAACGGAAGAGAGAAGAACAAGATTACATTATTATAATGCAATAGTATTTTGAGCAAAACTTCAATGGCGATCATGCATCCATCATATGGCTTTGAAAGCAGTTAACTCAAGTATCTAATTTTATCAGTGGTTATAATCGATCATAGCTTGTAAGTAAAAATTATGTTCTTCTTCAAGTATTTCAAGACTCAAATATTACAAAACATAATCGAGGAAGTAAGATATGGAAATCCGAGCATTATAGTTTTTGGCGTTTACATACACCCTTTTAGAGGGTGTGAAAAGTTCTTAACATATAAACATATATATTGGAATAAATAACAAAACAAGTATATCGTCTTTTATTTTTGTAATTTTTTAATAAATAGTTGTCATTTAACGTGGTTTAGTACAGGACCGGAGTTACCCTCGTTATTTTATATTAGCACCGGGTTATATAATAAATTTTATAGCAATTATCCCGTGTATCATCTTAAATGTATCTCAATTTATATCTCTGATGCGCAGAATATATTGGCTAAAAGCAAAGATGGGGGAATGCGGTGGAGCTTTGGAGGACATAGGACGCTTGATTACCCTTGCAAGTCATGAAAGAAGGCATATTCATCCCGCGACCTCCTCGTACTTTACAGCCGCGTTGATCCTAGACAGAGGAATCATCAAGAGGCTAAACTCAGACTTGGCCGGTTCATTAGCAGACGTGGAAGAATGTCTCAGGCGCATGGAGAGCGAGACTATGTACTTCAGACTGTACCTCCCATTTTCCATCCGTCCAGGTAGCTTGCGAACTGGTTGGGTGAAGGATATTACCGCATTACTTTATGACTGTGTCAAACATAGAGGATATTTGCGATATCTTTTAGGTGACAAAGAAGGTGCTGTAGAGGATGCAGAGTCAGCCATAAGTCTTGTGTCTCGTTACGATTGCAAACGTGAAACAGATCACATCATACATATGTTCCCCTTCTTGCATAGAGAACCTATAAAATATTTAGATTTTGATCTGTAGAACATATTTAGATTTTGATCTGTAGAACCAAGAACATAATTATCTGTTTGTCAACAATGTTCATTTAGTATGTGTTCTTAAGAAATCTTATGGCTTATGGATTCTCTGTTATTTGTTTTGTTTTTTTCTGGATTGGAAGCTCCTATGCATCATTATAATATGATGTGATTGCAAGTCTCTTAAATTCTTTATACTTCTAATTCTATATTGTGAAGGTTTTGTATCAAGTTTTTAAAGCTTGTAAAGCTACAGAAATAAACTTTCAACACTTTAGATAAGTATATTGATGTTTTGAACCATTTAACTGACATTTGATTTAACATATCCATATCCCACTCACAAATTTTATAAAAAATTTGGAAAAATTATTTAATATTAAGAAAATATTTTATGTATACTTTCTTCCAAAATAAAAATATATATTTATCATTATAATATAGAATCTCTCACAGAATCTTTATTTTAAAGGATCTAAAATCCGCTTACGTATCCTTTGCCACACAAGATATAGACTCGTCTACAAGTTCAAAATATAATCCTAAATTAAAATTCTTTTATAGAATTAGCAAAATCATTTCAAACTAAACTATGTCTAGAATTTCATGATTAAAAAATAAATTTTTTCTTAAAACATATATTTTGTTATAATATTATATTCTAGGCTAATTAAAATATAGAGGTTATAACTACATGGATGAACTTAATTATCAATATATAATATTGATTAAAAGATATAAAAAATGTATACATAATTATAAAAAAATACTAAATTAGGCCCTTTAGGTAGAGTGTACATGTACTTATAAGTATCTTATAGTTATTTTGGATTCAAGTTTCATTTTTTCATTTCACAATTTGAACTGATACAACTTGAATTAATCATGTTTGATTCTCTAAAATATCTTCGCGTCAATTCGTTTAGATCATAAATGTAATCAGCACATATTTTCTTTATTATGAAATATCTAAAGAATTGATACAAAAAATTATTTTGAAACTCCTTGTATCAAATCAGATAGAATCCCAAAGAAAAACTATCTTGTCACCTTCGTGGAATGAATCATTTTCTTACCTTAACTCTTTTAATAAGTTTCTCTTTTTTCCTTTTGGTTTGCTTCATCTACATTACAGTAATTTTTAGTTCCTCTTCCAAATCCATACGTCGAATCTTCCTTGACTTCTTTGTATCATCTCCTTGTAATTTCTTCATATTCATATGAATATTTTAGATAAGAAGATCAAAGCGAATAAGTAAAGTATACTCAACACTATATACTAAATGAAATGGAAAATATATAGTGGATGTCTTTTTGTTATCCTCTACTCTCACCAAATTGCTTGAATTTTCTTCCCCTAGTGATATGAAGTCCTTTCAAATTTTGCATCTTTGGCAAACATCATGCAAGGTTTGATTATATACTCTATGAGTTTAGCTTATAGAATATAATCACTCATATGGGTGATTGAGAAAATTCCAGTATAGTTACAATGATTTTCATAATAAAATTCAATTTCTTTGGAGTAAATTGATATTTATTTATTTCAAGCTTAATTAGATGATAAAGGATCATAGAGTCTTTAGGAAATTGTCCAAGAGAAATCAAACCTTGGTCTAGATATAAGTGTAATTGGCTCTAGATAGGTGTAGGCTTAATGGGAATAAGGTGTGTATAGCAAAAAGAATGAACATTTGGGTCAAGAGTGCAGGATCTATAATGAGATTCATTAATAGAGTCATGACAACCATTATATTCCTACTAGAAAAAGAAGTGAAGTGGCCATATACTGATGAAAGCACAAATATTATTTCTTTTTGCACAAAAATAGTTTGCAAGTTGCGTAATGTTAGTTGACCACACATTATTCCCCTTAGCATAAAAAATTACTATTGATGGCAACATTTATTTTAGCAAGAAGAGGTTCCTAAATAAGTAAGTGGTGTATGATGATCAAAGGAGAATAATCTATTTTATAAGAGGTAAGGTGCAAGGAGGGTTTTTGAGTTGTTGAGTCTTACTTCTTGCTAAGATTTATTTGATTAATGTGAGATGTCCTTTTGAGTTTAGCACATGGTTACTAGATGCATTAACAAATTTGTGTTTGTGATTTGGTGTATAAAGGTGATGCTTGGATCATTCCATGACATAGCTTGCTTGAAAAGAACATCAATTTGGAATGATTTGAATAGGAGAGGAAATTTTACTCCATTCAAGCAACAACAATTCTTATTGGGAGATTCATTGTATGTGTCAATGTGTCATCTTGTTCCATCTTTCAAACAATAATAAAGTTGATTTCAATAGATGTGTAGCTCATACACAAGTCCTCAAAGAGCACTACATAGAAATTGTGAATGTAAGATGGTACTTGCTCAAAGAAATTAGAGTGCATTTCAATGATCCATTGAGGAATTCATATTTGTTGAAATGGGTAATTGTTTGTATAGTCTTGCATAATTTTCTTATCAATCCGTCAGACAATATGAAAAAAAGAAGTTGGAGACTTCTTCTAAAATGTAGCATCATACATTGGAGGTGCATTTGAGTCCCATAGAGAATATACAGAGGAGATAAGAAATGCAATCATGTATCATTATCTTGCATTCAACTGCCAAATAGATGTATTGTTGGATCCAAGACTATAATGATTATTGTAATAAAATTAATTAGTTTTTACATGTAAACATGTTTGGAATTTGTTGAGTTTCTACAATTTGGTGAAGATTATAATATTTCATGGAGTTATCGTAATAAAGCAAGTCACAATCATAATGTGCATTTTTAACATTTTGTGATAAATATCTTGAGAGTGAGAGTGTATAAGTTACACAAACTCTGTGATCTCATGCTCAAAATAATATATATATAGAGAGGTCTTAGAGCAATGTTTTAGTATTGGTTCCTTAGATATTGATAAATATATAGAGATCTTACTTGATCTCATTCTGAGAAGAGTATATATTTCTATTTATAGAGAGATCTTAGAGCAATGTTACAATATTTCTTACTTCTTGTATTGTATTACATTATTCCTTAGATATTGACAATATAAAGAAAACGTATTGTTTATGTCAAAGAAATATTAGAGCAATTTTGAAACTCTAAGTTTTGCAATATATGTATTGCTCTCCTTAGGTATTGATAAATATTGAAAAAATATCCTTATAGAAGGTCATATGGAATTTTTGTCTATGTAGTATGCATCACAAAAAAATAGATGGGAAAATTTTAAGGATATATATTTGATAGATATATTATTTCAAAGGATAAAATTATGGACTTAATTTTGGTAGAATGAAAATGCTTAAGGGAATACTGATTTAATAAGAAACATTGAGAAATTTCCAAAAAGGTGTGTTTTGAGTCATTTTGTTCCATAGTATAAATAAGTGTGGAAGTTTGGGTAGTGAAGATGTGAGAGAACAATTAATCAATATTTGAGCAAGTTAAAGAAGTGAGTTAGAGTTCAGGAAGTAAATTGAGCGGAAGGAGAGGTCTTGAAGAGTGCGTTCCATAGCCAAGGTTTGTGTTTGAAGGTTGAGCACATTTGAGTTTTTAATTGGGAATTTTTGAAAGAGAGTGATTATCCATATTCAAGAGCTAAGATGGAGGGGTTTCAAAAATAGAGGATTTGAAAGAAGGCAAGTTAAGAGAAAATTTGGGAAATTGAAGGTCGATGATGTGAGTAAGACATGAAAGGAAAAGAAGAGAACATAGAGTCCAAAGAGGACTTCTTGAAAAGAGTGGGGTTTAAGAAGCAAGAAGAAGGGTTTGAAGAGAAAAGAGTTATAGGGACTTTTGAAATAGAAAGGGGTTGTTCTAAAAGAGAAGAAAGATATAATGGACAAGAAGAGATATTTCTTGAGATGGTGTATGTCATTGAATCTACAAACTTAGAAACATTGGATATTGGAGACAATGACTTTGGGAAGTACATGGAAAATACTTGAGTACTTGGAGAGTGGATAACCAAAAAGAGGCAAGAGCACTTAGATAGTGAGGTATTCAAAAGAGACCAAGAGAAGAGCAAGTTGTGTCAAGCAAGTAAGAAGAAAATAGCAATGGCATTCTATGATGGAATGGTGGAAGAAAATAACATGGAAGAGATTGAAGAGGTTTCCTTCCTCATAGAATTTCCCCAGCTTTCCAATTACATGATGTTTATAAAGTGGGGTTGGCTCGATAAGCACTAGGTCAGGAGTTTGGTGAATGGTATTTGTGAGATTTATCTTGATGCAATGAGTATCCAAGATCCCAATCCCACGTAAGTAATTTTGATTTTGATCCATGGTTTGTGATAATTTATGATGAATGTGATTGTGGAAATTTTATATATTTTTTGAACCAATCACCGGCTGCGCTTGTCCTAATCCTATCTTGCACAAGCCATGCAACCCTACATGTTGAACAAAAGAGACTTAAATGATCCATTGTGTATTAAGATACTATTGGGACTTACCCCTATTTTACCTCCTTGTCTTTTCCTTGTACAACTTGATGGGATCTTTCCATCCTTCTTGCTTTCACATGCGGTTGCATCTTCACATTGTGTATGCCACTCTACACTTGCTGCAAGAAAAATGTAAAGAGTATAGTACTTGTCTCAAGATCATGGTATTGCTTTTATGAGCCTTCTTTTTAACCACACTGGACAGTTGAAACTTTGTGCTATAAAAGAAAGATTTAAGAAAGAGAATATACCAGTTTTTTGCTATTCCAAGGATTAGATTGGAGAGTATACATGGTAAAGAGCCATATCTAAATGATTAGACACTAAAGTAAGTTGTGGTATAAGTAATCATTCAAGGTAGCACCTACTTTGAATTTTGGTTGAAAGTTGTGTGCTATCACCCACTTGTTTGCACATCTTATGTACTTTATATTTACAATTTTATTTCATGGTCACTCCATTCTTATTTACCTTGGCTTTCTTTTATTTTATTTGATATTCAATCCATTTTTATGCATTCTTATGTCACTAGTTTGTTTTTTTTTGTGTGCATCTGCCATCTTGCACCGAGTTTGTGAAAACTTTGGACAAGAATAAACACTCCAAGAGAGTTGGTGGCCAATGACTCACTCTTACTGCACCAATTATAAGAGAGGCATATTTTTTGCAAAGGAGGAGCATAGGAAGAAGGTGGACTGTGTCACATAGTGTGGTGTAGGACTGGTTTCCAATTAGAGATTGGATAACAAGGAGGTCATTGACACAGCCAATATGCATATCTTGCCTTTACACCTTTCTTTCAGATGATATGTTCTTGTCTCATTCCTTCTACGAGGCCAAAGTGGTAAGTGGGAACATCATCTTGGTGGTGAAGATAAAGATGGCTAGATTTATTGTGGAGGTTCATGATTGGAAGGAGATGATGCTACATGCTCTTGAGCAGGAATTGGTTGTTATACATAGGCAGCTTCACCTTCTAGATGGGTACCAATTCATTGTTACATTTCTAGGACAGTTACTTACTCACTCACTTATTCATAGAGAGAGGGTTAATTGGGGAGGAGGAGATAGTATATAAGAGCATTGGTGAGGAGGAGGAGGAAGTCTAATCCATGGTGAGAAGAGCATGAGAAAAATAAGGATGAGCATGTAGAGGAGGATGAATGATAGTTTAGTTCTACCTTAGCCTTAGAAAACTCTAAGTCTTCTTTGCATGTACTTTCCATTTACTCAGACATGATAAGAAGTTATTTTGTGATAGCAATATTTTTTGCACAATAAATATGCTTGGTTTTGGTTATAAGTGGTTTTCTTATTTCTCTTGTATTTATAATTACTATACTTGGTTTGACAAGTAGCTTTCTGTGTAAGCTTTATCTTATTTTGTAAAAGTTGGGATATCCCAAGATACCTCCATTTGAGGATACTTGCATCCAAGACCCATTATAGAATTATGACAACCCAATGTCAATATACAAAAGTATAAATGGTAAGAACATGTTCTCTTGGGGATGCAGGTTGGAAATGACTAAAGGTGCAGCAAAAGTGTCACAATGTCACATGTGGTCTATTCATGCCTATTTGACCTCTTGGGCAAGAACCACTCCCAAAAGTGGCACCATAGTGGGTAGAGACACCCACTATGGTAACCTACAAAAAGGAGAAATTAATAATCACTCTAACAAAAAATCTAATATAAATGAGCCCTTGATAGTGGTGGTTCACTTTATGCCAAAGGCCTCTTCCCCCTTAAGAGCCTCTTTAATCCACAGCTTAGTCCCTCCCCAAAGGTTTTTTTCACCTTGAAGTTCACTTTTCAAGCCAAAGGTTCTTTCACCTTGATGCCATTGTTGATTGCATATTTCCCTTCCCATAAGATGCAAACCCATCACAATCCAAAATAGATTGTCTACTTGGCTTTTCTATTCCATGGTACTTTCAATGCTACATCATTTCCAAAACCTTTTCTCACATTGAATTCAGAATGCCAAGGGTAACTTCCTTGATATATACAAAATTTGTGAGTAGATACCAAAACACTCATTCATGCTGAATGTTAAGGGTAACTCCCTTGATGGAGTGCAAATTTTGTAAGCATGTATTCAAACACACACTCCTATTGCAAGATAACCTCCACTTGACCAAGCATACAACCAAGATGTAAGTGCAAAAAATTCAACATGAAGACTAGAGAAATATTCAAGCTCAATACTTCAACTATGAAAGAAGTGAAGCCTTCTCCTTTGGGTCTATATATATATATATATATATATATATATATATATATATATATATATATATATATATATATATATATTACTAATTCTTGAGAAAGATAATCAGAGGCTAAAGAGTGTTTGAAATCTTCTAACTACACCTACATCACTAATCCTATCTATTTATATGGGAAGTATATCATTTCACATGAAATAACTTCTTAATTAGCATTTCTTCAACATAGTTTTTATGCTGTTGTGGAAATCCAATCTGTCAAACTTTATACGCTCACGTGGAGGTGCAAATGGACTATAAAGTCACATAATCTAATATTGATTATTATGTAAACTTTGGCTCATATTCGCCACCCTTTCTGATTAGTAAAAAGACTTCACAATTCTTTGTTTGTTATTCTAGTGGCATGAATATTTAGGAATGCAAAGGAGTTTAAATGATTGAACTGTTCTATTATTTAAAACAAAAAAGATTAAGGATAGTAAACAAATCATTTGTTTGTTTCATATTCTTGATCCAGCTTCCTCCTAGTAGTGAAATAGGCTTAGCGATTCATCATGAATTACCTCATGTTAGAGAACCAAAAAAATATATAACTCAATTTCATTGTTTTATCTCAAATTTAGTCTGCTGCTTCTCAAGTTCAGGCTCTATATTCTACTGGTTCTTTTTAATGTAACTCGTGGTGGGCTATTCTTAGTTTATTTACAATAGATTTACCTTGTTGAATCCCTCTAAATTGATAAAGAAATGTAGATAACAAGTACCAATTCTGTAGTATTTTTTTGCTGTATTTCTGGCTTCTGGCTTCAGAAAGGGACCAAATCCATAGATTCTTCTATTTAATGATACCAGAAAATATGAAGGATGCAAATATCTTTAGATGAGAATATGGAGAAGCATGAGCTATACTCAAATTAAACTCAACAACTGCTTTGATTAGTCGGTGTCTTTCTTCGGTGGATTATATGTCTTGTCCAACATCGGATATGATTCCAAGTATATTGACGATATGACTACAAAAGAGTGTCCAGATAAAACATAATAGAAGTGGCACCAAAATAAAATAAAAAACGAAATGATGGTAAATCTATTTTATGATCCTACATAGTACAACTGAGTGTATATAGGTGGAAACTCGCTCACTTATAATTTGTTGTAATAGCTTTTGCATCGTAGTAAAATTAACATGTCACTACGTTTTAGAATGAAGTCATATACGTTATTTGAACGGACGAAATGGAGTGAGAAATTATTTGGTCAATCTATCTTTAGTAGAACGAATAAACAAACGGTCTTTGACTATTTAGACTTGTCAATATTTTCAACCTCTGATCGACTATTACTATATCTCACAATCATTCACCTTGCAGAGCTTGTCGAACGTAGACTTAGATTTGGATTGTGGCAATTCTCTTCAGTCCATGAGAGCTGGGTATGTCATCATTTCTGTAGTTGTCGTAATCTTACATGGCAGTTCAACACAAGACCCCAAGGGCATTGATTACAACAACTGTTCAATCTACCCGCTCTGAGAGGCATTACAGCTCGAGGGTACCATTCAGGACTTGTAAGCTCTCGGATGTCTAGTCTAAAAGCCCATATGACAACAAGGTCTTAGGTCGGATTCCACCTTGTCAAGAGCTGCTGAATCTTACGAGTTGCTGGAATAGGCAGTAACCTGTTGACAGGCCAGATCTTGTTGTCACCTTCCAATGTCTGCTATGGACAATGTTTTGTTACGACGGGTAACCGGTTGACACGATCAGGTGCGGTTCTCCACTTTGCTCTCACTCAAAGTAGATATTCAAGTCCCGCAATGAGCTAACGGAAATTCCTTAAACTCTTTGAGTATGTGGACTTCTAATGTGATTTTGTGTTGTACAAGGCCTCCCCAAAGGATTCTCTTCATCATTGGATAAGTTAGCCTGGACGTATCTTTGCTTACTATCGGAAGCACTCTTGAAGGTTTCCATCGAGTGCTTAGAGGTGGGTATTTAAGGTTATGAATATTGATCATAAATATTAATTGAATTCAAATCAAAATTAATGAAAGCTGGAGGATTCATTAATTAATATTCAAAATGAACCTAAAAACTAATAATTGAAAGCGGATTTTGAACTTAGGAGAAGTAATATTTTGAGGATAGTAGAAAAACATAAAAGAGAAAACACAAGTTTCATACTCAAACTTCGATGTCCCAAAGGAGCACCTTCTCCTTATTGTATAGTCAAAGGGGATCCCATGGAAACGCCACCATTGGATTAGGTACATGGATGGATGACATGTCAAAAAGCTTCACCCTTAGATTAGTTTGATGTATTGCTAACATGTTGATTCTGATCCTATTTGGTGGGTCAAACCTTCTTTAAATGGAAGAAATTTTTAGAGAATTTTCTTGTAGAAATCTCTAAATCGTGTGGGTGAGGTACCGTTGGAAAGCTCTTGACAAGACAAAACAAGGGGAGGGAAGGCCAGCCTTTCTTCCATTGAAGGGGGGGGGGGACTCCACATTTTAAGGTCTAATTCATTTGTTTAGGCTTCCAAATTTGCCTTCAAAGTTTTCAGACCCATTTTAGATTCTGCACTATAATAGAAGTGCTCTTCTGGTGATACCTCTACCTGATCTATTTAATCCATGATGAGTGCCATCCTTCCAGATATCACAATCCAAATCTCACCTCTAGATCATATGTCTAGCTATTGATTCTAGAGTCTTCAAGCATATTTCAATTTCTAGCCTATTAGTAGAAATCCTTGTTTGGTGATATTTCTATCTGATCTACTTAGTCCATCATGTATAACATCCTTCCAGATATTACCAAACCAAATTTCATCTGTAGATCATATGTTTAGCTATTGATATTATAGGAGATTGAATTATTACCATTACCTTTGTGAATAGATAGGGTAAGGGAATCCCTTGAAAATCTCAAAGATTTGAAATCTGAAATAGATTAATGCTCAATAGAACCTTGTGGATTTCTCATGTGGGAATGCTATGCACAAGTTGCTTCATGACAAAATCATGAGATACATCTGAGTAACAACAAAACAGATATGAAGAGAGATATTAATTATGAACAAAGAAGTAACAACAAAGGAGAATTGGATTGTGGTGCATTTAGGCAACTCACTAGGAAAGCTTTGTTCTTGTTTCAAGCTTTAGAAGATGCAATTAAAGAGAATTATATGTTTAAGAATTCTTCAGGCAAAAACTTCTTATGTGGATCCAGATCGCCCTAGCTCTAGGTAGATTTGGTCATCATGGGAACGGTGCTTTTGTAGCAAGGAGTGTGAATATTTGGGAGATCAATAATGAAAGTCATTGATAGAGTAATGATAGTAATTATTTCTCTTCTTGGGAAGGGGGTGAAGTTGCCAAACATTGAAGAGAGAATAAAATTATCTTTTGTTTTTTCTCAAAAAGAGTTCCCAAGTTGCATCTCCAAATCACATAGATAGTACTCTGTTTCTTCTAGCATAGAAAACCACTATTGATGATAGAGAAACATATTTCAATAAGAAATGTTATATTCTATAAATACATTTATAGAATAAAGTGACTTGTGTCAAGTGATGAAATAAGGCAAATAATTCATTTTGGTGGTGGTAAGCTCCAAGCCAAGAGTTTATTTAATCAATTTTAGAGATAAGTGTACAGAGAAATTGTTAATAAATTTTATTTTTATCATAGGTATACCATGATCATGCCATGACGTAGCTTGCTTGAGGAGATCTCTGATTTGGAGTGATTTAAGCACATGAGAAAATGTATTTTGTTTGAGCAATCCCAATACTTATTAGGGAATGTTGGCTATGTGTCACCTTGTTCCTTCCCTCAAACAAGCACAAGCCCAAGCGAAATCAGAGTTCAGTATATGTGTACCACAAACTAGGTATTGAATGAGCATTGCATAAGAGTTCTAAAGACAGTATGGTATTTGTTAAGAGAAATTCGTGTTCAATTGAATGATCCTTCAAGAAATACATATTTATTATTGTGGATGATTTTATGTATTATTCTCCACAATATTTTGATAAATGTTTAAATTTACATGTGGAAGAAGATGGAGATTTTGTAGAAGAGATAGATTTTGACTTAGGAGGTGGAGTTGCTCTCCTAGAGATTATCAAGTGGAAAACTAGAAATTTAGTTTTCAATGCTTGTTTGGCTTTCAACCGCCTACAAGGTGGATTTGTGAATCCAAGAGTGTAAATAAAGAGAATTTTTTAATACAAGAGTATAAATAAAGAATTTTTGCTCAGAGTGATTTTATTGTACAAATTTTAGTTTGTTAATTTTTAAATTTGTGAATCCAAGAGTGTAAATAAAGAGAATTTTTTAATCCACGAGTATAAATAAAGAATTTTTTGCTCAGAGTGATTTTTATCATAAATTTTAGTTTGTTAATTTTTTAACATGTAGAGGTTAGTGCTCGGGGTGCTAAAAGTACCAAGGAAGAGTGATTCACCTCTGAGCCTTTGATTTGATATATGAATGTTTCGATCACAATTCTCAAGTATACCTGAATTCTTGACAAATTGGGAATTCTACATATTGCTATATTCTTGACAAACCCGTGCATTCTACCTATTGCGGATCAAATTAAAAAATTCAAGGTGTAGTCCAAAGATGAGCAGGGTTCACGTCTCCTTATATCTGGTAGAGCTTAATCCAGCTCAAGAGAACCTACAATATCTGATGTCTATACTTCAATCATACTCTTTATTATAGTTCTTGTGTATCAGATACCTGTTTCACTCCAGAACTATGGGCAAGATATAATCCGTATGAGTCAAAATCGTTGCTTCTCGTCCAAATTTATACTTTACATATTAGAGTTTCTCTGCAATTGAGAAATTTAAAAGATTTGGAACTGGTTCTGGATCGATCAACACTTAGTAATCTTCATCAAACCCCATTCACAAAGAATGAGAAGAGTGGCAGAAACAAAGAACGAACAAATATAACATATGTTTTGAACAACATCCGCAGATTTGAATGTCCATTCATTCTAGAGAAATATTAGTCAAACTCCAAGTAGATGTGGAAAGTGTATCATTTCACATGAAAGAATTTCGTTGTAGAACTCCAATATGTCAAGCTTTATACTTAACAGGCTGTCTCGAGTTAATACTTAACAGGATGTGGTTCAGATTCTTGGGCTTGACCATTAAACATAACATTGTAATGATTAATCTCTTCAAAAGTGAAGAGGTTTCACTCCAGTTTTCGAAAAAGATTTATCTCCCGTATTAATTGGTGAATTCCGAGTACTTATATTAAAGAGTATGATGGAAGAAACTTGTTAGCATGTCGAGGAATGGATAGAAGCTGGATTTGGCCCGGGAAAATAAGGAGGAGAAAAGGTTGAATGCTCATGAGAAAGACGGAATAATAACAAGAGATGCCGACAAGAATAAAGTTGGAAAAGGGGAAAAGGAGATAATGTAAAAAGTGAAGAATCTATCATGGCAGGAGGAGTTCATAATTTAGCTTCTCGCTAAAAAGGGCAAATAAAAGAATCGGAGAGCCCTCTTTCCGTTAGAGCATTTGACGAATATCCCCTGTACTACAAACCCTAGACTTCTTTTGGCTCCAGACAGAAACCCTAACTTCTTGTAGTTATAGCAGTAACTACAAACCCTAGACTTCTTTTGGCTCCAGACAGAAACCCTAACTTCTTGTAATCAAAGCAGTTGTTGAGTTTAATTTGAGTATAGCTCATGCTTCTCCATATTCTCATCTACTTGTATCATACTTCAAGTATACTTCAATCATACTCTTTATTATAGTTCTTGTGTATCAGATACCTGTTTCACTCCAAAACTATGGGCAAGATATAATCCGTATGAGTCAAAATCGTTGCTTCTCGTCCAAATTTATACTTTATATATTAGAGTTTCTCTGCAATTGAGAAATTTAAAAGATTTGGAACTGGTTATGGATCGATCAACACTTAGTTATCTTCATCAAACCCCACTCTTCTCATTCACAAAGAATGAGAAGAGTGGCAGAAACAAAGAACGAACAAATATAACATATGTTTTGAGCACATCTGCAGATTTGAATGTCCATTCATTCTAGAGAAATATTAGTCAAACTCCAAGTAGATGTGGAAAGTGTATCATTTCACATGAAAGAATTTCGTTGTAGAACTCCAGTATGTCAAGCTTTATACTTAACAGGCTGTCCCGAGGTAAAGTTGGATGTGGTTCAGATTCTTGGGCTTGACCATTAAACATAACATTGTAATGATTAATCTCTTCAAAAGTGAAGAGTTTTCACTCCAGTTTTCGAAAAAGATTTATCTCCCGTATTAATTGGTGAATTCCGAGTACCATATTCCCTCGGTGGTTCTCGCTGTTATCACAGACTCTTTACCATTGTATTGAACTTCGTGTTTTGCTGACGGAAAGTCAAAAAGGTGAAGGTGCACGTGGATTATTAAGTCACATAATCTAATATAAATTATTATGTAAACTTTGGCTCATATTCGTCACCCTTTCTGACTAGTAAAAAGCCTTCGCAGTTCTTCGTTGTTTATTCCAGTGGCATGAAAATTTAGGAATGCAAAGGAGTTTGAACGATTGAACTGTTCTATTATTTAAACAAAAATAATAATGATAGTACACTAATCATTAGTTTGTTTCATATTCTGGATCTAGCTTACTCGTAGTAGTGAAATAGGCTTAACGATTCATCATGAATTACATCATTTTAGACGAAAATATATAAACCAGAAATCTTGTGAGGTCAATGTCAGTGTTTCATCTCAAATTTCGTCTCCTGCTTCTCAAATTCAGACTCTACCTTCTACTGGGTTCTTTTTAATGTAACTCGTGATGGGCTATCTCATAGTGAATTTACCCTGTTGAATCCCTCCAAATTGATTAAGAAATGTAAATAACAAGTACCGAATCTTGAGTATCTTTTTTGCTGTAATTTTGGCTTCTGGCTTCTGGCTTTTGGGACCAAATTTATTGATTCTTCTATTTAATGATACCGAGAGAATATGACACGATGCAAAGTTCTTTAGACGAGAATATGGCGAAGCATGAGCTATACTCAAATTAAACTCAACAACTGCTTTGATTAGTTCGGTCTCTTTCTTAAGTGGATTATATGTCTTGTCCAACACCGGATATGATTCCAAGTATATTGATGATATGACTACGAAAGAACGTCGAGATAAAAAATAATAGAAGTGGCACAACAAAACGAAGAAAGGATCGTACATCTATTTTCTGATTCCAAATAGTACAATTGAGCATATATACATGGAAACTCCCTCACTTACAATTTGTTGTAATAATTTTTGCATCTTAGCAAAATAATAACATGTCACTAGATTCTAGAGTGAAGTCATAAATAAATGTGATTTCGCGGACAAAATGGAATGAGAAAATATTCGGTCAATCTACCTTTAGTAGAATGAACAAACAAACAGTCTTTTGACTCTTTAGACTTGTCAAGCTTTTCCACCTTAGATCTTACTGAAGCTTTTCAACCTTTGATTCTCTTTCAATTCTTCAAGTGGGTGATATTTCTTCTTTGGACAATGTAGACCTCATTTAAAATTTGTTACTAGGTTTCTGCTTTCCAGTTTGACTTCAGAACTTTCTACTAGTTTGACATTTTTCAGTCAGGAAAGAAACTAGTAAACCGACTATGTCTATATCTCACAATCGTTCACCTTGCAGAGCTTGTCGAACGTAGACTTAGATTTGGATTGTGGCAATTCTCTTCAGTCCATAAGAGCTGGGTAATGTCAATTTTCTAGTTGTCGTAACCTTGCGTGACAGTTCAGTAGAAGACCCGAGAGTGTTGATTTCAACGACTGTTCTATCTACCCGTTTTCAGAGAGCATTAAAGCTCGAGGTTTACAACTCATGCAGGACTTGTAACTCTGGGACGTCTCGCCTTAAAGCCCATCTGATAACAAGGTCAGATCCGATTTCACCTTGTCAAGAGCTGCTGAATCTTAAAAGTTGCCTGGAATGGACAGTAATCTGTTGACGGGCCAAATCTTCGTGGTCACTTTCCAACGTCTGTGATGAATATGTTTTGATACTATCGGGCAACTGATTGACAGGATCAGTTCCAGCTCTTCACCGTGGAGGAATTGTGCTCTTATTCGAAGTGGATATACGAGTCCCGCAATGAGCTCATGAGAATTTTTTCAGCTCTTCGAGTATGCGGGCTTCTACACTAATTTTGTGCTGTAAAAGGCTTCCCCAAAGGATTCTCTTCATTATCAATCCCGCTAATGGATAAGTTAGCCTGGACGTATCTTCGATTACTGCCGGAAGCACTCTTGAAGATTTTCCTGGAGGGCCTAAAAAACATTTGATTCCTTCGAATATCAGCAGAGCTACTCGACAAGAAGCCTCTAGAATCTTCCCTTTCCCCTGACGTTGAATCTTTTGGAGAATCCGTTGACAGGAGATGTACCAGAGAGTTTAGAGTCTCGAAATGAAGATTTGAAGGACGGGTATCTTGGTCATTCGCATTCATGGAGACGAAGATATTGATCTCCTTGATTAACACAGTATGTTTACAGGAGGTCTGCCCAGTAGTAGGACACATTTCTGGTCTTCCCAGTTTGGATCAATCCAGGATCCGTTGACAGGAAATGCGGCGAAAGTCGGACCTCTCCTAAAATTCATTTGTGTGCGCTCTGATACAATCGACTCCAAGGTCGGATACCTGGCTCGCTAAGCCCAACATAAGATCACTGACATTCAGAAAGGTCGGTTTCGTAAAACATATCCCAATTCATCGTGCAAATCCACTTTTGCAGTGGTCGTCTGTTCAAACAGGACCCAGCCGAGTGCAGGAATACCATGGCAACTGGAACAGACTAGTGACTCTTAGCGCGTCTTTGATCAAAAGACACTGTAAGAGAGTCTCCGGATCCATGCGAAATCATTAGCACTAATTTCCTGATGACACATTACTTTTTATTCCATTGACTCCTAACAACTTTTAAAGGAGTTAAATAAACACAAAAAACAGCAAAGAAATAAAAAGTTCTTCCCAAAAGCTTGAGATAGATTGACATCAAGCTGCACTAGCACCTAGTTTCATCTCTCACAATGTTCCTTTCCTTGTCCGTGGACGGGTCTTTTCAACGATTTTGATTATAAACGAATATAAGTTCGCATACGATATTGCATGACAATCTCCGTTATTTCATTCACTACATGGAAAAAACTTTTAAGGTCGAGCTAACTAAAGTTGAATCCTATTAGACGGAGAGATACCTCCTAAAGTTACTTGCCCGGGTTGGAGCTTGTGCTCACGTGGTTAAGCCGGCGCAAGGTAGTCGAATCCAACCCCAGTACATGTGTAAGTGTGGAGACCAGTTTAATATTGAGGTTTTGAAAACTTTATATCCTGTGATAAATGTTACTGGGGATGAATAATTTTCTCTTAATTTAAAATCCTCTATTGATGATGCACCATGTCAATAACAAAAGGTCGTCAAGAGTCCGTCCGAGAACATTTCCAAGTATGATCTTCAATGGTCATATGACATTTAACTCATAAATAAAAACAGACGACTAACTTCTAGTCACATAGTGGGGACGTAATTTGCACATAATCTCTACCAGGTGGTATTAAAAATCTATAAGTCCGTAGGTGAGCGAATTTGAAAGTAAATTTTGATTTGGTTGAACGAAGATATAATTGCAAAAAGTATAGTGTATTATATTTGGAAGAGTGTTAACAGATTCTACAAAAGATAATCATCATTTAGTTACATCTAATCAAGCATTATATATAAGTACCATATGGTCAAATGCTAAGGATATCTAGCATATCTAAGATCCCAAACCACAGATTCGAGTTTGATTTCTGATTTATACAAAAGAAATATAATCAAATTTGGTGAAGTATTAATCTGGTTGATTCAGTTGAATTGGATCATATTTCAAAGATGAGAAAATCAGTTCCATTTAGAGTGTTTTTATGAGAATAACAACATAATAAACTTAACTTTGGCATTCTCGATTTAAACTACAAGTATACCGCATCCATGTTAGGCCGGTCAATGAAAACTTGAAGTCTTTGAGATTCAGAACTTTAAACATTTGAAAAGCTTGAAAATTATGTTAGAAAGGCGTGTGCATCCGTGGACAAACTAGGGCTCAGTTTCTTCGAGTTGTCACGTAACGCAATGTTTTCTTCACGAATTTGTTCACCAGGTCAAGTTCAAGGGAAAAGCAACATCCCTTCGAAAGTTTTTTGAAAAAAGATTCACATATGCACGTTATTTAGAACACCAAATGACAAGCTAATCATTGTCAAATATTAAAAGTCCACTATTCACGTTGGAATTGGCATGAAAATGATAAGATCCATGTATATAATAAATCTTGTCTTTAAGACGTATGTTAGAATTCATAGAGCGTAAAACTAACTTGAACTAGCATCGCAAATGCATATTATTCCTTCCTATGTATACCTATAAAACTTGTAGTTTTAAGAGACAGTGCTACAAAAGAATATTACCATTAGAGATCCCCTGAATCAGAGTGAATCTACATTCCGACCCATTAATCAGACCATAAGAACGGTCAAGTTATAGTTTCCATCCCACTACCCGCATGTGGCAAGGTTGTCTCTGTCTGACTGATTTTATGATGAGCCTTTCACTTTAACACTTCAAAATAAAAAAGCATCAAATTTCTATACTAATACAATCTTCAAAGTGGAATGAATTTATCCAATATCTACTTGATAGATTTGATTAGAAGAGATTAAAGAAAAATAAGAGGTTGGTCATGCAAGATATTCTGACTAATGAGGCATGACAACAGAGTTAAACAGCCGAATAATCGTTCATGTTTTCACGACTAGAGAGAAGCAGATGAAAACACATCTATGGGCGATGGTGACGAGACAATGTTCAAGAGTTGGTAGGGAAGTGGAAAGACTAATCTGTACTTGTATTGGATCTGTCTGATCTGCCTGTCATATTCTCCCTTATCAGCTGCGTAAGGTGACGACTTTTGGGCCAATGACAGTAAATCGCCTGCCACCTGCAAAGAAGTTTCACCAAGAAGTACTGTATGGACGAGAAAGTCGCGTTGGAGTCTAGCAAGTAGACTATTTGGATTCTGTTCATTCGGCTTCATGAAGTACGGAGGATTGGTTCGAGAAGGCAGGGGCGAGAAGGCGGTCTCGTGTGGACTATGATGGTTCTGGGGGTGCAAAATTGGTGAGTGGATGTTGAGCTTGAAGAGGAAAACGGGGATGTGCGACGGATACTTGAGAGTGAGGGAAATAAGAGGGGAGTGCTATCTACAAGTTGTTGTTATTGATCTGTTGGAGAAGCTGACAGCTGCTGTCGGTTTCCACGAGGACGACGTTTGTAGATGGAGTCAGGGAGGATGAAACTGTTTGCAATTGGTGGTCAAGGTGATGATTTCCACACGGCCAAGTAGGCCTCGTGCGCGCTTGCAGTTTCTGCGACGACGTGTGGCAGATGCACCATCAAATTGCACCATTCAAATATTTTGGCTCACTAGAGAATTTGCGGCGAGTTGCTTACTCACATCGTTTCTCGAGGGACTATTTTCCCAATTCCTCTGCCTTAAGGTGCGGTTCAATCTGTTTGACAGTGTTATCGGAGGATCTGCTGTAAGGTCCTGAACGTCTACAACATCTCACTTGCGGTTAGCACTTTTCTCTCTTGTAATGATGCATAAGGTTTTGCCCTGATCATTAGTTTTCTGAAAGTTCCCATCTTTCTCAAAATACATAACCGTCCATGAGCCAAGTTCAAGTGCTAGATTACGATCGCTCAATACCAGGACTTACGTAGAAGTTCCAAGGGCCTTGTACAGATACTTGCATAGACGTCAATTCAGGTGATGATACGCATGAGCACATGCGGTATCGAACTTAATTTGAAAAAGAGAGTGGATGCGTACGATTTCCTGCAGTAAGACGAGTCATACATAGTTTCACCATATAGATGCTCTAGAAAAGCGCCACGAACCTTGGACATTGTTATTTGTGAAATTTCCATATGTGTTGGCATAGACTTCGCGCCTTGGAAAGATTTATCCAGGTCGGAACATTCTTTATATCATAATCTTAATTCAATCTATTGATTTCAACTACTTTCTGGAGTGTCATAGATCGAATCGAGACCCGATATTTTGGGTCGATCCTGCAGCACCTACGCATCAGCCGCAATGTTTGGGGCAAGCTCTTCCCAACTACCAATGAGAACCCAAGATCCCCCAAGACAGGTGATTTCCTTAAAGAAGCTCACTACCTTCTAGACTTACAAGGAATTTAGGAAATGGTTACATCCAATTATATCACAAGGGTTTGTTTGCGCGTCAAATCAGGTCATAAGAGGAGGAATAGGTTGGTCAGCATCAAATCAAGTTGTTCGAGGAGGACGTTTGGCATTTGTTTCTCCCTTGCGTGTGCGGTTATAGTTAGAGTATAAAATTTATGTAATTGTATAACTTTATTTGGTTAATATTTATATTTTATTATTTTTATAAAATTTATTAACAAAAATTAAAATTTAATAATTACGTAATATAATTTATTATCATTCTCATGATATTTTAAAGATTATAGAAATTGAACATTAATACTTTCTAAGATTTACACGGATTGACATGGTTAAGGTTTGGATTTTACTTTCACTTTTGGCAATTAAAAATGAGAATTATATTAAATTTATCTACTACAATTTATACAAGATATGATAATAAAGTTTCATTTCATTTCAATTCTATTGCAATATTTGACCACTGATTTAGAGCTTGAATATATAACTCTTAGATCAATTTGTTTCTCTTGTGGATCACATTAATTACCACCTTCCAAAATTGACGAAAAATGACAAATGAGGATCTTATGAAGCTTTGAGTTTTCAAATTATTGAATCAGAGAACGATGTGAACATGTCCATGTGAGTAGTATTTAATCGCATCTATAGGGTGAAGAGAGTTAAAGTAATCTGCTGCTGACATACTGTACGTGGATACAGCTCAACGACAACGTTTACCTTCTACATGAACCAGCCGGGGATAATATTCATTCGGATATTATATTTTTCCATGGACTCATGTTCGAGTCAAGTGAACCAGATTTCCATATTTCATCCTGGATGTCTCGAGACGGTTCTGTGTGCTGGCCAGCACAATGGCTGTCTGAGGATTTTCCCTCGTCTAGAATTTACTCTGTGCTGTATGATGGTCACCTAGTGCAAACATGTGATGGAGGTAGAATGGATCTTCGGCTCTTGGGTGAGAGTATACTTCTGAATTTGACTACTCTGGCTAGAGTAGGAGATGTCTGCCCTGTGATACTAGTAGGGCACTGTGTCGGTGGCCTTGTTATTAAACAGCTATGTGTAGAGGCATCTCATCAGATAGGGAGGCCAGAGAAAAATGTCCATCTTGAATGCTTTCTGCGGAATTTAAGAGGTGTATTTTACTTCAGTACTCCTCACCTTGGATCCAAATCGCTAGCAGAGTATGTGATAAATCGAACCAATTACAGCACCAATAGACTACCCATCAGTTCTTTCTGGATGTCACTGTTGGCCAAATTCATCCACAAATTTCATTCCCATTCAGTTCAGGTCGGTGCTTTAACAGATCACTTGCAAGAACTAAGTACAGCTGCGGCGAGGCTTGATGAAGAATTCAACCAATTACGACAAAAATACAATTGGAGAACTTTTGCTGTCGGTGCCAGTGCCATGGTATGTAGTGACTTCATTCTGGAGTTAACTGCTGCAAAACAGTGTAATAAATTTGCGATAATCTTTCAGTTCTAGGTAAAGGAAATTTTCTTTTCAAGATTTACGTGTCAATGATTAAACAAAGTATTTGTAAGTATTTTGTAGGCTTAGAGAGGTGAATATTACCAGCTTATTGTATCGATCGCAATTGACCACCACAGTGAGTAGATTTCTTTTGGAGTGGTGATTAACGTACTCAAAATAGAAGAACTAAAATTGCTCACTGATGTTGGAGGACTCGTTACTTTCACAGCAGAGTTTGGTTGATATATTTGTTGGAGAGGCTACTACCAGGACTGGATCACAGAGGTGCTATGTTGATTCCGGTGCCAACCACCAAACGGTGAACAAGGTGGTATCTCGCAAGTCAAGCAGTTACCGAGCTTTGATGAACTTCATCAATGATTGTGTGCAAGAACCAGGGAACAAGTTAGTGTCCCGCAGTTCAAGCAGCTTTCGCGGCTCAAAGGACATCACCAACAATCATGATGAAGAATCACATGGACATTCTTACCAGCTGCCATTTGATAGTGACCCGAAGTATGTCCTGTTGGAGAAGTTTTTCATACGTTTGTCGGCTACAATCGGGTCAGCCAAGTGCAACAGTCTTGTGGTAAACGTACATGGAGGACCGGGGACAGGAAAGAGCAGTATCGCTAAGTATTTAGCACAGCACTATACTGATCTTGCTAGGAACCTGGACAAGGGGAAGGGTCCAGAGTATGACACTGTTCAACCAGATACATATGATGATGGAATTGAAGGATGGATTCCTGACTGCGTCTTTTTCATTTACTGCGGGGATTGCTCTCTCAACAATGATCGTGATGTAAAGTTGAGGGAATCCGACAGTGAGATTGCGGAGAGACTTGATGAACTCATTCAAGGACTCACGAGGTCGAGACGACGGCCACCGCACAGTTTGAAGAGCGAGTTCAGACATGTGTTTCGTGATGGAGATCCGGCAGAGGTTCGAAAGGATGGCAAGAGCCTTCGTGTGCATAATAGGGATCATCTGAGGACCATTCTTTCAAGTCCACTCTCTGGTCAAAAAGTGTTAATCATCCTCGACGATGTGTGGAGCAAAGGAGTATTTCGTGACTTTTATGTACCTGCGGTGTCCATCCGGTATCTGGTGACTTCCCAAATTCAAAGCGTGTGTGAAGATGCTGGACTTCCAACACCGGTGAATATCAGGATATCTGCTCCTTCCACCGATGAAGCTTCGAGAATCCTCTTCAATTACATTGGAGAAATTTCACACGAGCAGTTCCATGGAAGTGATACATACAGCCAACTGCAGGTACTTAATCACACTTCACATCCGAAGACAGCAAGAATGTGATATATGTCATTGTGACCTTATTATCTTTCAGAACAGAGGCTCTGTACTATTGTATCACTATCATATCATATCGTATATAATCATATATTTATGCTATTTTCTGCTAGTTGTGTAGCTTTGATCTTGAACCACATAACCACTTCTCTTTTCCGTAGTATGTACCATGCCACTATCATTTTCAATACCTAGATGTTATACTTTTTACGCTCATCTTGCAATCACCAGCTTCCTGTTTTCGTGAGCGACCCTTACAAGAAGTAACCGAGTTTGCCCTATAAAAGAAATGAACTTATGAGCATGACAGAGGATTGGAACGAGGGGTAAGCAAGTACTTCAGCCAGTTTTGGGGCTCAGACATCTATCAAAGTCTAGCTCTTCTGTGTTTTTGCTGAATTAGTCATACTGACATGGAGCAAGTTTGGATGTACACGATTTCAGATCACAACGTCAGAAGCATGTCCTGTACTATGTGCTTACTTGGGTACTTAACCGTGAGAAACTGTGTCCGAGTATTGGGTTGACATTTTTGTACTGCACATATATAGATCCCCTCAACATATTTGTATGAATGTATTGCAATAGAAATCAAATGCTGACGGATAATTCTCCCTCTTATTCCAAAATCTGTACCTTGGAAGACTCTAATAAAGAGGTTGTTTGTTTGGTATAGGTGCGCTTAAGTCCATTCCTCATTTACCTCAATGATAACTATCTCTGTATGCATTGTGGTGCAGACGGAAGTGAGAAAAGTCATTGCGGCTTCCGAGAGGCATCCATTCGTCATTGTCAACTTCGCTTTGACCATGAGGACAGGGTCCGATTCCTGTAACCCTCGTGATTGGCAAGAAGCTCGCAAGGATCTTCTGGGTTTTCTGGATGATAAAACTGAGAATGAAGAATATAGTCGTGGTGGATCTCGCACTTTGATCAGATCAATGTTGATGGTGTTAAAGTCTCTGTCCCCGGAGGCTCGGAGATTGTCCATTCTCGCCGCATTGTGGGATTCTCCTCACAAGATACCAGAAGCGTTACTGTGGTTGTTCATGAGGCATATTAAAAGAGGATACTATCTACGTTGCATAAAAGAGCTGGAAGACAGATCTTTGATACAGGCCGTTCATACTGGCCCTTCCCTCAATAGCAACAAGTATTATTCCATGCATAGTCTAAGGAGGGAGATAATCCTACAACACAGAAAGGAGGATGTGAGGCATGTAGTGACCACGTTGGGCAATTATATTCAGCCTTTGTGGTCTGGAGCCTGCAATTACATCTTTTCCATAGAATCGAGCGTCGAAGCGTGTATATGTCTGATCTATGGTGGGTCGGAGTTGCAAGGCAATGTAATTTCCAGGTATTTCAATGAAGGGAAGAAGATACCCTGGATTCGGAGTGGAACCGACGCAAGGGAACTAGCTGCGAGGGCACCTGAGCTGAGACGCTGCATCAACCCTCTCCTTGTGCTATTGAATTCGGATTGCGGGGACCGGTCGCGTCCAATGGTTGAGAGGGTGAGTTCATCACCGTTGGAACTCCTATTCTGTCCCCTAGTTATAGTTGCACAGTGTATGATAACTTCGAGTAGTCACGTTTTTATCAGTTGCAAAATTCTAAAAATTTAGACTTACTGTAGTTAGAAGCTGCGACCTTATTTCAGCAAAACTTTCTTTCGATGGATTATGCAGATAATCATTAAATACGTTTGTCATCGAGAGCTGGATGATGAATCCATGTCGGAATTGCTACGACTACCGCACCTCGAAGCAAAAGATGCTGCTTTACGGGTATTGAATGTGTATGGGAACGATTGGTTCCAACATTTGACATGGGGGACATTGGATGGACCATGTTTCGCTGAGAACCATGGACACACAATACATGCTCTGCAGGAAATACTGCGTGATCGAAAAGCCACACCTTCAACAGGAGCTATCCTGGCTAAAGAGCCAGTGCTGGAAGTCCTCTTCACTGTCATGTTTGGCGCCCGCACAGAAGACAATTTAAGCTTCAGATCTTGCTTAGCATACATCATGAACTCGGATTTCTCTGCAGCAGACGGTGGCTCCTGCGTTGATGTCATAGTCAGTTACCAACATGGGAATCATTCACTTGTACAGGTCGACGACATTCTCCAATGTCTAATTAGGGCGACTGATAATGGTGAAGGCGTGGGTAAGAAATCCTATTGTTATAGGCTAGTTGTTGTTCTCCTCATGCTAAGTGAAGGAGACTCCGACATAAAGGACCAAGCTTGGCACGATGCTTGTGGACGTGTCTTGACGAAGGTAGAACGGGTTTTCTTTCCGGCCCGACCTGAGCTCGAAGAAGACGGTCGTGAAGCCGCAGGTCCAGTGAATTTTCGATCCTGGAACGAGCGGAGAATGTGGAGAATGCTTGATACTATATACCACTTATCTATTATTTCCCGGCGGTATCCCCATTGTGCAGTTACACCATTTCTTGTGGACAAGGTTCTTTCAGAATTTCCTCACATGCTGAACAGAACACAGTATCGTTTTAGCACTTCCACTAGTTGCTATACATTGTGGAATTTGGCGTATGCCCTAGAGGCGGTCGGAAAGTCAACTGGTATACTCAAAGTTCCTGGTCTGAGAGAATACCTGGAATTTGTATTGGCCAATTTTCCTGCAGAAGCTGTTTTGGCAGGGCTGTTGCTGGCAAAGCTATACCCCACCTGGGTAAGCCTCATTCTGGAATCTCCCGAGCTTTCATCTGGACTGTATTTGGGGCGAGCACTCAAGCGTATAGAGGAGAACAGGCTCCACGATGCTTTGGCCGACGTGCAGAGGGGTCTCGCTCCCGTACGCGAACGACAAGGGTCTACATATGTCGACGCCAAACATGGAATTCTTGTACAATCAAGGTAGTGAGTACATCTTACCGTTGTTCTTTGAGTAATTTCGATCACTTTTCCTATATTTCGTACTTAAGTGGATTTCTAGAATGTCTTTACTTCTTCCCAGGTGCTTTTTCATAAGTGTTAACTTTTTTATCCAAGATGAAGTTCATCAACAATAGATTGTCAAGAGAGTGTCGCACAAGTTTATAATCGTCTTGTGATTGGGTAGAACTTGAGATTTTAGATTAAGATTCTAAAATTTTAGTAGTAATAGGATATATAAAAGGTGTTTGATTCTTTCCTTGTGTTTCGGAGCTTGCGTAGTTTAGGGGTGCTCGTGGAAGATTGCGGAAACGGAAGAGAGAAGAACAAGATTACATTATTATAATGCAATAGTATTTTGAGCAAAACTTCAATGGCGATCATGCATCCATCATATGGCTTTGAAAGCAGTTAACTCAAGTATCTAATTTTATCAGTGGTTATAATCGATCATAGCTTGTAAGTAAAAATTATGTTCTTCTTCAAGTATTTCAAGACTCAAATATTACAAAACATAATCGAGGAAGTAAGATATGGAAATCCGAGCATTATAGTTTTTGGCGTTTACATACACCCTTTTAGAGGGTGTGAAAAGTTCTTAACATATAAACATATATATTGGAATAAATAACAAAACAAGTATATCGTCTTTTATTTTTGTAATTTTTTAATAAATAGTTGTCATTTAACGTGGTTTAGTACAGGACCGGAGTTACCCTCGTTATTTTATATTAGCACCGGGTTATATAATAAATTTTATAGCAATTATCCCGTGTATCATCTTAAATGTATCTCAATTTATATCTCTGATGCGCAGAATATATTGGCTAAAAGCAAAGATGGGGGAATGCGGTGGAGCTTTGGAGGACATAGGACGCTTGATTACCCTTGCAAGTCATGTTACAAGGCGTATATTTCCCGCGACCTCCTCGTACTTTACAGCCGCGTTGATCCTAGACAGAGGAATCATCAAGAGGCTAAACTCAGACTTGGCCGGTTCATTAGCAGACGTGGAAGAATGTCTCAGGCGCATGGAGAGCGAGATTATGTACTTCCAAGGAAGCGGACTTCCATTTTCCACCCGTCCAATATTCATTAGGTTCCCAACTGGCCGGGTGAAGTATATTCCCGCATTACTTTATGACTGTGTCAAACATAGAGGATATTTGCGATATCTTTTAGGTGACAAAGAAGGTGCTGTAGAGGATGCAGAGTCAGCCATAAGTCTTGTGTCTCGTTACGATTGCAAACGTGAACCAGAGCACATCATAGATATGTTCCCCTTCTTGCATAGAGAACCTATAAAATATTTAGATTTTGATCTGTAGAACATATTTAGATTTTGATCTGTAGAACCAAGAACATAATTATCTGTTTGTCAACAATGTTCATTTAGTATGTGTTCTTAAGAAATCTTATGGCTTATGGATTCTCTGTTATTTGTTTTGTTTTTTTCTGGATTGGAAGCTCCTATGCATCATTATAATATGATGTGATTGCAAGTCTCTTAAATTCTTTATACTTCTAATTCTATATTGTGAAGGTTTTGTATCAAGTTTTTAAAGCTTGTAAAGCTACAGAAATAAACTTTCAACACTTTAGATAAGTATATTGATGTTTTGAACCATTTAACTGACATTTGATTTAACATATCCATATCCCACTCACAAATTTTATAAAAAATTTGGAAAAATTATTTAATATTAAGAAAATATTTTATGTATACTTTCTTCCAAAATAAAAATATATATTTATCATTATAATATAGAATCTCTCACAGAATCTTTATTTTAAAGGATCTAAAATCCTCTTACGTATCCTTTGCCACACAAGATATAGACTCGTCTACAAGTTCAAAATATAATCCTAAATTAAAATTCTTTTATAGAATTAGCAAAATCATTTCAAACTAAACTATGTCTAGAATTTCATGATTAAAAAATAAATTTTTTCTTAAAACATATATTTTGTTATAATATTATATTCTAGGCTAATTAAAATATAGAGGTTATAACTACATGGATGAACTTAATTATCAATATATAATATTGATTAAAAGATATAAAAAATGTATACATAATTACAAAAAAAATACTATATTAGGCCCTTTAGGTAGAGTGTACATGTACTTATAAGTATCTTATAGTTATTTTGGATTCAAGTTTCATTTTTTCATTTCACAATTTGAACTGATACAACTTGAATTAATCATGTTTGATTCTCTAAAATATCTTCGCGTCAATTCGTTTAGATCATAAATGTAATCAGCACATATTTTCTTTATTATGAAATATCTAAAGAATTGATACAAAAAATTATTTTGAAACTCCTTGTATCAAATCAGATAGAATCCCAAAGAAAAACTATCTTGTCACCTTCGTGGAATGAATCATTTTCTTACCTTAACTCTTTTAATAAGTTTCTCTTTTTTCCTTTTGGTTTGCTTCATCTACATTACAGTAATTTTTAGTTCCTCTTCCAAATCCATACGTCGAATCTTCCTTGACTTCTTTGTATCATCTCCTTGTAATTTCTTCATATTCATATGAATATTTTAGATAAGAAGATCAAAGCGAATAAGTAAAGTATACTCAACACTATATACTAAATGAAATGGAAAATATATAGTGGATGTCTTTTTGTTATCCTCTACTCTCACCAAATTGCTTGAATTTTCTTCCCCTAGTGATATGAAGTCCTTTCAAATTTTGCATCTTTGGCAAACATCATGCAAGGTTTGATTATATACTCTATGAGTTTAGCTTATAGAATATAATCACTCATATGGGTGATTGAGAAAATTCCAGTATAGTTACAATGATTTTCATAATAAAATTCAATTTCTTTGGAGTAAATTGATATTTATTTATTTCAAGCTTAATTAGATGATAAAGGATCATAGAGTCTTTAGGAAATTGTCCAAGAGAAATCAAACCTTGGTCTAGATATAAGTGTAATTGGCTCTAGATAGGTGTAGGCTTAATGGGAATAAGGTGTGTATAGCAAAAAGAATGAACATTTGGGTCAAGAGTGCAGGATCTATAATGAGATTCATTAATAGAGTCATGACAACCATTATATTCCTACTAGAAAAAGAAGTGAAGTGGCCATATACTGATGAGAGCACAAATATTATTTCTTTTTGCACAAAAATAGTTTGCAAGTTGCGTAATGTTAGTTGACCACACATTATTCCCCTTAGCATAAAAAATTACTATTGATGGCAACATTTATTTTAGCAAGAAGAGGTTCCTAAATAAGTAAGTGGTGTATGATGATCAAAGGAGAATAATCTATTTTATAAGAGGTAAGGTGCAAGGAGGGTTTTTGAGTTGTTGAGTCTTACTTCTTGCTAAGATTTATTTGATTAATGTGAGATGTCCTTTTGAGTTTAGCACATGGTTACTAGATGCATTAACAAATTTGTGTTTGTGATTTGGTGTATAAAGGTGATGCTTGGATCATTCCATGACATAGCTTGCTTGAAAAGAACATCAATTTGGAATGATTTGAATAGGAGAGGAAATTTTACTCCATTCAAGCAACAACAATTCTTATTGGGAGATTCATTGTATGTGTCAATGTGTCATCTTGTTCCATCTTTCAAACAATAATAAAGTTGATTTCAATAGATGTGTAGCTCATACACAAGTCCTCAAAGAGCACTACATAGAAATTGTGAATGTAAGATGGTACTTGCTCAAAGAAATTAGAGTGCATTTCAATGATCCATTGAGGAATTCATATTTGTTGAAATGGGTAATTGTTTGTATAGTCTTGCATAATTTTCTTATCAATCCGTCAGACAATATGAAAAAAAGAAGTTGGAGACTTCTTCTAAAATGTAGCATCATACATTGGAGGTGCATTTGAGTCCCATAGAGAATATACAGAGGAGATAAGAAATGCAATCATGTATCATTATCTTGCATTCAACTGCCAAATAGATGTATTGTTGGATCCAAGACTATAATGATTATTGTAATAAAATTAATTAGTTTTTACATGTAAACATGTTTGGAATTTGTTGAGTTTCTACAATTTGGTGAAGATTATAATATTTCATGGAGTTATCGTAATAAAGCAAGTCACAATCATAATGTGCATTTTTAACATTTTGTGATAAATATCTTGAGAGTGAGAGTGTATAAGTTACACAAACTCTGTGATCTCATGCTCAAAATAATATATATATAGAGAGGTCTTAGAGCAATGTTTTAGTATTGGTTCCTTAGATATTGATAAATATATAGAGATCTTACTTGATCTCATTCTGAGAAGAGTATATATTTCTATTTATAGAGAGATCTTAGAGCAATGTTACAATATTTCTTACTTCTTGTATTGTATTACATTATTCCTTAGATATTGACAATATAAAGAAAACGTATTGTTTATGTCAAAGAAATATTAGAGCAATTTTGAAACTCTAAGTTTTGCAATATATGTATTGCTCTCCTTAGGTATTGATAAATATTGAAAAAATATCCTTATAGAAGGTCATATGGAATTTTTGTCTATGTAGTATGCATCACAAAAAAATAGATGGGAAAATTTTAAGGATATATATTTGATAGATATATTATTTCAAAGGATAAAATTATGGACTTAATTTTGGTAGAATGAAAATGCTTAAGGGAATACTGATTTAATAAGAAACATTGAGAAATTTCCAAAAAGGTGTGTTTTGAGTCATTTTGTTCCATAGTATAAATAAGTGTGGAAGTTTGGGTAGTGAAGATGTGAGAGAACAATTAATCAATATTTGAGCAAGTTAAAGAAGTGAGTTAGAGTTCAGGAAGTAAATTGAGCGGAAGGAGAGGTCTTGAAGAGTGCGTTCCATAGCCAAGGTTTGTGTTTGAAGGTTGAGCACATTTGAGTTTTTAATTGGGAATTTTTGAAAGAGAGTGATTATCCATATTCAAGAGCTAAGATGGAGGGGTTTCAAAAATAGAGGATTTGAAAGAAGGCAAGTTAAGAGAAAATTTGGGAAATTGAAGGTCGATGATGTGAGTAAGACATGAAAGGAAAAGAAGAGAACATAGAGTCCAAAGAGGACTTCTTGAAAAGAGTGGGGTTTAAGAAGCAAGAAGAAGGGTTTGAAGAGAAAAGAGTTATAGGGACTTTTGAAATAGAAAGGGGTTGTTCTAAAAGAGAAGAAAGATATAATGGACAAGAAGAGATATTTCTTGAGATGGTGTATGTCATTGAATCTACAAACTTAGAAACATTGGATATTGGAGACAATGACTTTGGGAAGTACATGGAAAATACTTGAGTACTTGGAGAGTGGATAACCAAAAAGAGGCAAGAGCACTTAGATAGTGAGGTATTCAAAAGAGACCAAGAGAAGAGCAAGTTGTGTCAAGCAAGTAAGAAGAAAATAGCAATGGCATTCTATGATGGAATGGTGGAAGAAAATAACATGGAAGAGATTGAAGAGGTTTCCTTCCTCATAGAATTTCCCCAGCTTTCCAATTACATGATGTTTATAAAGTGGGGTTGGCTCGATAAGCACTAGGTCAGGAGTTTGGTGAATGGTATTTGTGAGATTTATCTTGATGCAATGAGTATCCAAGATCCCAATCCCACGTAAGTAATTTTGATTTTGATCCATGGTTTGTGATAATTTATGATGAATGTGATTGTGGAAATTTTATATATTTTTTGAACCAATCACCGGCTGCGCTTGTCCTAATCCTATCTTGCACAAGCCATGCAACCCTACATGTTGAACAAAAGAGACTTAAATGATCCATTGTGTATTAAGATACTATTGGGACTTACCCCTATTTTACCTCCTTGTCTTTTCCTTGTACAACTTGATGGGATCTTTCCATCCTTCTTGCTTTCACATGCGGTTGCATCTTCACATTGTGTATGCCACTCTACACTTGCTGCAAGAAAAATGTAAAGAGTATAGTACTTGTCTCAAGATCATGGTATTGCTTTTATGAGCCTTCTTTTTAACCACACTGGACAGTTGAAACTTTGTGCTATAAAAGAAAGATTTAAGAAAGAGAATATACCAGTTTTTTGCTATTCCAAGGATTAGATTGGAGAGTATACATGGTAAAGAGCCATATCTAAATGATTAGACACTAAAGTAAGTTGTGGTATAAGTAATCATTCAAGGTAGCACCTACTTTGAATTTTGGTTGAAAGTTGTGTGCTATCACCCACTTGTTTGCACATCTTATGTACTTTATATTTACAATTTTATTTCATGGTCACTCCATTCTTATTTACCTTGGCTTTCTTTTATTTTATTTGATATTCAATCCATTTTTATGCATTCTTATGTCACTAGTTTGTTTTTTTTTGTGTGCATCTGCCATCTTGCACCGAGTTTGTGAAAACTTTGGACAAGAATAAACACTCCAAGAGAGTTGGTGGCCAATGACTCACTCTTACTGCACCAATTATAAGAGAGGCATATTTTTTGCAAAGGAGGAGCATAGGAAGAAGGTGGACTGTGTCACATAGTGTGGTGTAGGACTGGTTTCCAATTAGAGATTGGATAACAAGGAGGTCATTGACACAGCCAATATGCATATCTTGCCTTTACACCTTTCTTTCAGATGATATGTTCTTGTCTCATTCCTTCTACGAGGCCAAAGTGGTAAGTGGGAACATCATCTTGGTGGTGAAGATAAAGATGGCTAGATTTATTGTGGAGGTTCATGATTGGAAGGAGATGATGCTACATGCTCTTGAGCAGGAATTGGTTGTTATACATAGGCAGCTTCACCTTCTAGATGGGTACCAATTCATTGTTACATTTCTAGGACAGTTACTTACTCACTCACTTATTCATAGAGAGAGGGTTAATTGGGGAGGAGGAGATAGTATATAAGAGCATTGGTGAGGAGGAGGAGGAAGTCTAATCCATGGTGAGAAGAGCATGAGAAAAATAAGGATGAGCATGTAGAGGAGGATGAATGATAGTTTAGTTCTACCTTAGCCTTAGAAAACTCTAAGTCTTCTTTGCATGTACTTTCCATTTACTCAGACATGATAAGAAGTTATTTTGTGATAGCAATATTTTTTGCACAATAAATATGCTTGGTTTTGGTTATAAGTGGTTTTCTTATTTCTCTTGTATTTATAATTACTATACTTGGTTTGACAAGTAGCTTTCTGTGTAAGCTTTATCTTATTTTGTAAAAGTTGGGATATCCCAAGATACCTCCATTTGAGGATACTTGCATCCAAGACCCATTATAGAATTATGACAACCCAATGTCAATATACAAAAGTATAAATGGTAAGAACATGTTCTCTTGGGGATGCAGGTTGGAAATGACTAAAGGTGCAGCAAAAGTGTCACAATGTCACATGTGGTCTATTCATGCCTATTTGACCTCTTGGGCAAGAACCACTCCCAAAAGTGGCACCATAGTGGGTAGAGACACCCACTATGGTAACCTACAAAAAGGAGAAATTAATAATCACTCTAACAAAAAATCTAATATAAATGAGCCCTTGATAGTGGTGGTTCACTTTATGCCAAAGGCCTCTTCCCCCTTAAGAGCCTCTTTAATCCACAGCTTAGTCCCTCCCCAAAGGTTTTTTTCACCTTGAAGTTCACTTTTCAAGCCAAAGGTTCTTTCACCTTGATGCCATTGTTGATTGCATATTTCCCTTCCCATAAGATGCAAACCCATCACAATCCAAAATAGATTGTCTACTTGGCTTTTCTATTCCATGGTACTTTCAATGCTACATCATTTCCAAAACCTTTTCTCACATTGAATTCAGAATGCCAAGGGTAACTTCCTTGATATATACAAAATTTGTGAGTAGATACCAAAACACTCATTCATGCTGAATGTTAAGGGTAACTCCCTTGATGGAGTGCAAATTTTGTAAGCATGTATTCAAACACACACTCCTATTGCAAGATAACCTCCACTTGACCAAGCATACAACCAAGATGTAAGTGCAAAAAATTCAACATGAAGACTCGAGAAATATTCAAGCTCAATACTTCAACTATGAAAGAAGTGAAGCCTTCTCCTTTGGGTCTATATATATATATATATATATATATATATATATATATATATATATATATATATATATATATATATATATATATATATATATATATTACTAATTCTTGAGAAAGATAATCAGAGGCTAAAGAGTGTTTGAAATCTTCTAACTACACCTACATCACTAATCCTATCTATTTATATGGGAAGTATATCATTTCACATGAAATAACTTCTTAATTAGCATTTCTTCAACATAGTTTTTATGCTGTTGTGGAAATCCAATCTGTCAAACTTTATACGCTCACGTGGAGGTGCAAATGGACTATAAAGTCACATAATCTAATATTGATTATTATGTAAACTTTGGCTCATATTCGCCACCCTTTCTGATTAGTAAAAAGACTTCACAATTCTTTGTTTGTTATTCTAGTGGCATGAATATTTAGGAATGCAAAGGAGTTTAAATGATTGAACTGTTCTATTATTTAAAACAAAAAAGATTAAGGATAGTAAACAAATCATTTGTTTGTTTCATATTCTTGATCCAGCTTCCTCCTAGTAGTGAAATAGGCTTAGCGATTCATCATGAATTACCTCATGTTAGAGAACCAAAAAAATATATAACTCAATTTCATTGTTTTATCTCAAATTTAGTCTGCTGCTTCTCAAGTTCAGGCTCTATATTCTACTGGTTCTTTTTAATGTAACTCGTGGTGGGCTATTCTTAGTTTATTTACAATAGATTTACCTTGTTGAATCCCTCTAAATTGATAAAGAAATGTAGATAACAAGTACCAATTCTGTAGTATTTTTTTGCTGTATTTCTGGCTTCTGGCTTCAGAAAGGGACCAAATCCATAGATTCTTCTATTTAATGATACCAGAAAATATGAAGGATGCAAATATCTTTAGATGAGAATATGGAGAAGCATGAGCTATACTCAAATTAAACTCAACAACTGCTTTGATTAGTCGGTGTCTTTCTTCGGTGGATTATATGTCTTGTCCAACATCGGATATGATTCCAAGTATATTGACGATATGACTACAAAAGAGTGTCCAGATAAAACATAATAGAAGTGGCACCAAAATAAAATAAAAAACGAAATGATGGTAAATCTATTTTATGATCCTACATAGTACAACTGAGTGTATATAGGTGGAAACTCGCTCACTTATAATTTGTTGTAATAGCTTTTGCATCGTAGTAAAATTAACATGTCACTACGTTTTAGAATGAAGTCATATACGTTATTTGAACGGACGAAATGGAGTGAGAAATTATTTGGTCAATCTATCTTTAGTAGAACGAATAAACAAACGGTCTTTGACTATTTAGACTTGTCAATATTTTCAACCTCTGATCGACTATTACTATATCTCACAATCATTCACCTTGCAGAGCTTGTCGAACGTAGACTTAGATTTGGATTGTGGCAATTCTCTTCAGTCCATGAGAGCTGGGTATGTCATCATTTCTGTAGTTGTCGTAATCTTACATGGCAGTTCAACACAAGACCCCAAGGGCATTGATTACAACAACTGTTCAATCTACCCGCTCTGAGAGGCATTACAGCTCGAGGGTACCATTCAGGACTTGTAAGCTCTCGGATGTCTAGTCTAAAAGCCCATATGACAACAAGGTCTTAGGTCGGATTCCACCTTGTCAAGAGCTGCTGAATCTTACGAGTTGCTGGAATAGGCAGTAACCTGTTGACAGGCCAGATCTTGTTGTCACCTTCCAATGTCTGCTATGGACAATGTTTTGTTACGACGGGTAACCGGTTGACACGATCAGGTGCGGTTCTCCACTTTGCTCTCACTCAAAGTAGATATTCAAGTCCCGCAATGAGCTAACGGAAATTCCTTAAACTCTTTGAGTATGTGGACTTCTAATGTGATTTTGTGTTGTACAAGGCCTCCCCAAAGGATTCTCTTCATCATTGGATAAGTTAGCCTGGACGTATCTTTGCTTACTATCGGAAGCACTCTTGAAGGTTTCCATCGAGTGCTTAGAGGTGGGTATTTAAGGTTATGAATATTGATCATAAATATTAATTGAATTCAAATCAAAATTAATGAAAGCTGGAGGATTCATTAATTAATATTCAAAATGAACCTAAAAACTAATAATTGAAAGCGGATTTTGAACTTAGGAGAAGTAATATTTTGAGGATAGTAGAAAAACATAAAAGAGAAAACACAAGTTTCATACTCAAACTTCGATGTCCCAAAGGAGCACCTTCTCCTTATTGTATAGTCAAAGGGGATCCCATGGAAACGCCACCATTGGATTAGGTACATGGATGGATGACATGTCAAAAAGCTTCACCCTTAGATTAGTTTGATGTATTGCTAACATGTTGATTCTGATCCTATTTGGTGGGTCAAACCTTCTTTAAATGGAAGAAATTTTTAGAGAATTTTCTTGTAGAAATCTCTAAATCGTGTGGGTGAGGTACCGTTGGAAAGCTCTTGACAAGACAAAACAAGGGGAGGGAAGGCCAGCCTTTCTTCCATTGAAGGGGGGGGGGGGACTCCACATTTTAAGGTCTAATTCATTTGTTTAGGCTTCCAAATTTGCCTTCAAAGTTTTCAGACCCATTTTAGATTCTGCACTATAATAGAAGTGCTCTTCTGGTGATACCTCTACCTGATCTATTTAATCCATGATGAGTGCCATCCTTCCAGATATCACAATCCAAATCTCACCTCTAGATCATATGTCTAGCTATTGATTCTAGAGTCTTCAAGCATATTTCAATTTCTAGCCTATTAGTAGAAATCCTTGTTTGGTGATATTTCTATCTGATCTACTTAGTCCATCATGTATAACATCCTTCCAGATATTACCAAACCAAATTTCATCTGTAGATCATATGTTTAGCTATTGATATTATAGGAGATTGAATTATTACCATTACCTTTGTGAATAGATAGGGTAAGGGAATCCCTTGAAAATCTCAAAGATTTGAAATCTGAAATAGATTAATGCTCAATAGAACCTTGTGGATTTCTCATGTGGGAATGCTATGCACAAGTTGCTTCATGACAAAATCATGAGATACATCTGAGTAACAACAAAACAGATATGAAGAGAGATATTAATTATGAACAAAGAAGTAACAACAAAGGAGAATTGGATTGTGGTGCATTTAGGCAACTCACTAGGAAAGCTTTGTTCTTGTTTCAAGCTTTAGAAGATGCAATTAAAGAGAATTATATGTTTAAGAATTCTTCAGGCAAAAACTTCTTATGTGGATCCAGATCGCCCTAGCTCTAGGTAGATTTGGTCATCATGGGAACGGTGCTTTTGTAGCAAGGAGTGTGAATATTTGGGAGATCAATAATGAAAGTCATTGATAGAGTAATGATAGTAATTATTTCTCTTCTTGGGAAGGGGGTGAAGTTGCCAAACATTGAAGAGAGAATAAAATTATCTTTTGTTTTTTCTCAAAAAGAGTTCCCAAGTTGCATCTCCAAATCACATAGATAGTACTCTGTTTCTTCTAGCATAGAAAACCACTATTGATGATAGAGAAACATATTTCAATAAGAAATGTTATATTCTATAAATACATTTATAGAATAAAGTGACTTGTGTCAAGTGATGAAATAAGGCAAATAATTCATTTTGGTGGTGGTAAGCTCCAAGCCAAGAGTTTATTTAATCAATTTTAGAGATAAGTGTACAGAGAAATTGTTAATAAATTTTATTTTTATCATAGGTATACCATGATCATGCCATGACGTAGCTTGCTTGAGGAGATCTCTGATTTGGAGTGATTTAAGCACATGAGAAAATGTATTTTGTTTGAGCAATCCCAATACTTATTAGGGAATGTTGGCTATGTGTCACCTTGTTCCTTCCCTCAAACAAGCACAAGCCCAAGCGAAATCAGAGTTCAGTATATGTGTACCACAAACTAGGTATTGAATGAGCATTGCATAAGAGTTCTAAAGACAGTATGGTATTTGTTAAGAGAAATTCGTGTTCAATTGAATGATCCTTCAAGAAATACATATTTATTATTGTGGATGATTTTATGTATTATTCTCCACAATATTTTGATAAATGTTTAAATTTACATGTGGAAGAAGATGGAGATTTTGTAGAAGAGATAGATTTTGACTTAGGAGGTGGAGTTGCTCTCCTAGAGATTATCAAGTGGAAAACTAGAAATTTAGTTTTCAATGCTTGTTTGGCTTTCAACCGCCTACAAGGTGGATTTGTGAATCCAAGAGTGTAAATAAAGAGAATTTTTTAATACAAGAGTATAAATAAAGAATTTTTGCTCAGAGTGATTTTATTGTACAAATTTTAGTTTGTTAATTTTTAAATTTGTGAATCCAAGAGTGTAAATAAAGAGAATTTTTTAATCCACGAGTATAAATAAAGAATTTTTTGCTCAGAGTGATTTTTATCATAAATTTTAGTTTGTTAATTTTTTAACATGTAGAGGTTAGTGCTCGGGGTGCTAAAAGTACCAAGGAAGAGTGATTCACCTCTGAGCCTTTGATTTGATATATGAATGTTTCGATCACAATTCTCAAGTATACCTGAATTCTTGACAAATTGGGAATTCTACATATTGCTATATTCTTGACAAACCCGTGCATTCTACCTATTGCGGATCAAATTAAAAAATTCAAGGTGTAGTCCAAAGATGAGCAGGGTTCACGTCTCCTTATATCTGGTAGAGCTTAATCCAGCTCAAGAGAACCTACAATATCTGATGTCTATACTTCAATCATACTCTTTATTATAGTTCTTGTGTATCAGATACCTGTTTCACTCCAGAACTATGGGCAAGATATAATCCGTATGAGTCAAAATCGTTGCTTCTCGTCCAAATTTATACTTTACATATTAGAGTTTCTCTGCAATTGAGAAATTTAAAAGATTTGGAACTGGTTCTGGATCGATCAACACTTAGTAATCTTCATCAAACCCCATTCACAAAGAATGAGAAGAGTGGCAGAAACAAAGAACGAACAAATATAACATATGTTTTGAACAACATCCGCAGATTTGAATGTCCATTCATTCTAGAGAAATATTAGTCAAACTCCAAGTAGATGTGGAAAGTGTATCATTTCACATGAAAGAATTTCGTTGTAGAACTCCAATATGTCAAGCTTTATACTTAACAGGCTGTCTCGAGTTAATACTTAACAGGATGTGGTTCAGATTCTTGGGCTTGACCATTAAACATAACATTGTAATGATTAATCTCTTCAAAAGTGAAGAGGTTTCACTCCAGTTTTCGAAAAAGATTTATCTCCCGTATTAATTGGTGAATTCCGAGTACTTATATTAAAGAGTATGATGGAAGAAACTTGTTAGCATGTCGAGGAATGGATAGAAGCTGGATTTGGCCCGGGAAAATAAGGAGGAGAAAAGGTTGAATGCTCATGAGAAAGACGGAATAATAACAAGAGATGCCGACAAGAATAAAGTTGGAAAAGGGGAAAAGGAGATAATGTAAAAAGTGAAGAATCTATCATGGCAGGAGGAGTTCATAATTTAGCTTCTCGCTAAAAAGGGCAAATAAAAGAATCGGAGAGCCCTCTTTCCGTTAGAGCATTTGACGAATATCCCCTGTACTACAAACCCTAGACTTCTTTTGGCTCCAGACAGAAACCCTAACTTCTTGTAGTTATAGCAGTAACTACAAACCCTAGACTTCTTTTGGCTCCAGACAGAAACCCTAACTTCTTGTAATCAAAGCAGTTGTTGAGTTTAATTTGAGTATAGCTCATGCTTCTCCATATTCTCATCTACTTGTATCATACTTCAAGTATACTTCAATCATACTCTTTATTATAGTTCTTGTGTATCAGATACCTGTTTCACTCCAAAACTATGGGCAAGATATAATCCGTATGAGTCAAAATCGTTGCTTCTCGTCCAAATTTATACTTTATATATTAGAGTTTCTCTGCAATTGAGAAATTTAAAAGATTTGGAACTGGTTATGGATCGATCAACACTTAGTTATCTTCATCAAACCCCACTCTTCTCATTCACAAAGAATGAGAAGAGTGGCAGAAACAAAGAACGAACAAATATAACATATGTTTTGAGCACATCTGCAGATTTGAATGTCCATTCATTCTAGAGAAATATTAGTCAAACTCCAAGTAGATGTGGAAAGTGTATCATATCACATGAAAGAATTTCGTTGTAGAACTCCAGTATGTCAAGCTTTATACTTAACAGGCTGTCCCGAGGTAAAGTTGGATGTGGTTCAGATTCTTGGGCTTGACCATTAAACATAACATTGTAATGATTAATCTCTTCAAAAGTGAAGAGTTTTCACTCCAGTTTTCGAAAAAGATTTATCTCCCGTATTAATTGGTGAATTCCGAGTACCATATTCCCTCGGTGGTTCTCGCTGTTATCACAGACTCTTTACCATTGTATTGAACTTCGTGTTTTGCTGACGGAAAGTCAAAAAGGTGAAGGTGCACGTGGATTATTAAGTCACATAATCTAATATAAATTATTATGTAAACTTTGGCTCATATTCGTCACCCTTTCTGACTAGTAAAAAGCCTTCGCAGTTCTTCGTTGTTTATTCCAGTGGCATGAAAATTTAGGAATGCAAAGGAGTTTGAACGATTGAACTGTTCTATTATTTAAACAAAAATAATAATGATAGTACACTAATCATTAGTTTGTTTCATATTCTGGATCTAGCTTACTCGTAGTAGTGAAATAGGCTTAACGATTCATCATGAATTACATCATTTTAGACGAAAATATATAAACCAGAAATCTTGTGAGGTCAATATCAGTGTTTCATCTCAAATTTCGTCTCCTGCTTCTCAAATTCAGACTCTACCTTCTACTGGGTTCTTTTTAATGTAACTCGTGATGGGCTATCTCATAGTGAATTTACCCTGTTGAATCCCTCCAAATTGATTAAGAAATGTAAATAACAAGTACCGAATCTTGAGTATCTTTTTTGCTGTAATTTTGGCTTCTGGCTTCTGGCTTTTGGGACCAAATTTATTGATTCTTCTATTTAATGATACCGAGAGAATATGACACGATGCAAAGTTCTTTAGACGAGAATATGGCGAAGCATGAGCTATACTCAAATTAAACTCAACAACTGCTTTGATTAGTTCGGTCTCTTTCTTAAGTGGATTATATGTCTTGTCCAACACCGGATATGATTCCAAGTATATTGATGATATGACTACGAAAGAACGTCGAGATAAAAAATAATAGAAGTGGCACAACAAAACGAAGAAAGGATCGTACATCTATTTTCTGATTCCAAATAGTACAATTGAGCATATATACATGGAAACTCCCTCACTTACAATTTGTTGTAATAATTTTTGCATCTTAGCAAAATAATAACATGTCACTAGATTCTAGAGTGAAGTCATAAATAAATGTGATTTCGCGGACAAAATGGAATGAGAAAATATTCGGTCAATCTACCTTTAGTAGAATGAACAAACAAACAGTCTTTTGACTCTTTAGACTTGTCAAGCTTTTCCACCTTAGATCTTACTGAAGCTTTTCAACCTTTGATTCTCTTTCAATTCTTCAAGTGGGTGATATTTCTTCTTTGGACAATGTAGACCTCATTTAAAATTTGTTACTAGGTTTCTGCTTTCCAGTTTGACTTCAGAACTTTCTACTAGTTTGACATTTTTCAGTCAGGAAAGAAACTAGTAAACCGACTATGTCTATATCTCACAATCGTTCACCTTGCAGAGCTTGTCGAACGTAGACTTAGATTTGGATTGTGGCAATTCTCTTCAGTCCATAAGAGCTGGGTAATGTCAATTTTCTAGTTGTCGTAACCTTGCGTGACAGTTCAGTAGAAGACCCGAGAGTGTTGATTTCAACGACTGTTCTATCTACCCGTTTTCAGAGAGCATTAAAGCTCGAGGTTTACAACTCATGCAGGACTTGTAACTCTGGGACGTCTCGCCTTAAAGCCCATCTGATAACAAGGTCAGATCCGATTTCACCTTGTCAAGAGCTGCTGAATCTTAAAAGTTGCCTGGAATGGACAGTAATCTGTTGACGGGCCAAATCTTCGTGGTCACTTTCCAACGTCTGTGATGAATATGTTTTGATACTATCGGGCAACTGATTGACAGGATCAGTTCCAGCTCTTCACCGTGGAGGAATTGTGCTCTTATTCGAAGTGGATATACGAGTCCCGCAATGAGCTCATGAGAATTTTTTCAGCTCTTCGAGTATGCGGGCTTCTACACTAATTTTGTGCTGTAAAAGGCTTCCCCAAAGGATTCTCTTCATTATCAATCCCGCTAATGGATAAGTTAGCCTGGACGTATCTTCGATTACTGCCGGAAGCACTCTTGAAGATTTTCCTGGAGGGCCTAAAAAACATTTGATTCCTTCGAATATCAGCAGAGCTACTCGACAAGAAGCCTCTAGAATCTTCCCTTTCCCCTGACGTTGAATCTTTTGGAGAATCCGTTGACAGGAGATGTACCAGAGAGTTTAGAGTCTCGAAATGAAGATTTGAAGGACGGGTATCTTGGTCATTCGCATTCATGGAGACGAAGATATTGATCTCCTTGATTAACACAGTATGTTTACAGGAGGTCTGCCCAGTAGTAGGACACATTTCTGGTCTTCCCAGTTTGGATCAATCCAGGATCCGTTGACAGGAAATGCGGCGAAAGTCGGACCTCTCCTAAAATTCATTTGTGTGCGCTCTGATACAATCGACTCCAAGGTCGGATACCTGGCTCGCTAAGCCCAACATAAGATCACTGACATTCAGAAAGGTCGGTTTCGTAAAACATATCCCAATTCATCGTGCAAATCCACTTTTGCAGTGGTCGTCTGTTCAAACAGGACCCAGCCGAGTGCAGGAATACCATGGCAACTGGAACAGACTAGTGACTCTTAGCGCGTCTTTGATCAAAAGACACTGTAAGAGAGTCTCCGGATCCATGCGAAATCATTAGCACTAATTTCCTGATGACACATTACTTTTTATTCCATTGACTCCTAACAACTTTTAAAGGAGTTAAATAAACACAAAAAACAGCAAAGAAATAAAAAGTTCTTCCCAAAAGCTTGAGATAGATTGACATCAAGCTGCACTAGCACCTAGTTTCATCTCTCACAATGTTCCTTTCCTTGTCCGTGGACGGGTCTTTTCAACGATTTTGATTATAAACGAATATAAGTTCGCATACGATATTGCATGACAATCTCCGTTATTTCATTCACTACATGGAAAAAACTTTTAAGGTCGAGCTAACTAAAGTTGAATCCTATTAGACGGAGAGATACCTCCTAAAGTTACTTGCCCGGGTTGGAGCTTGTGCTCACGTGGTTAAGCCGGCGCAAGGTAGTCGAATCCAACCCCAGTACATGTGTAAGTGTGGAGACCAGTTTAATATTGAGGTTTTGAAAACTTTATATCCTGTGATAAATGTTACTGGGGATGAATAATTTTCTCTTAATTTAAAATCCTCTATTGATGATGCACCATGTCAATAACAAAAGGTCGTCAAGAGTCCGTCCGAGAACATTTCCAAGTATGATCTTCAATGGTCATATGACATTTAACTCATAAATAAAAACAGACGACTAACTTCTAGTCACATAGTGGGGACGTAATTTGCACATAATCTCTACCAGGTGGTATTAAAAATCTATAAGTCCGTAGGTGAGCGAATTTGAAAGTAAATTTTGATTTGGTTGAACGAAGATATAATTGCAAAAAGTATAGTGTATTATATTTGGAAGAGTGTTAACAGATTCTACAAAAGATAATCATCATTTAGTTACATCTAATCAAGCATTATATATAAGTACCATATGGTCAAATGCTAAGGATATCTAGCATATCTAAGATCCCAAACCACAGATTCGAGTTTGATTTCTGATTTATACAAAAGAAATATAATCAAATTTGGTGAAGTATTAATCTGGTTGATTCAGTTGAATTGGATCATATTTCAAAGATGAGAAAATCAGTTCCATTTAGAGTGTTTTTATGAGAATAACAACATAATAAACTTAACTTTGGCATTCTCGATTTAAACTACAAGTATACCGCATCCATGTTAGGCCGGTCAATGAAAACTTGAAGTCTTTGAGATTCAGAACTTTAAACATTTGAAAAGCTTGAAAATTATGTTAGAAAGGCGTGTGCATCCGTGGACAAACTAGGGCTCAGTTTCTTCGAGTTGTCACGTAACGCAATGTTTTCTTCACGAATTTGTTCACCAGGTCAAGTTCAAGGGAAAAGCAACATCCCTTCGAAAGTTTTTTGAAAAAAGATTCACATATGCACGTTATTTAGAACACCAAATGACAAGCTAATCATTGTCAAATATTAAAAGTCCACTATTCACGTTGGAATTGGCATGAAAATGATAAGATCCATGTATATAATAAATCTTGTCTTTAAGACGTATGTTAGAATTCATAGAGCGTAAAACTAACTTGAACTAGCATCGCAAATGCATATTATTCCTTCCTATGTATACCTATAAAACTTGTAGTTTTAAGAGACAGTGCTACAAAAGAATATTACCATTAGAGATCCCCTGAATCAGAGTGAATCTACATTCCGACCCATTAATCAGACCATAAGAACGGTCAAGTTATAGTTTCCATCCCACTACCCGCATGTGGCAAGGTTGTCTCTGTCTGACTGATTTTATGATGAGCCTTTCACTTTAACACTTCAAAATAAAAAAGCATCAAATTTCTATACTAATACAATCTTCAAAGTGGAATGAATTTATCCAATATCTACTTGATAGATTTGATTAGAAGAGATTAAAGAAAAATAAGAGGTTGGTCATGCAAGATATTCTGACTAATGAGGCATGACAACAGAGTTAAACAGCCGAATAATCGTTCATGTTTTCACGACTAGAGAGAAGCAGATGAAAACACATCTATGGGCGATGGTGACGAGACAATGTTCAAGAGTTGGTAGGGAAGTGGAAAGACTAATCTGTACTTGTATTGGATCTGTCTGATCTGCCTGTCATATTCTCCCTTATCAGCTGCGTAAGGTGACGACTTTTGGGCCAATGACAGTAAATCGCCTGCCACCTGCAAAGAAGTTTCACCAAGAAGTACTGTATGGACGAGAAAGTCGCGTTGGAGTCTAGCAAGTAGACTATTTGGATTCTGTTCATTCGGCTTCATGAAGTACGGAGGATTGGTTCGAGAAGGCAGGGGCGAGAAGGCGGTCTCGTGTGGACTATGATGGTTCTGGGGGTGCAAAATTGGTGAGTGGATGTTGAGCTTGAAGAGGAAAACGGGGATGTGCGACGGATACTTGAGAGTGAGGGAAATAAGAGGGGAGTGCTATCTACAAGTTGTTGTTATTGATCTGTTGGAGAAGCTGACAGCTGCTGTCGGTTTCCACGAGGACGACGTTTGTAGATGGAGTCAGGGAGGATGAAACTGTTTGCAATTGGTGGTCAAGGTGATGATTTCCACACGGCCAAGTAGGCCTCGTGCGCGCTTGCAGTTTCTGCGACGACGTGTGGCAGATGCACCATCAAATTGCACCATTCAAATATTTTGGCTCACTAGAGAATTTGCGGCGAGTTGCTTACTCACATCGTTTCTCGAGGGACTATTTTCCCAATTCCTCTGCCTTAAGGTGCGGTTCAATCTGTTTGACAGTGTTATCGGAGGATCTGCTGTAAGGTCCTGAACGTCTACAACATCTCACTTGCGGTTAGCACTTTTCTCTCTTGTAATGATGCATAAGGTTTTGCCCTGATCATTAGTTTTCTGAAAGTTCCCATCTTTCTCAAAATACATAACCGTCCATGAGCCAAGTTCAAGTGCTAGATTACGATCGCTCAATACCAGGACTTACGTAGAAGTTCCAAGGGCCTTGTACAGATACTTGCATAGACGTCAATTCAGGTGATGATACGCATGAGCACATGCGGTATCGAACTTAATTTGAAAAAGAGAGTGGATGCGTACGATTTCCTGCAGTAAGACGAGTCATACATAGTTTCACCATATAGATGCTCTAGAAAAGCGCCACGAACCTTGGACATTGTTATTTGTGAAATTTCCATATGTGTTGGCATAGACTTCGCGCCTTGGAAAGATTTATCCAGGTCGGAACATTCTTTATATCATAATCTTAATTCAATCTATTGATTTCAACTACTTTCTGGAGTGTCATAGATCGAATCGAGACCCGATATTTTGGGTCGATCCTGCAGCACCTACGCATCAGCCGCAATGTTTGGGGCAAGCTCTTCCCAACTATCAATGAGAACCCAAGATCCCCCAAGACAGGTGATTTCCTTAAAGAAGCTCACTACCTTCTAGACTTACAAGGAATTTAGGAAATGGTTACATCCAATTATATCACAAGGGTTTGTTTGCGCGTCAAATCAGGTCATAAGAGGAGGAATAGGTTGGTCAGCATCAAATCAAGTTGTTCGAGGAGGACGTTTGGCATTTGTTTCTCCCTTGCGTGTGCGGTTATAGTTAGAGTATAAAATTTATGTAATTTTATAACTTTATTTGGTTAATATTTATATTTTATTATTTTTATAAAATTTATTAACAAAAATTAAAATTTAATAATTACGTAATATAATTTATTATCATTCTCATGATATTTTAAAGATTATAGAAATTGAACATTAATACTTTCTAAGATTTACACGGATTGACATGGTTAAGGTTTGGATTTTACTTTCACTTTTGGCAATTAAAAATGAGAATTATATTAAATTTATCTACTACAATTTATACAAGATATGATAATAAAGTTTCATTTCATTTCAATTCTATTGCAATATTTGACCACTGATTTAGAGCTTGAATATATAACTCTTAGATCAATTTGTTTCTCTTGTGGATCACATTAATTACCACCTTCCAAAATTGACGAAAAATGACAAATGAGGATCTTATGAAGCTTTGAGTTTTCAAATTATTGAATCAGAGAACGATGTGAACATGTCCATGTGAGTAGTATTTAATCGCATCTATAGGGTGAAGAGAGTTAAAGTAATCTGCTGCTGACATACTGTACGTGGATACAGCTCAACGACAACGTTTACCTTCTACATGAACCAGCCGGGGATAATATTCATTCGGATATTATATTTTTCCATGGACTCATGTTCGAGTCAAGTGAACCAGATTTCCATATTTCATCCTGGATGTCTCGAGACGGTTCTGTGTGCTGGCCAGCACAATGGCTGTCTGAGGATTTTCCCTCGTCTAGAATTTACTCTGTGCTGTATGATGGTCACCTAGTGCAAACATGTGATGGAGGTAGAATGGATCTTCGGCTCTTGGGTGAGAGTATACTTCTGAATTTGACTACTCTGGCTAGAGTAGGAGATGTCTGCCCTGTGATACTAGTAGGGCACTGTGTCGGTGGCCTTGTTATTAAACAGCTATGTGTAGAGGCATCTCATCAGATAGGGAGGCCAGAGAAAAATGTCCATCTTGAATGCTTTCTGCGGAATTTAAGAGGTGTATTTTACTTCAGTACTCCTCACCTTGGATCCAAATCGCTAGCAGAGTATGTGATAAATCGAACCAATTACAGCACCAATAGACTACCCATCAGTTCTTTCTGGATGTCACTGTTGGCCAAATTCATCCACAAATTTCATTCCCATTCAGTTCAGGTCGGTGCTTTAACAGATCACTTGCAAGAACTAAGTACAGCTGCGGCGAGGCTTGATGAAGAATTCAACCAATTACGACAAAAATACAATTGGAGAACTTTTGCTGTCGGTGCCAGTGCCATGGTATGTAGTGACTTCATTCTGGAGTTAACTGCTGCAAAACAGTGTAATAAATTTGCGATAATCTTTCAGTTCTAGGTAAAGGAAATTTTCTTTTCAAGATTTACGTGTCAATGATTAAACAAAGTATTTGTAAGTATTTTGTAGGCTTAGAGAGGTGAATATTACCAGCTTATTGTATCGATCGCAATTGACCACCACAGTGAGTAGATTTTTTTTGGAGTGGTGATTAACGTACTCAAAATAGAAGAACTAAAATTGCTCACTGATGTTGGAGGACTCGTTACTTTCACAGCAGAGTTTGGTTGATATATTTGTTGGAGAGGCTACTACCAGGACTGGATCACAGAGGTGCTATGTTGATTCCGGTGCCAACCACCAAACGGTGAACAAGGTGGTATCTCGCAAGTCAAGCAGTTACCGAGCTTTGATGAACTTCATCAATGATTGTGTGCAAGAACCAGGGAACAAGTTAGTGTCCCGCAGTTCAAGCAGCTTTCGCGGCTCAAAGGACATCACCAACAATCATGATGAAGAATCACATGGACATTCTTACCAGCTGCCATTTGATAGTGACCCGAAGTATGTCCTGTTGGAGAAGTTTTTCATACGTTTGTCGGCTACAATCGGGTCAGCCAAGTGCAACAGTCTTGTGGTAAACGTACATGGAGGACCGGGGACAGGAAAGAGCAGTATCGCTAAGTATTTAGCACAGCACTATACTGATCTTGCTAGGAACCTGGACAAGGGGAAGGGTCCAGAGTATGACACTGTTCAACCAGATACATATGATGATGGAATTGAAGGATGGATTCCTGACTGCGTCTTTTTCATTTACTGCGGGGATTGCTCTCTCAACAATGATCGTGATGTAAAGTTGAGGGAATCCGACAGTGAGATTGCGGAGAGACTTGATGAACTCATTCAAGGACTCACGAGGTCGAGACGACGGCCACCGCACAGTTTGAAGAGCGAGTTCAGACATGTGTTTCGTGATGGAGATCCGGCAGAGGTTCGAAAGGATGGCAAGAGCCTTCGTGTGCATAATAGGGATCATCTGAGGACCATTCTTTCAAGTCCACTCTCTGGTCAAAAAGTGTTAATCATCCTCGACGATGTGTGGAGCAAAGGAGTATTTCGTGACTTTTATGTACCTGCGGTGTCCATCCGGTATCTGGTGACTTCCCAAATTCAAAGCGTGTGTGAAGATGCTGGACTTCCAACACCGGTGAATATCAGGATATCTGCTCCTTCCACCGATGAAGCTTCGAGAATCCTCTTCAATTACATTGGAGAAATTTCACACGAGCAGTTCCATGGAAGTGATACATACAGCCAACTGCAGGTACTTAATCACACTTCACATCCGAAGACAGCAAGAATGTGATATATGTCATTGTGACCTTATTATCTTTCAGAACAGAGGCTCTGTACTATTGTATCACTATCATATCATATCGTATATAATCATATATTTATGCTATTTTCTGCTAGTTGTGTAGCTTTGATCTTGAACCACATAACCACTTCTCTTTTCCGTAGTATGTACCATGCCACTATCATTTTCAATACCTAGATGTTATACTTTTTACGCTCATCTTGCAATCACCAGCTTCCTGTTTTCGTGAGCGACCCTTACAAGAAGTAACCGAGTTTGCCCTATAAAAGAAATGAACTTATGAGCATGACAGAGGATTGGAACGAGGGGTAAGCAAGTACTTCAGCCAGTTTTGGGGCTCAGACATCTATCAAAGTCTAGCTCTTCTGTGTTTTTGCTGAATTAGTCATACTGACATGGAGCAAGTTTGGATGTACACGATTTCAGATCACAACGTCAGAAGCATGTCCTGTACTATGTGCTTACTTGGGTACTTAACCGTGAGAAACTGTGTCCGAGTATTGGGTTGACATTTTTGTACTGCACATATATAGATCCCCTCAACATATTTGTATGAATGTATTGCAATAGAAATCAAATGCTGACGGATAATTCTCCCTCTTATTCCAAAATCTGTACCTTGGAAGACTCTAATAAAGAGGTTGTTTGTTTGGTATAGGTGCGCTTAAGTCCATTCCTCATTTACCTCAATGATAACTATCTCTGTATGCATTGTGGTGCAGACGGAAGTGAGAAAAGTCATTGCGGCTTCCGAGAGGCATCCATTCGTCATTGTCAACTTCGCTTTGACCATGAGGACAGGGTCCGATTCCTGTAACCCTCGTGATTGGCAAGAAGCTCGCAAGGATCTTCTGGGTTTTCTGGATGATAAAACTGAGAATGAAGAATATAGTCGTGGTGGATCTCGCACTTTGATCAGATCAATGTTGATGGTGTTAAAGTCTCTGTCTCCGGAGGCTCGGAGATTGTCCATTCTCGCCGCATTGTGGGATTCTCCTCACAAGATACCAGAAGCGTTACTGTGGTTGTTCATGAGGCATATTAAAAGAGGATACTATCTACGTTGCATAAAAGAGCTGGAAGACAGATCTTTGATACAGGCCGTTCATACTGGCCCTTCCCTCAATAGCAACAAGTATTATTCCATGCATAGTCTAAGGAGGGAGATAATCCTACAACACAGAAAGGAGGATGTGAGGCATGTAGTGACCACGTTGGGCAATTATATTCAGCCTTTGTGGTCTGGAGCCTGCAATTACATCTTTTCCATAGAATCGAGCGTCGAAGCGTGTATATGTCTGATCTATGGTGGGTCGGAGTTGCAAGGCAATGTAATTTCCAGGTATTTCAATGAAGGGAAGAAGATACCCTGGATTCGGAGTGGAACCGACGCAAGGGAACTAGCTGCGAGGGCACCTGAGCTGAGACGCTGCATCAACCCTCTCCTTGTGCTATTGAATTCGGATTGCGGGGACCGGTCGCGTCCAATGGTTGAGAGGGTGAGTTCATCACCGTTGGAACTCCTATTCTGTCCCCTAGTTATAGTTGCACAGTGTATGATAACTTCGAGTAGTCACGTTTTTATCAGTTGCAAAATTCTAAAAATTTAGACTTACTGTAGTTAGAAGCTGCGACCTTATTTCAGCAAAACTTTCTTTCGATGGATTATGCAGATAATCATTAAATACGTTTGTCATCGAGAGCTGGATGATGAATCCATGTCGGAATTGCTACGACTACCGCACCTCGAAGCAAAAGATGCTGCTTTACGGGTATTGAATGTGTATGGGAACGATTGGTTCCAACATTTGACATGGGGGACATTGGATGGACCATGTTTCGCTGAGAACCATGGACACACAATACATGCTCTGCAGGAAATACTGCGTGATCGAAAAGCCACACCTTCAACAGGAGCTATCCTGGCTAAAGAGCCAGTGCTGGAAGTCCTCTTCACTGTCATGTTTGGCGCCCGCACAGAAGACAATTTAAGCTTCGGATCTTGCTTAGCATACATCATGAACTCGGATTTCTCTGCAGCAGACAGTGGCTCCTGCGTTAATGTCATACGCAGTTACGAAAATCGGAATCATTTACTTGTACAGGTCGACTACATTCTCCAATGTCTAATTAGGGCGACTGATAATGGTGAAGGCGTGGGTGAGATTGCCTATTGTTGTAGGCTAGTTGGTGTTCTCCTCATGCTAAGTGAAGGAGACTCCGACATAAAGGACCAAGCTTGGCACGATGCTTGTGGACGTGTCTTGACGAAGGTAGAACGGGTTTTCTTTCCGGCCCGACCTGAGCTCGAAGAAGACGGTCGTGAAGCCGCAGGTCCAGTGAATTTTCGCGCCTGGAACGAGTGGAGAGTGTCCATGCTTTATACTATATACCTCTTATCTATTATTTCCCGGCGGTATCCCCATTGTGCAGTTACACCATTTCTTGTGGACAAGGTTCTTCCAGAATTTCCTCACATGCTGAACAGAACACAGTATAGTGTTGACACTTCCACTAGTTGCTATACATTGTGGAATTTGGCGTATGCCCTAGAGGCGGTCGGAAAGTCAACTGGTATACTCAAAGTTCCTGGTCTGAGAGAATACCTGGAATTTGTATTGGCCATTTCTGGTGCAGAAGCTGTTTTGGCAGAGCTGTTGCTGGCAAAGCTATACCCCACCTGGGTAAGCCTCATTGTGGAATCTCCCGAGCTTTCATCTGGACTGTATTTGGGGCGAGCACTCAAGCGTATAGAGGAGAACAGGCTCCACGATGCTTTGGCCGACGTGCAGAGGGGTCTCGCTCCCGTACGCGAACGACAAGGGTCTACATATTTCGACGGCAAACATGGAATTCTTGTACAATCAAGGTAGTGAGTACATCTTACCGTTGTTCTTTGAGTAATTTCGATCACTTTTCCTATATTTCGTACTTAAGTGGATTTCTAGAATGTCTTTACTTCTTCCCAGGTGCTTTTTCATAAGTGTTAACTTTTTTATCCAAGATGAAGTTCATCAACAATAGATTGTCAAGAGAGTGTCGCACAAGTTTATAATCGTCTTCTGATTGGGTAGAACTTGAGATTTTAGATTAAGATTCTAAAATTTTAGTAGTAATAGGATATATAAAAGGTGTTTGATTCTTTCCTTGTGTTTCGGAGCTTGCGTAGTTTAGGGGTGCTCGTGGAAGATTGCGGAAACGGAAGAGAGAAGAACAAGATTACATTATTATAATGCAATAGTATTTTGAGCAAAACTTCAATGGCGATCATGCATCCATCATATGGCTTTGAAAGCAGTTAACTCAAGTATCTAATTTTATCAGTGGTTATAATCGATCATAGCTTGTAAGTAAAAATTATGTTCTTCTTCAAGTATTTCAAGACTCAAATATTACAAAACATAATCGAGGAAGTAAGATATGGAAATCCGAGCATTATAGTTTTTGGCGTTTACATACACCCTTTTAGAGGGTGTGAAAAGTTCTTAACATATAAACATATATATTGGAATAAATAACAAAACAAGTATATCGTCTTTTATTTTTGTAATTTTTTAATAAATAGTTGTCATTTAACGTGGTTTAGTACAGGACCGGAGTTACCCTCGTTATTTTATATTAGCACCGGGTTATATAATAAATTTTATAGCAATTATCCCGTGTATCATCTTAAATGTATCTCAATTTATATCTCTGATGCGCAGAATATATTGGCTAAAAGCAAAGATGGGGGAATGCGGTGGAGCTTTGGAGGACATAGGACGCTTGATTACCCTTGCAAGTCATGAAAGAAGGCATATTCATCCCGCGACCTCCTCGTACTTTACAGCCGCGTTGATCCTAGACAGAGGAATCATCAAGAGGCTAAACTCAGACTTGGCCGGTTCATTAGCAGACGTGGAAGAATGTCTCAGGCGCATGGAGAGCGAGACTATGTACTTCAGACGAAACTTCAGAGGATGCCCATTTTCCACCGGTCTAATATCCATTAGCTTGCCAACTGTCCGGGTGAAGGATATTACCGCATTACTTTATGACTGTGTCAAACATAGAGGATATTTGCGATATCTTTTAGGTGACAAAGAAGGTGCTGTAGAGGATGCAGAGTCAGCCATAAGTCTTGCGTCTCGTTACGATTGCAAACGTGAAACAGGTGTTCGCGTCATAGAGATGTTCCCCTTCTTGCATAGAGAACCTATAAAATATTTAGATTTTGATCTGTAAAATATTTTCGGTGTTTCACTTGCCCTTCCGACACAATGATCTCAGTCTGCGTTTCAATCTATATTTGTTATAAATATAATACTCATAAGAGTCAAACTTCTTTATGCTACGGCTATGGCTTGATTATTTAGAAAAGTTCCTGGTCTCCTCTGATATAGACTGCCAGAAAATCTTTCTTATGATCCGTATAGAATATTAAAAATAAATGTTGCTCTTATCATTATAAATTTCACTCAAGCTCTTTCAACAAAGAAGTAGAGTTATAAACCAAGAACATAATTATTTGTTTGTCAACAATGTTCATTTAGTATTGTGTTCTTAAGAAATCTTATGGCTTATGCATTATCTGTTATTTGTTTTGTTTTTTTCTGGATTGGAAGCTCCTATGCATCATTATAATATGATGTGATTGCAAGTCTCTTAAATTCTTTATACTTCTAATTCTATATTGTGAAGGTTTTGTATCAAGTTTTTAAAGCTTGTAAAGCTACAGAAATAAACTTTCAACACTTTAGATAAGTATATTGGTGTTTTGAACCATTTAACTGACATATCCCACTCACAAATTTTATAAAAAATTTGGAAAAAATATTTAATATTAAAAAAATATTTTATGTATACTTTCTTCCAAAATAAAAATATATATTTATCATTATAATATTTATCTGATTTAACATATCCATATCCCACTCACAAATTTTATAAAAAATTTGGAAAAATTATTTAATATTAAGAAAATCTTTTATGTATACTTTCTTCCAAAATAAAAATACATATATATCATTATAATATAGAATCTCTCACAGAATCTTTATTTTGAAGGATCTAAAATCCTCCTACGTATCCTTTGCCACACAAGATATAGACTCGTATACAAGTTCAAAATATAATCCTAAATTACAATTTTTTTATAGAATTATCAAAATCATTTCAAACTAAACTATGTCTAGAATTTCATGATTAAAAAATAATTTCTTTCTGAAAACATATATTTTGTTATAATATTATATTCTAGGATAATTAAAATATAGAGGTTTAACTACATGAATGAACTTAATTATCAATATATAATATTGATTAAAATATATATAATTGTATACATAATTATAAAAAATACTAAATTAGGCCCTTTAGGTAGAGTGTACATGTACGTAAGTAAGTATCTTATAGTTATTTTGGATTCAAGTTTCATTTTTTCATTTCACAATTTGAACTGATACAACTTGAATTTATCATGGTTGATTCTCTAAAATATCTTTGCATCAATTTGTTTAGATCATAAATGTAATCACCACAGATTTCTTTATTATGAAATATCTAAAGAATTGATACAAAAAATTATTTTGCAACTCCTTGTATCAAATCAAATAGAATCCCAAAAAAAAACTATCTTGTCACCTTCATGGAATGAATCATTTTCTTACCTTAACTCTTTTCATAAGTTTCTCTTTTTTTCTTATATTTTGCTTCATCTACATTACAGTAATTTTTAGTTCCTCTTCCAAATCCATACGTCAAATCTTCCTTGACTTCTTTGTATCATCTCCTTGTGATTTCTTCATATTCATATGAATATTTTAGATAAGAAGATCAAAGTGAATAAGTAAAGTATACTCAACACTATATACTAAATGAAATGGAAAATATATAGTGGATGTCTTTTTGTTATCCTCTACTCTCACCAAATTGCTTGAATTTTCTTCCCCTAGTGATATGAAGTCCTTTTAATTTTTGCATCTTTGGCAAACATCATGCAAGGTTTGATTATATACTCTATGAGTTTAGCTTATAGAATATAATAACTCATATGAGCTATAGAGAAAATTCCAGTATAGTTACAATGATATTTTTTGTAAAGTCTACTCCACATCAACAACAATTCCAATGAGCAATCAAATCTAATGATGATGAGTTCATAAAGAAATCTACAAATTTTATCTTTATGTTTCTTTCTCAATGGTTTAGTCTATATCTAGTTGGCAAGGTAATAAATAACTATCACAATATACTAAGTGTTCCTTAGGTTCCATTGAGAGGATCTACAACATCAATATCTCACTTCTCAAATGATCCTAGTAATAGAATTGTCTAAGAAGTAGTATGCAATTGGACTTCTTGCAAAAATTACAAGTTTTACAATAATCAAGATAATTTTCAAAATCTCTCTCTTATGATACTCTAATGAATAATCTCTCTCTAATGATACTCATCTAGAATCTTAAAGTTTATAAACTCCCCTTCAAACTGCACTCAATACACTAAGCTATCATGAAACTACTCTAGGAGCTAGATAGGTTCTTTATTACATACTACTCTTTAAAGTAGAACATTTAATCCTTGGAGCAAAAGAGTATCTTCCACTATCAAATAAGATCTAGATTTTGATGTAAGAAGCCTTCCTCTTTTTAGCATGCATCACAATTGGATAGTTACTAATTAGTAATAATTCTCTGTTTTCCAATGGAACCACTTGAGTGACCAACATAATTGTAAACTCATCATATAAAAAAAGGATCATTTACTAACTCAACTCTATCATGATCATGAGCCTTAAACAAAAAGTAAATATATTTATATTTCTCTCTTAGCCTATCTTATATAGTATAATCATATTCAAATAATAGAATCCACCTAACATGTCTCTTCTCCATATTTGGCTTATTGAACATATCTCTTATACCTTATAGTCTATGAAATTGTGACCTTCCGTCCAATCAATAATGCACAAAGTTTTGGGACCAGAAGTCATTGCAAATCCTTCTCTTTGTGTCACTCAATGATTCCTCTTTGGTTAAACACATTTTTCTACTTTCATAAGCTATTGGATAATATGCTGTCTTGATTAATAGACTAAGAGTGCATTTTATAAGTACATAAAATTCATCAATAAGATCTTTATATATGTATAGAGATCTCTCTCACAATGAAAGGTCCAAACACCTTGTTTATGAATTGTTCAAAAGTGGTTGGAGTGTTATAGAGCACAAAAAGCATAAACAACACTAACAATGTTAGTACTATAAAGTGATAGTTACTGGTGTTTTAGTGCAATTTTGATTTGGTTATAGCCCCTAATCTAGTTATCTCCTGAACTATATGCTTCATGATCCAAAGCTATTCTAATATCTTATACCTTACTTTAATAGTGTATCAATGAATAGTAGGGAGTAATTGATCTTCTTGGTAGCTACCTTTAGCTTCTTCTAATCATATATACTCAAAGTTTGTCACAAATATTTCTTTGTACTCATAATTGGAGATACTAATTTGAGTTATCCGCTTGAAATGCAAGTGAGATTATGAGATCAAAACTCTCTACTTATCCATCATATTGACTGGTCAAACTTGGTACTTATTTGCCATCCAATGAGACAAAACTGAAGATATTATGTAATATTAGGGTTAGATAAAATTAGATTTAGAAACCATAAGCTTTAGCTCCAATATTCAATCATAGGTACAATATGGATGAGAAAGTGAAAATCTTTTCCATCTTGGATAATATAGTAGACAAATTATTAACAAGAAATACCTGACCAGGTAGATAAAGACAAGGATTTGCAAGAAAGAATCAAGATAAAGTTTGTAGATGTCTTTATGAGTGCATCATCACTAGATTTGGTTGCTTATTGAAGTTTGTTCTTGATTGTGGAGCAGATTTTACAAAGTGCATCACTATAACTATGCTACAATTTTTCTCTATCATGCATAGAGCAACTACATTCTATAAGCCAAACTCAATTACTTTGCAAAGAAAACTAATTAAATTTTATATCCTTTGTTAGACAAAGCTACAAAAATGGAAAGAGCTTAATATCATGGGACAAGGGTATTCATGTAAGTTTATGGGAGAAATGACAACAAAAGAACCATTATTAGTTTTTTCACTTCTTTTGGAAGTATATGGTATTTATTTACTTTAACTATTCACTTTTTTATTCTTATTCTAAAGTATTTCATCTGAATTTGAAGAAGGTACAAGGAGGGGATTGTCACTACAATTGTGATGCCTCAACTAATTGGCCAAGATGCTTAAGCAATTGTCTTGGTATCCATCATTGTATCAAAATCCACTCATGGACTAATTAGTGGAAACCATATGTTTGTACAGTTGGAGCTCCCATTGCAAGCCTCAACAAACAAGAACCAAAAGTTTGATGACTTCTTAGTGAGTTATGTGTTGTACCCTTCACTTTTTGATCCTTGTGTGTATTATGGATTTGGGATAACCCTTATTATCTTTGTAGATGGTAGATTGATTTCTGAAAAGATAAATCTCACATTACTACCATGCTAGATTACCTTGGTAGAGATTTTGAAGTTTCATATGGTGAAATAGAGTGCTTTATAGAACTTCAGATTTTTAGTGATAGAGAGAATCTCAAACTCAAATTGACTCAACAAAGAAATGGAGAGTCAATAATAAAACATGGATTTGGGATAAAATTCACTATCTTTGTAGATAGTGGATTGATTTGTGTGAAAGTTAGATCTTACATTGCTTCCATGCTAAATTACCTTAATAGAAAATTTGAAATTACACAAAGAGAAGTAGAGTGCTTTATAGGACTTTAGATTTGTTGTGATAGAGAGATTCTCAAAATCAAATTGACTCAAGAATGAAATGGAGAGTCCTTTATAAAATGGTTCAATCTTGAAGATGCATATCCAATTGCTACTCCTATAGATCAGAATGTCAGATTATAAGTGGAAGAAAGAGAACCAAACAAAGCACTCTAGCAAGAAGTAGTAGGATACTTAATGTATGCTATGATAGGTCCAAGGTCTCTAACATAACTTATTTTGTTAGCATAATGACAAAGTTTAGTACTAATCCTTCTTCTCAACATTGGGGAAAAATGAAGAAAATTTTCAAGCACCTCAAAGGTACTCTAAATTATAGATTAGAATTTAGTGGAGGATCATATACTCTTAATACACTAGTCAAGTATTGTGATGTTGATTTTGTGCATGACTTAGATAATAGAAATTCATGTAGTGGTTTTATATCATGATGAATGGTGGATCACTAGCTTAGAGCAGCCAATGACAAAAATGCACTATTACTTTAACCAAGAGGTAGAGTACATAGCAACATTTTTAGCTATCAAGGAAGTAATATGGCTTCACAAGTAACTAAAGGAACTGCAATTTGGACAAGATGATCCAACTCCAATGCACAACAACAATCAAAGAGCTATCAAGCTAGTGTACAAACCAAAATTCCACCAAAAACCAAGTACATAAAGATCCAATATCATTATGTGCAAAAGCAACAAGAGAAACATTAGATTTGTTTTAACTATATCATCACCAAAAATCAACTTATAGGTATTTTTACAAATACTTTACCAAGAGATAATTTCACAAGTTTGGAATATTACAATTTAGAATTTCTCAATGAGTGAGAGTGTTGGAATTTCATTTCACATGTTAGAATATGAGGCATGTGGTAGTTGAGGTTGGTACCACTAGTACAATATACTATAGAAGTTAGGGTTTGCACATAGCAACCACTAGTGACACTAGTAAGTGTTAGAGCATCTAGGGCTTACTTATAGGTTTAAGCTTTCTATGAGAATAATTTGAATTTATTTGTGCTAGTTATTGTTAGAGCACCCAATGCTTATATATAGGTCTTACTTTTCAATGAGAATACTTTGAATTTCATCAAGATGCTATATTCATAGTCAAGAAAGCTTTAGTAGCAAGGAAGTGAGAGCAATAGTCTAGAGAAGTAAGGCTAGGCAACATGACCAAGTGTTCCATCAATTTAGAACCTACATATTAGTCGGCATGTAATCCATTTCATGTAATTAGATATGCAAATAGAGCAAGTGCATTGAAGTGCTTTGAATTTCTTTTAGTGTTCATTGTGTTTTATAATTGATGTATAGATTTTCATAAGTTTCACAACCTCTTCAAGAGGTCATGTTTTCAGCTTAGATAGTCACTTGATATTTGTGTAAGCTCTTCAGCAAGTCTAAGCTTTTTCAACTAGTTGACTGAAGGCTCATATGTTGACTTGCAAGCCTAGTGCACGTTGTTGATGATTAAATTGGTAGGAATCCGTTTTCCATAATAACCTTCCAATGATGCATAGTATTATTGATATATGGTAACTTGATAACAAGCTCTTCACCATCTTCCAAAAGATTACAATCTAGAAAGCGCTCAAACAATATATGTGCTTTGAGTAGTTAGACATAAGGTTGTTCATCTTTGTTTCAACTGAATCTAAAGTGTTCTATTTATTTGGATTTGGTTTGATATATGCATAAATGATGTGTATTATGAATTGATTTGTTTCAACCAATTTGGATTCATGGCAACCAAGTCTATTTCTTCAAAAGGATCAGGGTTTCTCATGGTGATAGGAATCTTTTATTATGATTGGAGTGCGTTGACTTGAGTAAACCAATTCAAAATTGGTGCAAACTTGGCTCTTTGTGTTCCCGGAGCAAATATCTTCACATTGAAGTTGAATTGGACCTAAGATTTACATGGATACCAATGAGTGGATTTTTGTAAACCACCTTGGGCCACAACAACTAGGGCTAAATTTTAATTTTATATGTAGTTATGCAGCCAATATTTCAAGCATTTGGGACCTACTATGCATTTCACTTTCATGGAGATATAAGCTTCTACTTTGTTGCTTGCAAATCTGAATTGGTTGCCATAAATTCTTTTCTTTAGCTTTGAAGGCAATGGTGGTCAAGTAATGCTATGCTCTACATGTTCATGGAGATCTTAGCCTTAAAGTTTGATTTGTTTGTCATGAAGCTAAAATGGTTGGCATAAGTCAAGCTTCTTTTCAATTTCAAGGAATGTTACAAATCTAATTTGGCTCTCAATTGTACTATCCAAGCCCTCAAATGTGTCCGATGGTTGAAAAATAGTTAGTTTCTAGACATCTAAATATTATGGGCTTTCAATTTGAGGGAGTTCTACCTATTTCTTTCTTCATAGTTTTGTGACTTGAATTTTGTGGCTTTTGATTGTACTATCTAAGACCTCCTCAAATTTTCCAATGGCTAAAAAGTGGTTCTTTTCTGAATGATCTCAATATGTTGGGGTTTTGATTTGAGGGAAATTTACCTATTTCTTTCTTTATAGTTCTATAGGTTGACTTTTCATCGGTATTTGTGTTCTTGGATTTAAGCATGAGAGGTGTTTCTTGTCAATTAGTTCACAATCATCATCATATTATCAATTGCTATTTATTCAGTTAAAATTTCGGATATTGAGGTCTGATCATGATATAAGGGGGTTTTAAGATTTACCTTTTATAGGATTAGTAAATATTCATCTTCTATGGGTAACCTATAAAATTTTATGGGTAGTCAAGTTGAGAGTATATAAGAAAATTCTGGGTTTTTTTCTATTGCCATAAATATTTTGATGGGTAATATGGAGTTCTTGATTTAGAAGTCCTTAGATATCTGTAGAAACTTGTATGTGCAACCCATAAAAAATTTATGGGCAAAGAGATTGGGCATACAAGTTAAATTTATGGGAGCTCTACTTATAGTTCTAAAATTTTATGGGTTGTATAAATTGTGATTATTGTTTTTATAGATGCAAAGAGTTGCCATGAGCATTAATTGAGATTTAGTATCATTCATCATTTGATTAGTGTCAATGATTCAAATTTGGAAAGTCAAATTGCAAGTACAGTTTTGGATGGATGAATAGTGAGTTTACGAGTTTCATCAAAGGTATACTCATTAAAATTTATTTCCTTTCTACTCTTGGTGCATTGCTCCAAAGCTTCACATTTCACAATTTAGCAATTTTGTATGTCATTTCAATTCTTTAGTTTCTTAAGTTTTCATATTTCAGCCTAACTTGTTAGAATAATGAGGCTGCATGTTTCATCAAAGGGGTACTCACCATTATTTAATCCTACTCTTTGTGCATTGCATAGCCCTAGAGCTCCAAAATTCACAATTCAACTATTGGTGGATTGCTCCTTGCTTGTTCAATTTTTAGCTTGTTTGCTTTTATTGACAGTTTGGTGGTGTCAATAGATTACTTGCCTTTTAGTGTCAGATTAGTGATTTGAATTCAATAAAAAATTCCATGCACTATTTCTTGCTTATAACTCCATAAAAAATTAGTCAAATACATTTGCATAATAACATATCAAATGTAGATTGAGATACCAAAAGATTTTCCTAAATGAAATATTGAGACCTTTGATGAGGTAGATGACATTTAGAGTGAGGTGAGGAGGAAGAAAATTATTATATGTGTTTTGCAAGTTTTGGAACATTTATTATATTTGTTTTGCAAGTTTTGGAACAAGTCTGAATGAACATTTAGGGCAAGAGTGTATAATGAGATTCACTAATAGAGTCATCACAACCATTATATCCTTATTAGGGAAAAAAGTGAAGTGGCCATATAGTGATTGATAGTAAAATATTATTATTTTTTGCACAAAAAGGTTTCCAAGTTGCATAATATTAGTTGACCACACATTATTCCCCTTGGCATAAAAACCTACTATTGATGGAAAAATTTATTTTAGCAAGAAGGGGTTCCTAAATAAACAAGTTGTGTGTGATAATCAAAGGAGAATAATCCATTTTATAAGAGGTAAGGTGCAAGGAGGGCTTTTGAGTTGTTGAGTTTTACTTAGTGTTAAGATTTATTTGATTAATGTGAGATGTCCTTTTGAGTTTAGCGTATGGTTATTAGATCCATTAAAAAAAATTTGTTTGTAATTTGGTGTATAAAAGGGATGCTTGGACCATGCCATGATATAGCTTACTTGCAAAGAACACCAATTTAGAATGATTTGAATAGGAGAGGAAATTGTACTCCATTCAAGTAACAACTATTCTTATTGGAGGATTCATGGTATATGTTAATGTGTCATCTTGTTCCATCTTTCAAACAATAAAAAAGTTGATTTCAATATATGTGTAGCTCATACACAAGTCCTCAACAAGCACTGCATAGAAATCATGAATGTAAGATGGTACTTTGCTCAAAGAAATTAGAGTGCATTTCAAAGACCCATTGAGGAATTCCTATTTGTTGAAATGGGTAATTGTAATCTTGCATAATTTTCTTATAAATTTGTCTGACAATATGGAAAAAGAAGATGGTGACTTCTTTGAAGATGTAGAATCATGCATTGGAGGTGCATTTGAGCCCCGTAGAGAATAGAAAGAGAAGATAAGAAATGCATTTATGTATCATTATCTTGCATTCAACTGCTAAATAAGTGTGTTGTTTGATCCAAGACTATAGTAGTTACTGTAATAAAGTTGATTAGTTTTTACATGTTTTCAATTTGTTGAGTTTCTACAATTTAGTGAAGATTATAACATCTCACATCTGGATTTATTATAATAAAGCAACTCACAATCACAATGTGGATTTTTAACATCTTGTGATAAATATCTTGAGAGTGAGACTATACATGTTACACAACCTACGCGATCTCATGCTCAACTGAATGTATATTTATAGAGAAGTCTTAGAGCAATGTTTTAGTATTGGTTCCTTAGATATTGATAAATATATAGAGATCTTACTTGATCTCATTCTCGGAGGAGCATAAATGTCTATTTATAGAGAGATCTTAGAGCAATGTTACAATATTGCTTACTACTTGTACTGTATTACATTATTCCTTTGATATTGATAAATATAAAGATAACTTATTTTTTATGGCAAGGCAATATTAGAGCAGTTTTGAAACTCTAAGTTTTGAAATATATGTATTGCTCTCCTTAGGTATTGATAAATATTGACAAAATATCCCTATAAAAGATCATATAAAATTATTTTCCATGTTGTATGCATCACATAAAAATAGATGGGCAAATATTAAGGATATGTGTTGATAGGTATATAATTTCAAAGGATAAAATTAGTGATTTAAGTTTGATAGAATGCAAATGCTGAAGGGAATATTGATTTGAGAGCATTGAGAAATTTCCAGAAAGGTGTGTTTTGAGTAATTTTTAGTTGTTTTGTTCCATGGTATAAAAAGGTGTGGAATTGTGGGTAGAGAAGATGCAAGAGAAAAATTAATCAATATTTGAGAAGTTAGAGAATTGAATCAAGTGGAAGGAGAGGTCTTAAAGGAGTGAGTTAGAGTTCAAGAAGTAAACTGAGTGGAAAGAGAGGTCTTGAAGAGTGTATTCCAGAGCCAAGGTTGTGTTTGAAAGTTGAGTACATTTGGGTGTATATTTGGTAGTTCTTGATAGAGGTTGATTATCCGTATTCAAGAGCTAAGATAGAGGGTTCTAAAAAAGAGAGGATTAGAAGGAAGGCAAGTTGAGAGAAAATTTGGGAAATTTGTAAGTTGACAGAAGGAGTAGGACATGAAAAGAAATGAAGAGAACATAGAGTACAAACAGGACTTCTTGAAAGGAGCAGGGTTTAAGAAGCAAGAAAGAAGGTTTGAAGAGAAAAGAGTTTATAAGGACTTTTTGAATAGAAAAGGGTGTTCTAAAAGAGAAGAAAGATATAATGAACAATAAGAGATAGTGCTTGAGATGGTGTGAGTCACTGAATCTATAAACTTAGAAACATTGGAGACAATGACTTTGGGAAGTACATGGAAAATTCTTGAGTATTTGGAGAGTGGATTACCAAAAAGAGGCAAGAGCCCTTAGAGAGTGGGGTATTCAAAAGAGCTAAGAGAAGAGCAAGTTGTGTGAAGCAAGCAAGAAGAAAATAGCAATGACATTCTATAATAAAATGGTGGAAGAAAATAACATGGAAGAGATTGAAGAGGTTTCCTTCCTCATAAAATTTCCCAAGCTTTCCAATTCCATGGTGTTTATAAAGTGGGGTTGGCTAGATAAGCACTAGGTCAGGAGTTTGGTGAATGGTATTTGTGAGATTTATCTTGATGCAATTAGGATCCAATATCCCAATCCCATGTAAGTAATCTTGATTTTGGTCCATTGGTTGTGATAATTTATGCTGAATGTGATTGTGGAAATTTTACAGATTTTTTGAACCAACCATTGGCTGCACTTGTCCTAATCCTATCTTGAACATGTCATGCAAACCCTACATGTTGAACAAAAGAGACTTCAATTATCCATTGTGTATTAAGATACTATTGGGGCTTAGCCCCATTTTACACCCTTGTCTTTTCCTTGTACAACTTGATAGGATCTTCCCATCCTTCTTGCTTTCACATGCGGTTGCATCTTCACATTGTGTATGACACTCTACACTTGCTGCAAGAACAACAAGGAAAGATGTATTACTTGTCTCAAGATCATGGTGTTGCTTTTATGAGCCTTCTTTTTGTAACCACAATGGACAGTTGAAACTTTGTGTTATTAAAGAAAGAGTTGAGAAAGAGAAAATACCAGTTTTTCTCAGGTCCAAGGATTAGATTGGAGAGTACTACATGGTAAAGAGCCATATCTAAATGAGTGGACAGACTAGAGTAAGTTCTTATATTAGTAATCGTTCAAGGTAGCACCTACTTTGAATTTTGGTTGAAAGTTGTGAGCTATCATCCACTTATTTGCACATCTTATGTACTTTATATTTAAAATTTTATTTGATGGTCACTCCATTCATATTTACTTTAGCTCTCTTTTATTTTATTTGATATTCACTCTATTCTTATGCATTTTTATGTCACTAGTTTGTTGTTTGTGTGCATCTGCCATCTTGCACCGAGTTTGTGAAACTTTGGACAAGAATATACACTCCAAGAGAGTTGGTGGCCAATGACTTACTCTTATTGCACCAATTATAAGAGAGACATATTTTTTGCAAAGGAGGAGCATAGGAAGAAGGAGGATTTTGCCATATAGTGTGGTGAAGGACTGGTTTCCAATTAGAGATTGGATAACAAGGAGGTAATTGACACGGCCAATATGCATATATTGCCTTTAGACCTTTCTTTCAAATGATATGTTTTCTTCTCATTCCTTCTAGGAGGCCAAAGGTGGTATGTGGGAACATCATCTTGGTGGTGAAGACAAAAGATAGCTAGATCTATTGTGGAGGTTCATGATTGGGAGGAGATGATGATACAGGCTCTTTAGCAGGAATTGGTTGTAATACATAAGAAAATTCACCTTATAGATGGGCACCATTCATTGTTACATTTATAGGACAATTACGCACTCACTTATTCATACAGAGGGGGTTGATTGGGGAGGAGGAGATAGTATATAATAGCATGGGTGAGGAGGGGGAGGAGGTCTATGTCCATGAGTGAGAAGCGCATGAGCAAAATGAGGATGAGCATGTAGAAGAGGATGAGTGATAGTTTTGTTATACCTTAGCCTTAGAAAGCTCTATTTTTTCTTTGCATGTACTTTGCATTTTCTCATACATAATAAGAAGTTCTTTTAGTAATAGAAATATTTCTTGCAGAATAAATATGCTTGATTTGGTTATAAGTGGTTTTTTTTGTCTTGTATTAATAATTACCATACTTGGTTTGACAAGTAGCTTTTTTTGTAAGCTTTATCTTATTTTGTAAAAGGTGGGTTTATGCAAATTTCATCATCCCCAAGATACCTCCATTAGAGGATATTTGTATCCAAGACCCATTCTATGATTATGACAACCCAATGTCAACATACTAAAATATAAACGGTAAGACATGTTGTTCTCTTGAGGATGGAGGTTGGAAATGACTAAAGGTGGAGAAAAAGTGTCACAATGTCACATGGGTCATTTCATGCCTATTTAGAACAAGAACCACTCCCAAAAGAGGGTAGAGACATCCACTATGGTACCCTAGAAAAAAGAGAAATTAATCATCACTCTAAAAAAAAAACTAATATAGATGAGTCCTTGATAGTGGTGGTTCACTTATGCCAAAGGCCTCTTCCCCATTAAGAGTCTCTTTACCCCACCACTCAGTGCCTTCCCAAAGGTTTTTTTCACCTTGAAGTTCAGTTTTCAAGCCAAAGGTTCTTTCACCTTGATGCCATTGTTGATTGCATATATCCCATCCTATAAGGCACAATCCCAACACAATCCAAAATAGATTGTCTATTTGGCTTTTATATTAGATGGTACTTTGAGTGCTCCATTGTTCCGTTTCCTCACATTGAATTCAGAATGTCAAGGGTAACTTCCTTGATGTATACAAATTTTGTGAGTAGGTACCCAAGCACTCATTCATGCTGAATGTTAAGGGTAACTCCCTTGATGGAGTGCAAATTTTTTAAGGATGTACTCAAACACACACTCCTATTGCAAGATTACTCACCTCTACTTGACCAAGCATACAACCAAAGGTGTAAGTGCAAACAATACAACATGAAGACTAGAGAAAAACTCAAGCTCAATACTTCAGTTATGAAAGAAGTGAAGCCTTCTCCTTTGGGTCTCAACCCATATATATATAGTTTATTAATTCTTGAGGAAGATAATCAGAGGCTAAGGAGTGTTTCAAATCTTCTAACTACACCTACATCACTTATAGTATCTATTTATAAGGAAGTGTATCATTTCACATGAAAGAATTTCTTAATAACATTTATTCAACATAGTTTTTATGTCGTTGTGGAAATCCAAGCTGTCAACTTTATAAACTCACGTGGAGGTGCAAATAGACTATAAAGTCACATAGTCTAACATTGATTATTATGTAAACTTTGGCTCATATTCGTCACCCTTTCTGATTAGTAAAAAGATTCTGCAGGTCTTCGTTGTTTGTCTAATTCGCATGACGATTTAGGAATGCAGAGTTTAAATGGTTGGACTGTTCCTTTATTTAAAGGAAACAATCAATGATGTTACACAAATCAATTGTTTGTTTCATATTCTTGTTCCAGCCCACTCGTTGTAGTGAAATAGGCTTAGCGATTTATCATGAATTACTTCATGTTAGAGAACAAAAATATATAAACCAAAAACCTTGTGAGGTCAATATCATTGTTTCATCTCAAATTTCGTCTGCTAATTCTCAAGTTCAGGCTCTATATTCTCTTGGGTTCTTTTTAATGGGTTCGTTTTACTCGTGGTAGGATATTCTTAGTGTATTTACAATAGATTTACCTTGTTGAATCCCTCTAAATTGATAAAGAAATGTAGATAACAAGTACCGATTCTTTAGTATATTTTTTTGCTGTATTTCTGGCTTCAGAAAGAGACCAATTCTATAGATTCTTCTATTTAATGATACCGAGAAAATATGACAGGATGCAAAGATCTTTAGATGAGAATATGGAGAAGCATGAGCTATACTCAAAATAAACTCAACAACTGCTTTGATTAGTTCAGTGTCTTTCTTCGGTGGAGTATATGTCTGGTCCAACACCGGATATGATTCCAAGAATATTGATGATATGACTACAAAAGAATGCCCAGATAAAACATAATAAAAGTGGCACACAAAAAAAGGAAAAAAAAAAGGAAAGGATGGTAAATCTGTTTTATGATCCTACAACTGAGTATATATAGGTGGAAACTCGCTCACTTGTAATTCGTTGTAATAGATTTTGCATCGTAGCAAAATTAACATGTCACTACGGTTTTAGGATGAAGTCATATACGTGATTTCGACGGACAAAATGGAGTGAGAAATTATTTGGTCAATCTAACTTTAGTAGAATGAACAAACAAACGGTTTTTGACTATTTAGACTTGTCAAGCTTTTCAACCTCTGATTTTCTTTCAATTCTTCAAGTGAGTGATATTTCTTCTTTGGACAATGTAGACCTCATTTACAATTTGTTACTAGGTTTCTGCTTCCCAATTTGACTTCAGAACTTTTCTACTAGTTTGGCATTTTTCAGTCAGGAAAGAAACTAACACATCGACTATGACTATATTTCTCACAATCGCTTAGCCCCATGTTACCTTTTTTGTCTCTCCCTTGTACGGCTTGATGGGGGTCTTCCCATCCTTCATTTTTCCTACGCGGTCGCCTTTTTTCCTATTTCTCACAATCGCTCACCTTGCAGAGCTTGTCGAACGTAGACTTAGATTTGGATTGTGGCAATTCTCTTCAGTTCATGAGAGCTGGGTATGTCATCATTTCTCTAGTTGTCGTAACCTTGCGTAACAGCTCAACACAAGACCCGAGGGCATTGATTTCAACGACTGTTCAATCTACCCGCTCTGAGAGAGCATTACAGCTCGAGGGTACCATTCAGGACTTGTAAGCTCTCGGATGTCTCGTCTAAGAGTCCATATGATAACGGGGTCTCCGGTCCGATTCCACCTTGTCAAGAGCTGCTGAAACTTACGAGTTGCTGGAATGGACAGTAACCTGTTGACAGACCAAATCTCGTTGTCACTTTCCAACGTCTCCTATGAATATGTTTTGTTACTACGGGCAACCGGTTGACAGGATCAGCTGCAGGTCTTCACTGTGCTCTCACGCGAAGTGGATATACAAGTCCCGCAATGAGCCCACGAGAATTCCTTCAACTCTTTGAGTATGCAAGCTTCTACCGTGATTTTGTGTTGTACAAGGCTTCCCCAAAGGATTCTCTTCATTATTGGATAAGTTAACCTGGACGTATCTTTCGCTTACTGTCGGAAGCACTCTTGAAGGTTTCCATGGAGAGCTAAGCGGTGGGTTTTTAAGGTTATGAATATTGATCATAAATATTAATTGAACTCAAATCAAAATTAATCAATAGGTGGAGGATCCATTAATTAAGATCCAAAATAAACCTAAAAACTAATAATTGAAAGTGGATTTTGAACTTAGGAGATTGGATCATTACCATTACCTTGATGAATAGATAGGGTAGGAGAACCCCTTGAACATCTCAAAGATTTGAAATCTGAAATACATGAATGCTCAATAGAAATAGAGCTAAAGTACCTTATTTTTCCTACCGGAAACTGAAATAGATGAATGCTCAATAGAACCTTGTGGATTTTTCATATGTGTGAATGCTACGCACAATTACTCGTAACAAGATGAGAGTAACAACAAATGAGATGATGAAGAGCGACACCTACTATGAGATATTTGCTATGAGATGGATGATGATATTTGGAGCGAGGAAGAGCAAGGGCAAGAGGATGATACTCTAGAATTACTGTTTAGATGGTGGAGTTTCATATACACTTCCCGATCTTTACAACATTGATCTTAATGTTCTCACAATTCTGAGTTTGTTTTAAATTTTTCTAAGAATTGGATTGTGGTGCATTTAGGCAACTCACTAGGATAGATTTGTTCTTGTTTCAAGCTTTAGTAGATGCAATTAAAGAGCATCATGTGTTTAAGAATTCTTCAAGCAGAAACTTTGTTTGTGGATCTAGGTCGCCCTAGCTCTAGATAGATTTGATCATCATGGGAAAGGTGCCTTTGTAGCAAGGAGTTTGAATATTTGGGTAATCATGATCCATAATGAAATTCACGAATAGAGTAATCATAGTAATTATTTCTCTTTTTGGGAAGGAGGTGAAGTCACCAAACATTGAGGAGAGAGCAAAGATATCTTCTTTTTTTCTCAAAAAGAGTTCCCAAGTTGCATCTCCTAACCACATAGATGGTACTATGTGTCCTCTAGCACAAAAACCCACTATTGATTGATGGAGAAACATATTTCAATAAGAAAGGTTTTATTCTACAAATGGTCAAATGATTTGTGAGGAAATAAGGCAAATAATTCACTTTGGTGGTGGTGAGATCCAAACCAGGAGTTTATTTGATCAATTTTAGAGATAATAGTTTGAACAAATTGTTAATAAATTTGATTTTTATCACATGTATACCATGATCATGCCATGGCATGGCTTGCATGCCATGGCATGGCTTGCTTGAGGAGATCTTTGATTTGGAGTGACTTAAGCAAATGGGGAGAATGTACTTTGTTTGAGCAATCCCAATACTTATTAGGGAATGTTGGCTATGTGTCACCTTGTTCCTTCATTCAAACAATCACAAACCAGAGAGAAGTTTGATTTTAATACATGTGTAGCACAGACCTAGGTATTGAACGAGCACTGCATAAGAGTTCTAAAAGCAAGATGGTATTTGTTAAGAGAGATCCGTGTTCAATTGAATGATCTTTCAAGAAATGCATATTTATTAAAGTGGATTGACTTTATGTATTATTCTCCACAATATTTTGATAAATAGTTTAGATTTACATGTGGAAGAAGATGGGAATTTTGTAGAAGAGATAGATTTTGACTTAGGAGGTGGAGTTGCTCCTTTGAGAGATCATTGAGAGATAAACTAGAAATTTAGTTTTCAATAATTGTTTGGCTTTCAACCGCAGAAAAGGTGGATTTATGAATCCAAGAGTGTAAATAAAGAGAATTTTTCAATCCAAGAGTATAAATAAATAATTTTGCTCAGAGTGATTTTATTATATAAATTTTATTTTTTAATTAATTTAATTTGTAGAGGTTAGTGCTCGGAGTGCTAAGGCTACTAAGGATTAGTGATTCACCTCCGAGCCTTTGACTTGATATGTGAATCTTTCAAACTCAATTCTGAAGTATATCTATTCTTGAAAAAATGGGAATTCTACATATTGCTATATTCTTGAAAAACTCGTCCATTCTACTTATTGCTATTGTGGATCAAATTCTACCTGGTGTTGAAAAACTTTTGAAAATTCAAGGTGTAGTCCAAGTGTTTCTTGCAAATATATATATATATATATATATATATATATATATATATATATATATATATATATATATATATATAGAGGTTAAGGAGGGAATCAAGAGGCATGGAAAGAGGTATCATCATAGAATTGGGAGGTTAATGAGGGTTTCAAGAGACCATTAGAGAATCAAGAGATTAAGGAGTGAATCGGGAGGCTTAGAGAGAGGAGAGTGGTGAAATTAGAAAGGAGAGAGCAATACAGAATTAGGAGGTTAAGAGGGAATTTGGGGGCTCGGAGAGAGGTGAAATTAAAAGGAAAGAGGGGAGTTATCTTGTTGTCATCCATTTGATAGACATTTGAGAGTTACAATGATGACAAGACACCCATTCAAGATGATCATTTGTCGTACCTAATGTCACAATGGCAATGGGTTAATTACCAAAGGATTATCAAAGGAAGATTTGATTGAAGACACCCAAGATAGACCATTTTTTATTGACTTTCATATTCTGAAGGATTGTTTGACCTACATTGCCTGGAGGTGTGTAATGTTCTGAGGACAAGAGAACTCCAAGAGAAACATAAGAGAAAAACACAAGGCTTCATCTCTCAATTCTCCGATGCCCCAAAGGAGCACCTTGTCTTTATTATATAGCAAAGAGGATCTACTCAAAGGGAGTTCCACCCTTAGATCAGATACATAGATTGTTGATATGTCAACAAGCTTCACCATTAGATTAGATGTATGGATTGGTGACATTTTGATCCTTGTCCTATCTGGTTGGTCAAACAAGTTGATAAGATGGAATCTTTGGGGAATTTTCTTATAGTAAGCTCAAAATAGCATGGGTGAGGTATCATTGAAAAGCTCTCAATGAGACCAAAAAAAGAGGAGAAAGTAATGATTTTTTGTCTAAAGGGAAGAATTTTCCATTTTTTGGAGCTTAATTCATCCTTTTGGGCCTCCAAAATTGGCTTTGAAGTTTTCAATGTGTTTTTAGACTTTTCCTTATTAGTGAAAGTACTCTTTTGGTGACACCTCTATCTCATCTACTTAGACCATCATATATAACATCTCTTTAGATATTACCAAGCCAGTTTCTAGCTCTAGATAATATGTCTAGCTAATGGTATTATAGGATCTTGATAAAACCAGATTTGGAGTTCTATGGGTTTAAGATTTTAGGGTAAGAGAAATTGACCTCAATAACATCAGTCTTAAGATTTCTATTTGCATTAAGTATCACAGTCCCATGTAAGAATTCCATTCCATTCACTACTTCATTTTATTTATAAGTTTTGATTTTGAAATTGTATGATTTTTCTTGGAATCCTAGATGATAGTCATAGGCGTAACCATAAATATAAAACCCACATAGACCATGTGGATTGTGCATGCTACGTAGTCTACATGGGTTGCATGTTCACAATAGTTTTGTTCACTATTTTTTCACAAGTTCCCTCCTTGTATTGAGTTTGTTAATACAACATGGGACATATACAACCATTCTAGGAGAGTGAGTGGTAAGAAGATCACACCTAATGCACAAGTTATCATGGAAGCTTTTTGTTTGAAGAGAGGGAGAACAAGGAGGAAGAGGACTATGGATGATTATTTCCTTGTGAGAGGTAGGAAGATTAGGAGGTAATTAGCATGGAAATATGCCTACCTTACATTTAGACATTTTTTCAGATGCTTTGTTGCCTTCTCATTTCATCTCAAAGACCAAAGAATGTTCATGGGAACATCATATTGGGATTGAAGACCAAGATGGCTAGATTTTCATTTGAGTACTATGATTTGGTGGAGATGATGCTACATGCTATTGAGTAGGAGTATATATAGGCATATTCACATATATAGTAACATAACATATATAGGCAGATTCACCATCAAGATGAGTGTTGCTTCAAGGTTACATATCTAGGATAGTTTCTCATTCATATATTCAAGGAGAGAGGGATATTGGGTGATGACAAGGTGGTGTATGAGAGCCAAGGTAAGGAAGAGGAGGTATTCTTCCATGATGTGGAGGAGGGAGAGGCAAAGGGAGAGGATGAGCATGTAGAGGAAGGTGAGTGAAAGCTTATTATAGGAGACATATGTTTTCTTTATACATGCACAAATCTTATCACTTGTACTTCATTCCTTTAATAAATATATATGATATATGGACGTCATTCTTATAAAAATTGAACAATTATGGTTGGTATGGATGTTTAATACTATGTATTTTTTTATGTTCTTGTATTTTACTCCTTTAGTGTTTCAATACTACATGTTTTGAATGAATGTGTTAAATTATTTAGTGTTATCTTGGTTTGATATTTTCAAGAGGTTTTGTATAGGTCAATCTCATGATATTGACACCCTACCTCATATTTTCCTTCATGTATATGGTGGTGGAGTTGTGAGTCTTGATGATGGAGTGCAAAGAGTAGTAGAGTGTGAACTGAGCCACGTCCTTTAAGGTGAGTGATAGAGAGTATAGGATAGTTGAGTTGGATACACTTGAGTGAGAGAGAGAGAGAGAGGATAGTGGAATTGGATATAGGTGTGAGAGAGCCAATGCATTGGATTTCCTAGTGAGAGAGAGAAAGGCTATGGTTTGGCTATGCCTCAAAGATATAGGAGTACTAGGGAAGCTTTGGTGAAGACGGAAGTATTTGTCCCTCATATCCTCCATCACACAAATGTGAGGAGGCAGATTCTAGTTTTGGATGTGAGATGTTTTGCAACATGAGAGTTCCATCTCATCCTATGTTCTTGGATTGGTGTACAAGGACCATGAGGAAAGGATGGTGATATTTCACCACAAGTAGTATTTTGTGGTATTTTTTCCAGCTAGGAGTTAGAGAGTTTAGGGACTATTGTGTGACACACTTTGAGGTTATTATTTGGACTAGTGGCCCCAAGAGGAAGGTAGAGCAGCTCTGACGTTCCATGTGGATTTTGGTTTCTTTCCAATTGGAGTTCACACATGCAGGCATCTCATGGCATGCCTTGGCAAGAAAAATGGGTTCTTGGACCAATGTAGTGGTTATATGGTGAGACCTTATAGTACAATCATATTTTTAGGTTTATCCACTAGAGACATAATAATAATTGATATTGATGCCCTATCTTATTGTAGTAACCACCTCCATGGTACTATACATACTCCTAGAATTTATCCTATATATAGATAGTACCTCATACACTTCATAATCAGACCTTATTATATCTCCTCTAGATAGATTTAGAGTATCCACTAAGCCATCTATTATGTTCCTATACAAGGAGTGGATCTTTAGGAGATTAGAGATTATAGTGAAGATCCTTATGATAGTCTAGCATTATGATAGTCTAGTTTTGTGAACCCACCATGCATCCAGATGAGAGGTTATGGATGTGGACCTATAGTCATTTCTTTCTTTGCCACATCCTACACATGAGACTAAGAGATGCACTATTACAGCATGGTTGTACATCATGGGCATATCCATGAGTACATATCCATACTCTTATACATACATACATATGTGTTTTATATAGATTTCACTTCCTCATCCTATACTCTCTCAACTCATTATTCTTTTAGTATGTCCTTACCTTTGCACTAAAATAACAAACACTCAAACTTTAAATTGAATCATGTAAGAAAGAAATGTATGAACCTAACTTATTCTTTTTTGTTATCCATGCACTAAAATAATGAACACTCAAACTTTAAATTTGTAAGAAATAAAAAAATTCTAAAGTAGAATAATTTAATTTATCATAGTAATAAAACACTTAAACATCCTATAAATCATTCTAGTAGCTTGTGCAGGTTTCTCAAAGAATACAAGGGGCATTTTGCAAATGGGATCCAATGAGTAAGCTTTTGATTAAAATCTACAATCAAATCTGCATGTTATCTAAATTGAAGGAATTTCAAATTCCAGATTTGGATTGAGAATTGGTAATAAGTAGGAATGAACTCAAATTCACACTAGTGCATAACGGAAAGTATATTAGAGAGTATGGATTGAACGAGATACTTGAGAAACTCAACTCATGAATGTTATGTTTAAGAAGGTCAACTCAAAATGGAATGGAAATGTTTATAAGATTGTGCAAAATGTGTACATCTTGAACTAGATCTCTTCTTTCTCCTTGGATTTTAGTACAATCTAGTATAAGGGAATTTGGATCTACATCATAACCAATGCTATCACCCACTCAGCATGGATGCAAATATATCTTAAACAACACAATAATTATACTCATAATCTCATTTGGAGTTATCTTGCTCTAGGCAATTCAATAATTATGGAATAAAATCTCTTTGATTTTGCATTTCTCTCCTTGATATGAGTTTCTACACTTTAGATCTAATCTTCTATGTTCAAAATACTTGTTCAACCTCTACCTTCTTCTTTTTCGCTTCTACAAGGTATTTATGTTCTCCATTTTTGCAAACATTTGAGCTTCTATCTTTGCAATTTTATGTCTTTCTTTGGCTCCTATTGATTCACTCTTCCATTTGCTATGATTTGCTAAAACTTGCAAGAGAGTAGCCATAGTAGGTACATTCTTTGGATTGAGTCGCAAAATTTTTCTTATCTTGTGAGATTCACTATCTTCTCCTCCATTCCTTGGGTTTCCTCATATGGCACTTTGTACTACTCCGAGGACAAGAGAAGAGAGAAAACACAGAATTGTAATACTCCGAGGACAAGAGAAGAGAGAAAACACAGATTGCACACTCAAAACATTCGATGCCCCAAGGGAGCACCTTCTCTTTATTATATAGACAAAGAGGATCTCCTCCAAGGAAGCTCCACCATAGGATTAGGGACATAGATAGGTGACATGTCAGCAAGCTCCACCCTTGGATTACTGACTTGGATGGGTGACCTGTCTGGTCTAGGTCCTATCTGGTTGGTCAAACGAGCTTTGACCGGAGGGAATCTTTTAGGGAATCTTCCTGTAGGAATCTCAGAATCACATGAGTAAGGTACCGTTGGAAAGCTCTCGACGAGACAAACCAGGGGGGAGGGAAGGCCAGCCTTTCCTCCATTGGGGGGGGAATCTGCACATTTTTGAGGCCTAATTCATCCGTTTAGGCCTCCGAAATTGCCTTCAAAGATTTCAGGCATATTTCGGTTCCTACTCTATTAGTAGAAGTCCCCTTTTGGTGATACCTCTTTCTGATCTGTTTAGTCCATCATGTGTAACATCCTTCCAGATGTTACCAAACCAATTCTCACCTTTAAATCATATGTCTAGCTATTGGTTCTAAGGTTCTCAAGTCTATTTCGGTTTCTGCCCTATTAGTAGAAGTACTCTTTTGGTGATACTTCTATCTGATCTATTTTGACCATCATGTATAACATCATTCTAGATGTTACCAAACCAAATTTCACATCTAGATCATATGGCTAACCCTTGGTATTACACACTCCATCTTTGGGTCCTGATGGAACTTCTTCTCCTCCTCCATCCCATCTTGAAAATCTAGCCCTTAAGTACTTGAGATTGTGAATGGAATTGAATCCACACTTGACTCTTGAAAATCTTCCACCATTTCTTCTTCTTCTCCAATCTCCTCAATTATCCCTCCAGAGTGTGCTTCCTCTGGTTTATGCACTACCTGAACATTATTTCTTTCTCCAATATTTTCCACAAGACCACCATAGATATATTAACACAATTTCTAAACATCAAATCCATGTGGTTACAAAATGAACACATATGACTTAACTTATCCTCTATAGTTCTACATCCTCGTTTGAACTCCTTGTCAAGAAGTCTTTCATGTGTACTCTTTGTTTTCCATGCCTTCAACTCCTTGTAAGACTTCATATATCTAGCTCACTTCTTGCACAATTTATCTCTAGTTAAGGAAACACAAAATCCACTTCCATGTCACATTAGATACATGGCCATGTAATTGAAAGCAATCATCTTCTAAATAGGCTTCTTGCAATTGCCTTCATGAATTTGATTAAAATTCTCTTCTTCCTGGCCATTGTGATTGAAAACATTCATCTTCTAAAAAGGCTTCTTCCAATTGTGTCCATGAATTTGAGTAAAAAGCTCTTCTTTTTGTAAGTAATCTAGATTTTATGCATAGTGATGGCCAATAATCTGGAATAGATCTTCATCACACTTCACCCCTTTCCTTTGTTCCCCTCTTTGATTCCCTTTATTACCATTTTCAATAGCTCTTGCAATCTTAACAGTGTTTGCGATGGAGCTATACACTCAAGCTAAAGAGAAATGGATGATATGCAAAGGAATGGTAAATAGTGGAGGTGGATGGTGGGTGAATCAGATATAGCATTACTCTCACACATTGAAATTGATATAGAATAAGATTGAGTTTTTGAGGCCCCATGGCTCAAATTAAATTTATCCATTGCAATCAATGGCTAGGATTTATGCATAATGATGTCCAATCATCCGGAATAGATCTTCATCACACTTCATCGCCTTTCCTTTGTTCCCCTCTTTAATTCCCTCTATTACCATTTTCAATAGCTCTTGTAATCTTAATGGTATTTGAGATGGAGGTATAGAGTCCAGCTGAAGAGAAGATGGATCTATATGCAAAGGAATGGTGAATAGTGGAGGTGGAATTGTGGGTGAATCAGATATAGCCTTACTCCCCCACATTGAAATAGATATAGAATGATATTTAGTTTTCGAGGCCCCTTGGCTCCAATTAAGATTATCCATTGCAATCAATGGCAAATCTCATTGAATTGCAAATGTCATGGTGTGGCATTCTCCTTGGGGTATGCCTACACTCAACTCTAACTACTCTTGCCTATTCTTGTCAAACAAATGTTAATGGTGCAAATATCTCTGAAGTTCACTAGTGGATTTTGACGAATTCAAACCTTGATATGATATTACTCCTATCTCTCCCCCACAAACTCACTTGGGAGAAATTTAAATTTCATTTATCATTATTTCAAAACCATTTTTGCATTCTTTTTAATTATCATTTTGGCGCATGTCAATTCTAGAGTTGATAACCTTACGTACCACGTAATCCTTTAATTATCATTTTCATACTTGTTAATCCTAGAGTTGATAACCTTACTTAGCACCTATTCCCTTTCACGATATCAGTGTTTTGGACCGATTTTGACTACCCATAAATGTACCTAACTGAAACCTCCCACCCTTCTATAACAATTATGGTCGCCTATATCTCAATTTACTGGAACATTTCACTATCTGCAAAAAAAACTTTACACCTACCCATAACCTTGTTTCTACAGATGTCACTATCCTGCCCGTAAATATCCATCACTTTGAAATCTGAATTTTAAACCTCCTATCGTATGCAGTCCGTGCGCGGTCATCACTCTTACTTAGGAGGTTTGAGGACTCAGTTCCTTATCACGTAGCTCCCAAGAACACGTGACTGATATGCGCTCTGTATTACTTGTGTTAGCATGTTGCCGTTCAATATAAGCACTACTGTGAACGCCATGTCAGGTCTTTCAAACAAAAGCAAGAGCCGTGGAACTGGCTTCCTGTTTCCCATTGGAGAAGATGTCGCAGTATGCGAATAATCAAAACTGGACTCAAGGAGAGACTCATTCGTATTAGTCTTCGACGTTATGGCAGACATATGATAGTGTTCTTGTAATTCTATCTACCATGTACTTGTTGAAGACAAGCAATAGGAGTTATACATGAGCTGACTATAAATTTCTATTCTCGCCTTGCTGAATCTATATTACTCCCCAGCATTCACGTTGACCTATCACGAGAGATGAACTCGTTCACCCATTTGAAACCATCATACCATCAAGCTCGCTGAAGCCGAACATAACAGCCGGAGATTATTAAATAATCATTAGAACAGCTGATATGAGCTGATAGCGTGTGCTTTGTGGAGACAACCCAATATGTTGTGGGTGCCTGGGGAAGAAAGTTGAAGCGGCTGATCCGATTGGTCAAAGACGTGCATAGGCGTTTTGTTTCAGTTGTGGCTCTCGTGCTTCAACACTTAGTAATAGTTCTTCCCCGAGATATCCTTCTACAGGAGAAAAGTGATAATCTACGAGTTGTGGTGTAACCTGCTCCAAAGTCGGAGGGTTCCACTGCAGACGAACGAGATAATGAACTGTTAGAAAAATGGCTACAGAATCTGAGGATTGAGTAGCAAACTGAAAGCAACTTAAAAGGTCAGGCCTGCCTCTATGCTTCCCGTTCCCGTCGCCTACGAGTCCAACATCGAGAGACCGAGTTTACCTTGGGTGCATTATCCTTGTCCACCAAAAGTGCTCTACACCCTTCCGCAAAGTCGCTGCTGAACCGACCTTCAACTGCATGGACACTTAGCCGAAACTCACGTTGCAAACACTGGTACAGATGCTGCTTCCTCCCTTCTCTGACCTATTAACCCAACATAATTTCCAAATAGAGTTAAGTGACTATTCGTAAAGATAGGAGACTACATGAGTTGGGGGAGAACATCTTGGTCCAGGACTGATCACAAACTTAAAGCGTCAACTGAGACGGTTGCTTAAGGTGATAAAGGACCGCTTTTACAAAAACGGAAATCAAACGTGTACACCACCAAAGAGCATGGTGTCTAAAATCATACCGATCTCAAAGTAACCTTCAGGCTTAAAGGGGACGATTTTTTCAACTTATCGATCGTTTCTTGATGCCAAGGATTTCCCGCTAGAGCTCCTACTTCCTGCAGGCAGAATATACAGGCTATGTCATTTTTAAAGTCTATATAAAGCTCAATGAAGTATGGGACCAGCTACTACTAGAAAATTGCATGGCTATCCTTGATATATAGAGACTCCAAATGTTGGCAAAGCAGAATCAGAAATCTGATGAATCTCAGAATATTGACCTACTGAGTGAGAGACTTCGATTACTTACAAGAGTTCGAACAATTTCCTCCATAGAACTTCTCCCAAAGCAGCTGTCAATTTCTTGTCGTCTACATGTCACGGAAGTAACAAGAGATCAAAACACGGAATCTGTTCCAATTTTCGTAAAGCATATAAATTTAGGAGACATATTTCTAACAAACTACAGCTGTGTAGCTTTAGTGTCGTGTAGCCCACCTGTGGAGGGGACTCTTCTCATTTAGATGCACAATATCACAAAACTCGTCTATTGCATTGCTGATGACTGCGGGATCTTCGGTATTTAAAGAGCCCAGCCGCTCCTCCAGCATACCCAGCCGCTGCCATTACACACATGTTAACTGCAACTCAGATAATCACCCTAAACAACCTACTTAGCAGGTGCAACGTGTTTGGTGCGTGTCCTTGCAAATAGATGATGTCATCGTTATTATCACCATCAAACCAAGCATAATATATTCCATGATTTTTCAGAAATATAGTTCTTAAGAACTTCCTTGATTCAGTATAATTCACACACCACGGGTCCATCATAAAAGGCTCCTACATGTGAAGGTACGAAGTGAGTAGCCAAGCTGCAGGCAACCATGTCAGCTCCATCAAGTCGTGTTCCAGTAAGGCCCAGGTACTCCCCTGATAGAAGAAAGAGCAAGACGTTATCCACTTACATAGAAGCAAGGAATTGCTTATCAGTTCAAGTCTGCTCAAGTTTCTCTGACTGCGTATATACGGACTGGATATATAACAATGAGCAGCACCTCATAGTACTTCGTCTCTATGTTTACAGCATGTTCTTGGAAAGACGAAATATTAATTGCTCTGCTCGATATTCAAAAACCTACCTAGATGCCCTGGCAACCTTGAGAGGTAATATGAAGCACCCACGTCAGGATGAAGCCCAATTGCAGTCTCCGGCATGGCGAGCAACTATCAACCACGCATTGAGTTGTCAGAATCGAGACAGTGCATGTTCAACAGACATTCCACTACTTACTTGTTTGAAGGAGATCGTTTTTCCTATCCTAAAACATCAGTTATTAGACTGATGTTCATCCCGTATATTATGGAGCCTTCTCCTCGATATGAAGGAAAACATGGGAAGTGGACACTCATGAGTGACATGCTACCAAAGAATCATTAACACACTAGAGAGAGAAGGAATTAGAGTGATGCACCTGCTGCTCCTAGTGATAGACCTTACCGATTTTTCTGTAGCAACTCGGAAGGATCCATGAATTGAGAGCCCAGTACCACCTCCCATAACAACACCATTGAGTAAGGCGACCTAGCAATTTGAGATACTCTTGGTCAGGGTAAACGTACTAGACAGAAAACAGATCGTTGACAAACAACTAACAGGCGTGCATCAGAGTCATGCCCGAAGTCAATAAATGATTTGCCAGAAATAGTCTTAATATGATCGATGAACTTGACGTATGACACAGTATACTGCACGACTAAAAATTCTCAGAAGCTCATTCTCCAGGCAAGATAAACGTACATGCGGTTTCTTGTAAGTGCCAATCATGTAGTTCAGAAGGTATTCCTGTTTGAAGAACTCTATGGCCTCATCTGTCTTTCCTGCACATACAATATCAACATATGTCAAACCCAGGCAGTGCTTCATCTATTAAGCAACTCAGAACACGCTTTAACTGCGCTTTCAAAGACTTCCATGTATAAACATTTCATTGCATGTCTCGAGTGAAAGTCTAGTAGAATGGCGTGAAAGAGCTGACATTCACAACTAAAGTTACACACCTTCATACTCTTCAATAGCTCAAGAATTCGTCAAGTACAAAGAGTTCTATGGATTTAGATAAGGACTACCACAACTACCTGCCTTCCCCATGCGGTAGACATCTGCCACGTCGCCTCCTGCACAGAAGGCCCTGCCATTGCCCTTTTGCAGTGACATATCTGAAAGGTGTCAGTTCAGAGTTTTACCACCAGTTTTTTTGTGTTCCTTATTTCTCTTTGTTGTCTTTCTAACCTCCTGTAAGATGAAATTGATACGGATATTTCTCGCTACTGGATAAGTTGAAAGCCCTACCTAGAGACAGAACAAGCACCCCGTATCTTTCTCATCTAATCATAACTCGAGCTCCGACGATAGATATTGGTAGATGAGAGCAGAAGCCATTCTAGGAACGGGTGATCCAGAACTCATTAAATGCATATGAAAGGTAACCAAGATATGCTCAATACGAGAAGAGTGATAAATCCCTAAAGTAGAATGCAGCGAATGTAACCTGAAGCAAAGGCATAACAGCTCAGACGATAGATATGTACCGTACGAAGTTCGACATGTTTATAATGCCAAAATTAACTAGAATTCGGCACTTACTTTGATGATCACCAGATGCACATATTGGTCTTTTTCCCATCCTGCATACAGCTCATATAGTCGAGCAACCTGGATTTACGACAACCAACTCAATCTTCAGTACAACTATCCATATTTAAGAATGAACGCAATCCTCAATTTTTGCAATAAGACTCAGTAGAAGTAAGATTTAGTAGTTTATGGAAGTCGCAAACATTCTTAACTCGTGCTCAGAATTCTAACGATTCAATTCCAAATCCAACGACAAGCTTCGTATCAGCTCGGAAACCAGCTCGGAAGGGAATTCTAAAAACATTTCATATGTAAATTGCTGCATAAAACTTTCGAGAGAAATCCCAGGATTCGAGATGGTGGAATCATTTCCTCGTAGAAAAAGAAAATTGTTATATGACGCTTGGACTTTAGCTACTTGAATTGAGCACCTCGTGTAATTGTCTGCTCATTCCCTAAAGGTCTTTTACCATAGGCAGATTAACAGCGTTCAGCTTCCCAGGTCGATTCAGAATTGCAATCTTGGTAGAAAATCGTTCCTCTGTCAGAATCTGAAAGCCAATCCAGACGAACTCTCAGAACTGGAAACTCTTGCAAAAACCTCATCCACATCATAACCACAACCACTTTAGCAGTCACTCAAACGACGGATCTTCCCAATCGATGATCTGAAACCTCATAAAAACCTATCAATTCAATTTCTCAGCAACCATATATTTCACATCAGCGGTTTCTCAAGCGGTCCGTACCTCTTCTTCAGGTGAAGAATCTTTGGGGGCAGCCACACTGGATGAACGACGAGACATGGCAGGATTCAACGTACGAATAGATGCAAAGGCGCCACCTCTCAATCGCTGCAAACTTAGATGCCTGAGCAACTCGACTCCCCTCATTTCTTCTCACCTTTTCTTCAGTGGCTTTACTAATTTCTGGTGTAATCGACTGTTTCGTGCGGAAACAACACTCTTTTCGCCGCTGCGCGAAATGCAAAAGGTTTTGGATTCCTCCGGCTGTACTGGACGGAGCCATCCGGCTCTCTCCGTAACATGGACGGAGTCAGGCAGATGAACGATCAAGCGTAGGACGTCCAGTTATCTCGTTCTCAAAACCTAGTTACTTTCCTCGTAATCTCTCAACGTAAACTGGGTTTGTGGTATGTTATATAGGCCTCTAATGTTCCTTCGCCAAAAGACGCCCAAAGACTTCCATCATGGAAGTGATATAGGAACTCGAGGCGAGCTTAATTTCCAATAGAATTTCTTTATTTAAAATTGCTATATATTTTAGTATATGAAGGTCCTTTAACATCTTGAGCCGTTATTTGTTTAGGATCTATAACTGAAACATATGTTTTTTGATATTCAAAAGAATCATTTTTTTAATCATTTTTTATAAATCAATCTACTTACTTTTAAGAGGTGATTGTCGTCTAGTAGGACTACTAGGGACGGGGGACTATGGACGGAAGTGTTCCTGGAGACGGGGACAACAAATGGAGATCTTGGACGGAATTATATCTAGAGACAAAGACAACGGGTGATACTAGTTAAAAGGATGGGGACAACGGGTCAGGGAGAGAGACCGTTGTGGAGGGAGACTACAGATAGAACTGTTTTATGGGACGGGGACAAAGGGTGGGAGGGGACGATATATGTTAAGAGGTCCTTTTTGCCATGTGTATCATGGACGGACTAATACTAGTTAAGATATCATGTATAAATTCATATATCCCGATTATTTATGAATATTTATGTTTTACTCTTTTAATGGAATAGAGGCTCCTTAACTTTTCATTAAGCAATGCTCTACGCATAATTATTCCAACGGGACTGGTTTGTGAAAATATCAAATTAATTAATTGAGGAATTCTTATTTGAAGTATTTCTTAAGTTACCGTGACATTTTATATTCCTTGAATGATTTTACACCATTCATAGAATATAGATAATACTTAGTGTTTCTGGTAGTTAATAACATTATTTTGAAATTCCTACATGCATAGATTTGACTCGAGTCCAGTTCTTTTATTTTCGTTTTACTTTGTAGTCCCAAATATGTTTTAAATACTATTTACATCGATTCACGTTGTTGGTAGTACAACTCTCAACAGGCCTTCAATTTACATTCCAATTATTAATTCTATTTGATCAAACACAATAAACCTAGAGTAGTTTTGTAAGCCCTCATTAAAGTATAATAGTGTATTTTACATGCGCATAATTCATACAAACCTTCTTTTATAGTATTTTATTAAGTATGCTTCTGAACATATCAATATAACTACGGCGACATAACGTTATTTGGATAAGAAAAATAACCAGTGAATTTACTAATCTAGCATTTAGCCTTTTGTGATTCTAAATATTACAATGTTTTATTTTCATATATAATATGTTTGGAATAGTACTTTAAGTGAAAGACTATTTCCTTATTAAGAGAATAAAAATATTAACAAATATTGTATAATTATGACTTATAGGTTGGTATATTCTTAATTTCAGCTTCAACTTACTAAGTACTTTAACATTCTCGGCATGTATGACAGATTTTTGTGCATAATTTTGATTTCTTTTTGTTGAGTAATTCTATTTTTGGGTGTTATTTCTGTCAAGCTCGCTCATCACCTTTGCCTTTAGTAAAATGGTATTGGTCTTGGTATCTTTTGGTGTGAATTTTCTACTATATGTATTATATTACATGAAAATAACAAAATAAGCCTTATATAAATAAATAAATAACAGTAAAATTTACTTACAGATACCTATATGATACGCATGGTTTTACAATATAAGGGTTTGTAAAGTTTACTGAAAATATGAAAGGATAGGTTTCTTGGGTCGTAAGTTCAATTTTAAGTGAAGTTTTGTTCTTGACTATTCAGAATTGAAGTATCGGACCAGAAAGAAAACGAACGTTTAATCTACTTGAAAGGACGGAATTGAATCAATAGAAAGATAAAATCATAAATTTAATTAAATATATATAGAAGTAAAATATTTATATTACGTATAGAATTATATTCTCATGTTATATTCACATCAAAGAGACAAAGACAAATAACACTATTCCAAAGGCCATGGTTATAGATAAAATCTAACTCACAAAGTAAAACCAAAAATATTAACACAACTTCACAAAGAACTATAAAGAATTCTCGACATCGGAATCTGTGATGCTTCCTAACAGTTGTAAAGTATTTAATAGATTAAAACTGAAATCTACAATGCACTTAAAATATAAACTACAATTAAAATATAAGACATTAACCTTCCTTTTCTCCCCAACAAGGAGATATGCAACCGAATTACTATCCAAGTATAGAAAATATAAAAATCACAAGATTGCTGTACTCAGAATCATAAAAGCTCAACGCTAAATTACTGAAGTCGATAGCTTTTCTAAGTAATTTTAGTAGCTCTAGTTTTATATGAAATTTGAGATGATTTTTTTATCATAAATTTGAGTGAGTAATACCTTTACTAACTGTTTAAGGAAAAATTCGAGAACATTTTCCTTGTTCAACGTTTGATGTTTAATATAGTCAATTTACACTAAATCAACTCTATTACACAAAGTCAACTGTATCAACTTGGTTTCAACATCGGTAGTTATAATGTTAATAAAATGAGAGCAAACGTAGAATCGGAATTTCATTCCTTCGAGGAAAACATTCCACAAATTCTTATTTGAACTGGCATCGATGCATAATTAAATGCTGAATAAGGATTCCTCATAAGTTTTGTTCATAAATCTAAAGAAACTTATAAGTTCTAACTTCTGCTGGTCGAATTATAGCTCATCTAAACAAGAATTTAAATTTAATTCTAAAACCAATTTGTAGATTGGGGGACAGGACAATCTAAGAGATTAAAAAAGAAGAAGATAAAAGAAAGCAAACACTAGAGATTTAAAACACTAACTAATATTGTCCTGATGGTACACTGAAAACTTGAGTAGTCTGACCTTGGAAGAAAGAATATGTAGATACAATTTACACTAATACATACTTAAGTTTGTTGAGGTACGTGTACGTCCAGCGTAAAGGATTTATTTCAACTGGAGGTAAAACCATACTAAACATAAATAAGGTCTATTTTCTTCAGTTTATCTATTTCTTATAGAGACCACTGTGATATACAATAAGTCCAAAGTAAGCTCGAACGTCGGATGTATCATTTAGCAATATGGAAATGTTTAATATTATGTTCAATCAGATACTGATTCCAAATATTCCAATATTGAAAGCTCATTATAGAAAAATTTCAGTATCCATGACAAGATATCTTCTTGAAGCTAAATCTACTTTTAATGGTCCACATTATTATGAATATTTATCCGCCTATCTCTCTCTCTCTTCCTTTGTTCATGTTGATTCTCCACAAGGGCCATCGATCGAATTGTGTCGATCTTGATTCTGCTCAAAAGCTTGTGAGGTGTTCAGCAGGTCAAACGCAGAAGAAGAGAGGCCTTGAACCTCCCCATGATTTCCAGAACAGGTGAGCTCCTTGGACTGAAATTCTACTGTATTTCGCTTCATCATCCGATGGAAATGCTCTACTCGGTGCTCAGCATTATACATATGACTTGATTTACTATTGTCATTGGAGCGTCCCAATCATCAGTACAGGTTGCTTATGTCAAGAACTCAGCGAAAGGTTTCATTAGAGGAACCTCATTGCAACGGAGAGGCCATTATGATATTGTATCAATACTGTAGTGCGATTCGCAATTGTCATACTCGTTGGTGGGGGTACAAGCTCCCACAGGTATTCTGTAGTCTACCTCCTTGTCCAGGGGTGAACAAGAACTACACGAGCTGTCCCATCACATACCCTCTGCCCAGTTTTCTGTAGGAAGTTGAGTGTTTGGACAGAAAGGATCTCCGATTTCTGAACATGAGATTAAGCTGGAAGCATGTTAGATGTGGTCTACCATAGTGCCAGTTGGTCCTAGGGTTGTCCATACCTCGGGATGTCATCCACATCTGGGTGCTTGACCTTCATGTTCATGTTTCTCATGCTAGGCCTTGCATTTACAACCTTCATTGATTGAGTAGGAAAGCCTGAGCTTCTTGTCAGATGTTCCAGCTTAAACGACATCCTCATAGGTCTAAGGACTGTGCTTCGTGACCACCTTCTGATACAGTACTGTAATTTGAAGGCACCGTAGCTCTTGGTGGAGGGAAGTAGCCGTCTAGGTCAGAACTGTCGACAAATCTTGGTTCGAGGAAGGCTCAATCTGGTGAATAAACGCGGCCAAGTGCCGAACCGAACTAAATCAATCGTCAGTCAAGTGGAGTCGCCCGAATCGATTGAAAGGGCCTACACATCATCATTTGTCAGATGAGGTTACGGGCACATGGCAGGTTGCACATTCAGACGAATCTGTGGCGGATATAATGAGGAAGCAAAACTGAAATTTTCATTGCAGACACTAATGACTGTTTTCTTCTGTGCTCGTTTAGTTTGTGACTTCTGTACTGTATGTTTGTCGAAAGTAGCGTTACACGTGATTCACAAGGTGAGATGATCATATTCTCATGCATGTAAAAGATTGTCTTCGACTTGTTCTTCTCCGATTGCATTTAGTCAGCGAGGTGTAGGTGAGTATCAAGATGCATACTCGATATTGGAATCTTCTCCAGAGTACCAGGAGGGAGTCACTTAGTTCCTGCAGAAGTATCTGGAAAGAATGAAGCACTACCTCTGGGCCGTTGATGCACATCCGCGCTTTCGCTTCAAGGTAGGTTATGTACAATTTTCCAGGTTAGACGGTCACCTGATATTTGTGTAAGCTCTACCGTATTATCTTCTTCAGCAAGTCGAGCTTTTGCAACCAGCCGACTGAAGGCTAAGATGTTGACTGGCGAGTATAGCTCACATTGTAGATGATTAAATTGGTGGGAATCCGGTTTGCATAGGAAGCTTCTTCCTATGACGCATAGTGATTGACATGACATATGGTAACCTGATAACAAGCTCTTCATCATCCTCCAAAAGATGACGAAAGTGTATAGGAATGTGAATTTGACTGGTAACTTCGGACACCGAAGAAAACCTTCCAGAATACTTTTGTTATGTTACAAATGACCCTTTTCTAGTCAGTCGTTGCACAATCAGTACTGTTGATTGTCCGAAGCAAACATGACCTGTTGCAGATTGAGATGGACTATCTGGCTTGGGAGAAATACACCGTCAAGGATTTGACCTTGAATGCTGCTAAAAGGAGCTCCAAGTGCCTAGTCGTACATGTGCCAGAGTCAATGACTAGATTCAAGTTGTGGCAGAGAGACACCAAATGATTGTAGTCTTGAGGGTCATGCGGGAGTCAGCTAATAGTAACCGAAGGATTCGAGCCTCTTGAACAATATTCAGGGCCAGATCTTTGTTACAGATAAAGGTTCGACCATGTTGTGATCTGCTGACACATCTTCCAATCGAATAACATCGTCAGAAAGTGTTTCTTAGTCCCGAGTCCTCTTTTACTGTCCTGGAAACTCCACCCTGCAAGTCATTTTTTGTTCTGGTATCAGCGAGATATTTGGAACGTGGGCGCTCCGAGGCACGAGTTCCATTAGCCACAACCACGTCTTGACCAGGATTCGCTACCATCAGATCAGCTAGATAATCGTCTTTTAGATGGTTGGAGGTAATTTGTTGATGATTGTCTGTATGTTCCGATATCCAACTGCCGACCAAATAACTTGCCTGAATTTACCGTGTCCATTTGGGTGAGAGTACGTATCTTATCAGCCGTGTTGTACAGACTTCAACTTGCTCATCTTCATCAGTAACATCAACGCTCTTTCCTAAGCTATGAGAAGATTCATCATACCTTCTCGGTTGTAAGACTATGAGAGTAGTCCTGACATAATTGCTTTCCAACAATCTCTTTGGCACGACAACAACAATATGCAGATGGGGTGCAGATGGTTCACGTAAGTTGTACTTGGATACGGAAGTTCTTACGGTAAAAAATTTGAGTGCAGTGATACGGGTATGCTGCTGGTGTGCTGGTGTGATGCCCGATATAAAAGGGATGAGAACTTTCATCTTGAGGCTTCTTCCTCTTGATTTCTACGGTACAGTACTCCCTTCCGCGTGTTTTTCCTGGTTTCGCTTCAGATCGCCTGCTGTTTTGAACTGAATTTTTGGTTCTCATATGGGGATTCCCAAATGGAGTGTGAAATTAGCAACAGTGAAAAGGGAAAGGGAAAGGGAAAGAGAAAAGTGGAAAGTGGAAATTTGCATTTGCAGGTTATGCAAATACATGCAAGTCTTTGTACTATTGATGAGTAGGTTTGTCACGTAAATGATGACAACAAATATTCAAAGATATGATAAGTCAGTGGTGGAGTCAAGTGGAAATAAATTCTGTAAAAGTCATCAATGGCTGTGAGTAAACATTAAAATAACAAACTCGCCCAGTCATGTGACTAATTTCCCATTAGATTTTTGCCCGAAAGTCCCGATCATCAAACGTTTTTCCCAGAGGAGGTAGAACATAGTTCCGTTCAATAACTCGGGCAGATATCTTTCAACAAAGACAAGCTAGATGTGAGAAAAGCAGATGGAGATTGTCGTGGACGTACTTGTTCACAGGAATCCCGTTAGTACTTTACATGAATCTGCTCAACAACGATCAAGCAACGAAAATGAATCACATTGGGCAACTCTAAGGTCGACAATTGTTCAGGTTGGCTGTAGAATTATTTTCATTTTAATGAGTTTACCATAAAGCTTCATGACTTATGGGCGAATAAACGAAGGGTATAAAGCGAAGCTTATATCCACATGACAGAGAAGACTAAATGGATTTCTAATGTGGTCATAACATTAAAGTTTTGTCGTTTGATGCACAATTAGCAAATAAGGTAAAATAGAGTTTGATTTTCTGTTACTTTCAAGCAAATTCATCTTCTAATTAAACATCTCACATTCATAGTTTACATGTGTTGCAAAATATTTAGATGTTAGAGTGTATAAAAGATGAATGATCATTCAAACTAAAATGACCGAGTGGCGGGTCATAAGTACAGCAGAGAGCAGTATGCCAAAGTAAAAATGATAGAAAGAAAAGACAGATTAGAGAGTAATAGTTATCGTGTGCATGGACAGATAGAGTCAATATATTGTCCTCTTAAAGTTCAAATTTAGGACACTGTTATATCCACACTTTTGTCCATAACTTGACTTAGAATACTAGATTCATAATGCGTACATAAACTTGCATATGGCGACTTCGACTTTGAAAGATATCTGCTGATCGACATATATATTTATATAAAATGAAGATAAAAGAGAATACCTGAAGAACAACATAACAAAGAGAGAACCCAATAGGCTATATTCAGATTGAATGGTGCCAATTTCCCACTTAAGATAAATCTCGATATCTGCGACCGTGCTCGGGAAGATTTCTCGGGGTCTGTCAGGAGTATCGGTTAAAGTATCAAACCAGCGGATATTCCTGGAGTTTACAGGAATCTTTTTGATTCCTGTAGACATTCCAGAATATTACAGTCCGGACGCCGGAGCTATACAAAAATGTGCCGGAGCGATTTAGTATGCAGTATTGCCGGCCTGTTCCGGACTTTCCCGATCGAGATTCCCCTCACCAGCGAGTGGTACTTCCAACTGAATCTCGAGAAATAGCATACAAATCCGCGACTAGTATAGATTTTCGTGGATTCATATCCACCTTTCGTCGGAATAAAATGGTCACTCTGACCGAGTCTGTTAATCTTGGTAGATTGCCACAATCTATTCCAAATCGCTGGTAAGGAATAGGGGCGGAATATGTCTCATTTGCTGTCTATTTCCTATATTTTTCGAAGAAAAAAAGTCAAACGTAGATCTACAGAGAACACACTCGTTTTGCACCTGGTGATTGTAGTACCTAACCATATTAGCGCGTCTAGTCCACGCGGAACTGACTATAACTGATGGTGAAGGTGAAACCAGCAGTCAAAGAGATTTGCATTCAGAACCGGGATTAGAATAAGCAGGGGAGGGGAATCTGATTCGTAGCCTCATATGGATTCAAATACGTGAAGGAACCGTCCTGTGTCTTTCTTGGATGTTGCGAAGAAGGTGGTCAGTGAAGTTAACAGTAACTGCAATTAGTGTGCGGTATACGATATCTAAAGTTAATTACGCGTGAGGGTTAAGGAACCAGTCTTGGAAGTGGTTCTTGACCAATGTGGTTTCAGTTCTGGTTCATTAAACATGAGCATGACTCCCTTACATGTGAAGTAACTGCTGAACTGCACAGTGGAGATGGCTCTTTGAATCTTCTGGGTCGCAGTGGGATCTTGAACTTCACTTGTTAGGTTCATCATGGGGAGTACATTGACGGTTTTATGAACTTCTCTCGGTCCCCTGATAGATGTTGAATGCTTGAACAATATAAGATCGTGGACTGTGGCTGAGAGTTATAAAATTGAGCAAATCTGTTCACTTTACATTGTTTCACCACCTATCTAAGACAAAATTAATGTAGTGTTAATCTTTACTTTTTCATACAAAAATTACTGTGCATAAGCTATTTACCGATAATCAAACTTGAGATTACCATTCAGGTGGATCCAATGTATTAACGTAGGACCTTGAAGGAGAGCAGGGTGTGTAGAAAAGATTAGACTCATTTCTTGAACTTCAATCCTGCCCTTGGTTTATGAACAATGTCATCATGACCTCAAACTAAAGATTTTCCCCTAATTTAGTTTATGAGCTAACGCATGTCATAATATAGACAGTTGTGTATTCAAACTCATTTTAATTGCCGAAAACCAGTTATCGTATCAAAGGTGATCCAAAACTTAAGCATAATGATGGGACTATAGCTACGAAGCAAGGGATCAAATCCATCCACATCATATGTCCTCTTGTACACCCGGACAGTATAACATATCATGGATTGGTGTGACAATCCGATTAGACGATATTAACAGATTGAGTAGGAAAGCTGGGGCAGTTCATTGTGTATTTTTTTAATGTTGACAAAATCCTAAATTCAGAGGGTAAGATCTGCAAGATCATTTTATTATCAAGGGGCCCAAGCATACAATAAACTTTTCTTGATTTCCGTCACAACCAGCATGTCATATTCTGTCATGAAACAATCACAGCATATTCTACAATTTCGCTCTACAAGATGAGGAACCGTGCCATGAGCTCTAGCTCCAAGCTACACTAATAAGCAAGTGAAGAGGTGAGCGTGTATACATTGTCAAGACATTAAAGTTTTCTTTATCTAGCTTTAGTGTCAACGATTTAGGGCTAGTGCCCTAGCTGATATGATAAGCACAAGTGAAGACGATAACCAATCAAATTTAAGTAATGTATTTGCTAAGCTGAAACAGATGAACATCAAATTGAACATAGGACTCTACGTTTATGATGTAGAAAAGTCTATCGTATCAGACACGAAATGTTTAAAAGCAGATCCATGTATGTAGTGCATAAAGATACTTTTTCTAACAGAATTCTGCAATAAGATGCCGATGGAGAGGTAAGTAACTCAGATATCCTATCAGTTGCATGAATGGTGTTTAAGAGTAGGAAATCATGGTTGTCAATCAGGTTGCATGTAGGATAAAGTAACTTTATAGAAAATCGTGCTTCTCAGCACCGAAATTGGTTTCTTGCTTTTCTCCCAACATATTCAGGATGCTGTCATAGACTACTACTACTACTACTACAACAGAATTTCTCCAAGGACATGCAACACATATCTGGGTGAGTGACATCCTTCAAATAGCAGCTTTTTCCAGATAAGGCCAGTGGAAAAAGATCAAAGAGGAGAAGGTGGAGATAATAAAACAGCGGAAGAAACAGAAACGCCTTCACAATATCTGGCTCAGCAAAAGTCTGCAGTTCCTGGATTCCATATGCGCCTACCAATACGCTAAGATGGATCAAAAGCACATGAATGAATGAATGCAGCCAAGGACGCCGTTGTCAACCAATATGATTTAACTTTCTTTCAGACGATATGAACGACGTGATGAACATCGGAGAAGATGGACTCGATGTTGACGATATGATCCCTGGAAAGCTGTGCAAAGTTGGCATCATGATTATAGTGGGTTACTACTCCATCCCTTGTTCAAGCACTGTTCGGAGAAAGCCGGCAAATAGTTCATTCAACTCGTTCCGGCCGATCCCTTGCTGTGCCGGTGTCTAGTGGCGAAACAGTTGTGAATATTCGAGATCTGTCCTTTGAAACAGCGAAAATTTCTTGAAAATAGCCCACCAAGTCTGGTGAAATTCGGCATCTGGACCCGGAGAAAATCTCCCGGAGCACTCCTGCACTGTTGATCAAGTCCGAATTCATCGAGCTCCTCCGCTGCACCTCCTCCGCAGATAACCGACCCATATTGATTAAGACAGTGAAACAGTCATTGGCGTGTTTGTCAACGATTCTATGACCTTTTGAGCCGATTCTGTAGGTTATGATAGCTATCATTTCCTGGTCTTGTTTACTGGGAATGTTACGTAATCGACCCCGTTTCTGCGACGACTATTCCAGATATTTATCTTCGATGCAGCTCGAACATCGGCTCGATATCCGGACTACGGCAACACAGCTTAATACGCTGCTTACTAGGAGTCTTCACCTGTTTGTCCAGGCGATAATAGTGGCTATGTATGTACACTTAGCGCATGCGTGGAGTGCAGTGAAGAACAGTCAACGTGTGATTGAGTTGATTGTTAGAATATTGATAGCTTAACGTGCAAAATCTCGACATGGCGACTCCTCCTTTGTAACTGTGAGCTTGTATCTGGTCTTGGAGCGTTCATTTGATTACATTTTCCGTTGCTAATGTGCGGGGCAGGCGGGGGGTGTGCTTTGAGACTTCAAGAAAATTGGTGGACCACACCCACATCGGGGTGTGCAATGCGAATTTATTCTCTCTTTCTGATGTGTCTTTATTAGTCTCTACAGATGTTGCTGCCGAAGTTCTAGCGATTCTTTACCATCCACTCCAACAACCTTTAACCCCATCCACAGATTACTATGATACTGCAGTATTATTACTTATGTGTATATTGAGGAGATAGATAGATACTGCATCACCACTGAGATTCCATGCTTTGTTCCCAGCATAAAACAACTTAGACGAAAACTCACCACATGTTCTCTACTCGAGTGCTTTCCTTTCCACCCAAGACCAGATTGCGGCTATTCGTCCGCATGTTATCGAAAGTTATAAGAGTGCAAAAGACAAATTTTTATTCGTGTTAGTCTTAGAAAGAGAGCCACTTGGTTGAAATCTAACCCTCCAGACAAAACGTTCAAGTACCATCATCTCCCCTACTCCAGATATTGGATACTACATAGTAGCCCCGCGGTACTATTGATGATTTTCTACTTTGCAGTACAGTAGTTCTTGCCTCCAACAAACCAAATAACACTTACATGCCGGGCCACAATAAATGACGAGGATAACTTCTACGTACTAGAGGTTAATCAAGCTAGTAAATAGGTCAGCACAATCTTCTTCTCTCTCTAATAGCTTAGTTAACTCTCAAGACTCGAAAGAGTCCAAACACCACATGAAAACAGCCTCCCCAAAAGGTGATACTTGTCAAAGTCTTCACGAAACTCTTCCTGGCTCATCATATACGATACCCAAAGTAGTAGACGTGGTATCGTTCAGAAGAACCAAGAAACGTACGCAGAATTTGCAATCACAAGAACTAAATTTCTTCCCCGCAGAGAGTGCACGTTGGTCATACATTCCCCAAACTTTGATAATGACATCTCCTTTAGCCCAAAGTATCTCGAGTGTTCTTCGCTTAAAGGCACACATCGTGGATGAAAAGGCTTCACGAAGTCCAAGTCGACAGATTAAATAGGTGCTCCTCGAGACTACATCCCTTTTAAAACTAATTTTTTTTCACTGCATTATAACGACTACCGTACACTTGATTTGGGCCTCGAAGGAAATTCTGCGCTCGAGCCCAATAGACGCCCCGCCCATATAATGATATAGAAAAGAGACAGTAGAGCCTGGGCAAGGAAGCAAAGCTCATCCCATCCCGTACACGTGTGGATGACTGCGGCTAATGTTGGAGGGACGAAAAAGTCCTGCCCCGTTGGAGGGTAAATAGAGTTACTCAACCCAGCCCCGTGTGATGGGAACTCACTCAACCAGCCTCCGGTCACCAGAGTGCTATACCACTGGTATTTCAGCCAGAAAAAGGTGGGAGCTAGCAATACCATGGTATTGACACTGAGTTGACCGACACGTTGGTAGGTCTGGTTGTGTAAAAGTGGGTGCCCATGGCGGGGTCGGGTGGAGGAAAAAGTCCTGTAGAGAGGAGAAAGGGAGGAGGGAGGAGAAAGAAAGCACCTACCAACACACGCGTGCGTGGTGTTGTCAAAGCGAGACCGACCACGCGGTGCAGCTGCTCGCACTGTAAATGGGGTCTCGGAGGAGGAGGAGACGAGGAGGGGAGTGAGGGAGAAGATAGAGGAAGAAACCTCAAGACAAGACATGCCGGAGTGTTGTGGTGGAGGTGGTTGTTTTGGTCCGACGGATTCATCTGCCGTTGGTGTCGTAGCAGTTGTTGACTATCGTTGCATGCTGAAGAGGAAGAAGAAGAATTGCAATGAGGGAAAAGGGAGTGGAGAATTCGGCGCAGAAATGAAAGGTAGTGGTTTATTGAGAAAGTTGTTTGGGGAAAGGATGGTGATGAGTGAGTGCTGCTGTGATTGTGGTCGCTGCGAGAGGAGAAGAAGGCGGGGAGAAGAGGAGCTCATGAATATGAGCTGCTGGAGTGTTGGAGTGGAGGAGGAAAAAACTGGAGTGTTGTTGTCATTAGGGTAAAAGAAGAAGGAGGGAGGTGGAGCAGGGTGGTTTGCTTGTCTGACAGCGAGAAGGTTGGAAGATTGCTGTAGGGCCGAAGAAGAGTCGAGAATGTTCTGTTCTCTTAAGTATTGCGGAGCTCAGCTGAGAGCTGATTTTATGGTCAAGTCATTTTCTGCACCCTTGCGATATTTGACGATTCAATTGGAGTATGGTGAAGGGTGTATTTGTGGTCGGGAAATGTTCGTTGACGAAGAGTGAGTCGAAGACTAACTTGTCCGGAAAATGGCGCGGGAAGATTAGTCTGGAGGAAATGTCAATGACAGGTTTGTGTTGTTGGTGAACAAGGGTATTAATAATATCACAGAGCGCAGGGATGGGGTCCGACGATAAAGCTGTGAGAAGAAAGGAGACGGCACGAGGTGCTCGCATTCTACCTGAGAGCCCTCGCAATGTCTACGGGGGCATGGACAGTCCTGGTTCGAACAACGGTCTGACCGAGTTCTCGCTCGAAGAGCGCTGGTTGATCGATCCCGCTCTACTGTTCGTTGGTGCTAAAATTGGAGAGGGTGCACACGGGAAAGTTTACGAGGGGAAGTATTTGGACCAGAATGTCGCAGTCAAGATTCTCCAGCCTCCTGAAACTGCCGAGGAGATGGCGAAAATGGAATCCCGATTTGCCAGAGAGGTGGCCATGCTCTGCAGAGTCGAGCACAAGAACCTGGTGAAGTTCGTCGGAGCATGTAAGGAGCCAGTAATGGTCATTGTTACTGAGCTTTTGGGGGGCAAGTCCCTCCGCAAATATATGGCCAGCCTCAGGCCGAAACGGTTGGATATGCGCTGCGCTGTCAGCTTTGCCCTGGATATCGCCCAAGCTATGGACTGTCTCCATTGTAATGGTATCATTCATCGTGATCTCAAGCCCGATAATTTGCTTCTGACAGACGACCAAAAGACCGTGAAGCTGGTCGACTTTGGTCTGGCAAGAGAAGAAACGCTTACTGAGATGATGACAGCTGAAACTGGGACCTACAGGTGGATGGCTCCTGAGCTTTACAGCACTGTAACTCTGAGAAATGGAGAGAAGAAGCATTACAACCACAAAGTCGATGTATACAGTTTTGGCATTGTGCTTTGGGAGCTTTTAGTTAACCGCATGCCTTTCGAGGGTATGTCGAACCTACAAGCTGCATATGCTGCAGCCTTTAAGAAAGTTAGGCCAGTTATTGCCGATAATTTGCCGGAGGACCTGGTGTTTATCCTCCAATCCTGCTGGGCCGAAGATCCGGACATACGACCCAATTTTGCACAAGTAGTGCGGATGCTCAACGCCTACCTCTCTACCCTTCCTTCACCTCGTATGCCTGGTTCTCCTCTTACTCCAGTAGTCCCTATGCGAGTTCCTGTGGAGGCGCCTCCAAACTTCGTCAGGTCAAGCGAAAGCAAGGAGCAAGGCAGTAATGACCGAGGCACTCCTATTAGCACCAAGTCACAAAAGTTTTTCATGTGGTTTGGCCAATGCTTTTTATCGGGAGCACAAGATCATGCCTCTGTCTGAAGTGCGCTGAACTTTTGTCCATATGATAATCTCGTTGTTCACAACAAATCGGAAAGTGCTGGAAAGAGGATGATAAATTATCAAGCGAAGGTGCCAGACTGGGGAGACTGGCTCTTCCATTGCATTATACCGGTACTGCTGGCTCCTATCGAGGGGAGGTTGTATATTTGACTGACACTCTCGCAACGCATGTGTACATTACTCCAAGGTAAGCTACAAATCTCCGCATGATATGTTTCGAACTGGTGGGGACTTGCAAGCTCTTGTTTTAGATGTTCGCGCAGTTGTTGTTTACCAACAATCAAGAATTTAATCACTGAACAACTCTTTGAAGATAGCTTGCGACCACCAAACCAACTTCTGCCTTTGTACCCACGGTTTTACTGATTCAGCTAAATATCACCGTTCAGGTCTAGTGGCCACAACCGTTCAAGAATTTACTTGGAGTAGCTGCGTTCCCTCTGCATACTATCACAGAGAATTCTCAATTTAGTATTGCACGAGCAGTACAAGGCTGCACTGATACGTGTAAGCTAATTTGTGTGTACAGTAATCAGTTGGCCAGCGCAGCGCGCTCAGGCCCTTATTAGTATAGGGTTAAAGAACGGACGAAAAGCTCAGGTAGAGTAGATATGGCTTAGTCTTCGCCAGAGTTTCTGACCGGGAGAGAATGGATTTTGCGTAAATTAGCGTTCAGTACCCAGTCGAGTACTCCACGATAGTCCTGGATAGTAGATATAATAGACTCACAAGCATGTTGATGGCAAATTATTTGCGGCTACCAAGGTCTTACTCGGGCCCCTTCTGTTTGCAGGATATGCGTAAATGGCAATCAATCAAATTGTGGTGATTCGTTCGGAAGCAGTCACCACTGCTGTACATATTCCACCTCGTTCTGACGTTCAGGACCCTTCTTACAGGAATATCCCTGTTGTCTAAGTCTTGACTCCCTTCAAGTCAGTTCCTCTTCGCAGAGAAAGGTTGTCGATTGAAAGATGGCGTTTTATGTTTATACCTTTGCCACCTTTCTCTAGATTAGTTTCTACTAGCAGCATACCCCAATCGTTGTGCCCTTCCCGAAGCTCTTCTCTAGAGGCCCGTACACACTTCCGCGATGACGGACGACGCAAACAGCAGGGGAGGTCCTTTTTGCCATCTCAAGATGTTACCTTGACTTGGTTCTTGTGCTATTTTCTTCAGGAAAAGGTAGGTAGGGCATTCGTCAGTATTTTAAGAAGTCTTGCCAAGCTATAATGTAGGAACTGGGTCTATCGGCATGTAAAGGTACTTGGTGAGAAGTAGGCGAGACCTCTCAGTTAAAATCAGCTGGTATAGATTACTATTGGACGGGACTTGCCTTGGACGACGATTGTATGTGTCATGACTTAACCTTCAAAGTGAATTTTAGACTTCATGAACAAACTACTCTCTCACAAACTGCATGTGATGTGTTTGAGATTGGGACGGGATTTTCCCGTGACGCCAATTTGTTGAGGTTGTAGTCCACACCTGTCCCGATTTTCTTATGTGTTTCGGCGAGAACTGACTCAGTTTGACTCCGATTGTAGATTGAAGTAGCAGCCTTCCTTTTTGTTTCTCCTGCAATCTCCAGTTGTCCTTGGTCAGGTTGTATGTGCACTGAAGGTGCTATTCATTGTATAAATCAAGAAGGGCAAGATGTGTCGACGGGCGTTTGAACTCTGCAAATCCTCAAGGGCTTACAAGATTGCGGTGCAACGGAGTAACAACCTCCATATCCAGGATAATACCGTCCCATCTTCCACGGTTCCAACGTAGTAAACTTGGTCAAATTGTCAAATCGAGGAAATCGCGATGGAGAACAGCATGTTGGATACGACGTGGTAGTAAAAGTAAACGTAACCTGGCGACGCACGGAAGTTGAAATGTAATACAGCTGACTCCACAAATGTCTTCGTCTCCCATATGAAGTGGCTTGGCGGCTGGCTGGTCAATGTGCAGTGGGTCCTCCACACCGTGCGGACCGAGAAAGTGGCCCAGGTCGGGATGGGTGCGCTTGGGTCCGCAAGGAAAAGTAGAGATTCCTCGCTTTATCGCAGCTTCCTCTCGGAAGCATAGATTCCCAAGGAGACTACCACAAACCCGAACCTTAAAGGGTCTGGATCAGCAAGTAACTAAAGGACGGAGGAAATGTGAGTACATCTACGGCTTGCAGCGGCCTGAACGATTTGGAAGAGTAGGAACACACGATAGACGGGGAAATGCTGAAACTGGCTACGAGGTTTCTTGGCTGCACTTAGCACCGAGAAATCGTTCTTCACCCTAAACCCGATAATGATGTTTTTGCTCGTTGAAAGCACTAATCCTCGGCTTATCCTTCATTCCCTCTCTGAAAACACTGGTAACGAGATATACCACGCATTTTACAGAGGCACCCTCCAAGGAAGCCGAATGTGCAAAACTGAAGATGGGGAAATTCAGGTTCGAATATGAAGGGAAGGCCAAACCAAGAAGTGTAGGGGCAGGTAAAGATGACCTCATGAAGAAATGATTTCTCGCCAAGTTCGAGTTATTCTTAAAAGTCGGCTATCTTAGATCCACTTGTGGACCCGTAATCCTCCTTCGATGTAGCAAAGGCGTCGCAAAGAATCTGTCAAAGTTGTCAAAGAATCCATCAAGTCAAAGTTGTACAGCCAACAACTTTCAAGCTGTTACTGTCACTCAGATCATGGCCCACAAACTCTTGTTTCAAGTTACAGTAGCTGTTGAGCATATGAAGACAACAGATTTAGTATCGACTGAGGAGTTGTAGCTCTCCAAACAGGAGTGGTAGTGTAAGAAGGTAAGGAAAGTTGTGACTGGAATTGTTTCATAGCTTTTGACTAACTTGGTTTCCCGCTCCCAGGAGATGAACGCGTATTAATGTACAATGTGCTCTTAGATTATATTTGTTTTATGCATGCTTCTTAAATGCTATCAAAATCCGTTTCATGTTTCATCCTCTGCTGGAGCTCGTGAGAAGTCGGTTGCTGGAAGCTTTTTGAGTTGTTATGGTGAACATGGAACGATCTTAAATCCTTTGTTCTAAAGTAACTCGATGACAAAGAATGTCCAACATTCTTTTTGTTTCTACCTCAAAAGAAGAACTTGAAACTCGTCCAATTTGTATCTATGCCAAAACTCTATGCTGAGCCTTTCGACTTAAAGATTAGCTTTGTCCTGGCGTCTTAACGGATGAGTGTCTCATCTGTCAAGTTCGAGCTCCAGAAGTCGCTGCTTCATCTCGTCTAGAGTATTTCTCATCACGAGAACTTATCTCCAGGCTGAGCAAATCGTTTTGGAAGTATCATATGCAAACTTATTCCGCAGAACAAGAGGTAACTACATGCCGAAGGGCCGAATATCATATGCAACTTATCCCGCTCTAAACTGCATCAGCAAATTCTGAACCTTCGTAAGTCGACGCTGTAACGATCCAGAGTAATGAGCCTTGTTGAGCGAAAGTTCACCAGCCTATACCTCGGCGTGCGGAGTCCAGAACTTGAATGAGTACTCGATCTCGGGAAAGTCACACTTTCCGAACAGATTCCCCCCTGAACCTATTCACCAACCCATAGATGGACGTCAGCGCGAATGTGCATGAGTCTCCTACAACGCCCAGACCCACAGGTACATATTCCTCCTGAACAAACCACTATTCCGAGAGACCTGGAATTGGTGAAATTTCTGCAGGTAGATTTGAGCCGTTTCCGCATCAATTGAAAGCAGGAAATCGCGGGGGCAAGCAGGTTGAGCTTCCAAGCTAATCCCGAAGGTATATTTGGAACCTCAACCGAAAGTATTCCCCAATCTCTAAATTTACTCGACACTAGCAGGTTCGGGGAAGGAACCCCCGAACAATGGAATCCACCCAGAGAATGTGACGGCATCATCATGTGAGTGGTCTGATGAATTAGTTTCCATCGCCCTTGTTTGGGTAGACTTGCATGGCGTTATACGCAATGACATTGTGAACAAGCACCGTACTGGATTCAGAAGGACTGATATACTGTCCATTTGAAAGTATCACTACGTACTCACGGCACAGTATATACACTTCACATTTATTGAAGATAGACGACGACTGAACCTATCTTATCCAATTAAGCCTCGTCGATTCTTCGGTTATGCAACGTTATAGCTCTCAGCTTAATATGAGAAACAACAACTAATGAAGATAATCTTCATTCAAAAATCAATAGGAGTACAAAGATTTTACAGGGAGTAAAAGGAATTAATTAGATTCACTACTGTCTCAGGCGTTCCTATGGTTCTCGGTGAAGTAAATCTCGAAATTTGTAGATGAAATTATGACCTTGATTCACGTTGTCGAATTCTCATTGGTTTTCAAGTCGTGTGAGAATCCAATGCCATGATTTGATGCGTGGTTTTATATTCGATCCGAGTTGAATAAGAATTTGATGCGAACTAGAGTGGGATATTGTGGAGTAGGTGCACTCCGAGATAGTTCCGTCTATTGGCTTTGGTGGAGACATATCCGCTTGTGTGGGAGATGGCCAACCTTCAGTCAGTCTCGTTCTCTTTCTCGGGTTTGCAGTTCTAGAAGCGAAGAAATAAGGAGAAGAGCCTTTACAAATGTTGATCGTTGTAAAGGCTGGCTCACAGGAGCTGCTCCAGAATGCGCAGCGAAACTTCCCAATTTGATGACACTCGATGTGTCAATAATCCTTAAAGTGATGCCTCAAACTACGTCAACTTATCAACTTTGAAGACGTTGAATCTTGACCGGTATTGTCTGATCAGTCGCTGAAAATGGGCTGAAAACTTTTCCTATTCCAGATTCTATGGATCTGGAAGAATTGGATCTCGCGGAGATTTCTTTGAGCTCGTTCCCTTCATAGTCCCGAAACATAACTGATAGGCTGTCACATTTGACAAATCTCAGTCTCCGTGACAATAAATTGAACGCTTTTCATATCTCCAGTATCTTTAGTTCGAACAATTTGAACCTCACAGCTAACTGTTTGAACTCCTTGCCTTATAGCACATTTTTACTTAGTCCCTCAATTGACTGAGCTTACTGGGAGGGTCTGGAAATTGTTCATTTCTCAGAAGTGTAGACACATCGTGTTCGGCGGTTGTTCAGAAATGATCAGATACCGGGATGTTACAATGGACGCCCGTCAAACGTGCGCTTTTAGAACCACTGTCTCCTTGGTCTTTGCCCGCCACGATTGAACGAGTTCTATTGACAGGAAGACAACTTCTACATACGGTAATGCAAACACCCTCCACAAGTGCCATGTGAAACCTGATTTAGTTTCGACGACAAGAATCAAACTTGCAACAGTAAAACTATCAGTGACAAGCTTTTCAACGACACCCCTTTCTCAAAGTGCGACAATCCATATGAGACTGTTCAAAGTAAAAGGGAGTTAGGTCTTTGTGTACATGTTCATCTCTCTCACAGGAGCTCATTGAATTAAACTCAACAATGAGACTGCCGCACTCGTGATACACCTCAGGTGATTCGACCAAACAATCATCTAGACAAGGAACAATGAGAGCAAGTTCTGTTGCGAACATACATCATAATTGTAGATTGAGTAAGTACATCAACAGCAAGTGGATCTGGACACCCGACGCTCTGGCGACAACCCTTCTTCTCGCGTTTGGTCGACTGCTTCCCAGTGCTGGTAGATTGATCGAAAGCACCTCTGATGCGACTCTATTGGGAATGTTATTTCGTTCTTTAACTGCACAGGATTGGATTCCTGCGCCGTTGCATAGGTCCCTTAGACGCAGTGGTAGTATATTATTGCAATTGGTCCCGGCATATTGCTTCTCGCCCCCCAATTGCCTTCGACAGAAATGCCGCCTCAGTTCGTAAAGATTCGAGCTTGAGAACATGCAATGAGGACATATCACCCGAATCTTCTGCTCGAGTGTTTGAACCCAAGAGCGCAAAATCCAGAAGAAACACGCATGTACTGATCGCAGTAAATAGTACTACCTAGCCGTAAATCCAAGAGATTATGGACTTATGAAGCGGTGCGGGTATCCACTTCTGGACAATTCTGGAATGAAATCAAAACATCCCTTAGATCCACTTCGAGGTAATACTCTTCAATCTGATTGGTACGTTGGTAGGTTGCCTTTACACTTAACTGCTGTGAACGACCACGATAAGTAACTGGTTGCTGGAAAGTGGTATGAATGGAGAATGGTCGGGGGTAGAACTTAGAGTGTAGAATGCTGTGGGGGCCGTATAATGTAGAAATATATATATAGGGCCAGGGTGTATATATATATATATATATATATATATATATATATATATATATATATACACACAGACCCTGGCCCTAATGGGCCAGCACAGACGCTCTGTAAACTCCGGATATTCATCTCACTGGAGTTTACAGATCCGCGTAGTAAATTCTTCCCGTGTGTGTCTTAGAATGCATTTTCATAGCATGTGAATTCTTGACCGTTTTCTCGCAGGATGGAGAACCACACTTTTAAGGTCGATTACTCTTTAGCGATGCCACCAGCACAACCCAGGGAAAGGCGACCGCCTTGTCCTCCATTTCGAACGTATCTCCGGGTTGGCATCCTTGCAAGTGGAGAACAAACTCACTAGCAATTTCTTCTTTACATGTATAATCTCCGAACCCGGTTCATCTGTTCAGTTTCAAGACCATCTTCATTCCAGAGCTCAGCTTATATACTTCCTTCAATCTTATCCAGGACAGCGTCTATTTGATTGCAAGCTCAAGGCAAATCGATCATAGTGTCAAATTCTTCTGTTCGGTACGGGGACGATTATAATATACTCTAACTCAGGACTAGTACTTCAAATAATGTTGGTGTACAGGTTCCTGTTGATGTTAGTCTTGAGCTTTCTCGAATATGTAGGAGGGCTATTCTCAATTGGCAATGTATGCTTTATTATACCTAAGGATTAGTATCTTAAGTGTTGGTGTACAAGTTGATGGTAACACTAGCTTGAGCTTTTTTCAATTTGCAATGGTGATATTTTCACCTACAATGTGTGCTCAATGAGTGAATCGATGCGCTGCTAGCGCTCGTGCTGAAGCACAATCTCGAAACATGTGACAAACATCAGGACATTGGACTCTGTCATAGTCAATTCCGAGTACCATTCAGGCTGGGTCCCGTGGTTGATATCTCAATAAGAGCCCCATGAGGATCTATGCACGCTATAGTGGAACACTGCGCGCACTCTGAAGGAAAATCTCGTCTACTGGCTTAACGTGGATACATCCCGACATGTGTAAATGTGTAGGAGATGGCGGGACCTCCAGTCGGTCTAGTTCTCTTTCTCGGTTTGCAGATCAGGAATCCGATCGATAAGACAGAAGGGAATCTTACAAACTTGTCTGAGCAGATCCTTGTAGAGGTTGGTCTCACAGGAGAACTTCTCCAGAAGGGAATTTTTCAACTTGAAGACACTTGATTTGTCGCTCAAACTTGGTAAACTTATCCAATTCGAAGACGTTGTGTCCAGAAGTTGGACGCTTTTCATACGTCCAGTATTTCCAAATACTTGGACCGCAGAGCACACCGTTTAGATTCCTTGCCTTTGACTAAAACTTCCTATCTGTTTCCGCAATGGACATCTCTCCGACTTATAAGAATAAGTTGAAAGCTGTTCATCCCCATCCATGGCCATTTCTGGCCATAACACTAATCTGTCTAATCTAAAGGTCTCAGATATCATCTAATTCCATTCAATAATTTCTGGAAGCAACATCTCTTCTCAAATTTTCAACCTGAAGTTCGCACATCTCCTACATACCCGTCCGGAACGTATCGATACTGGCAGCTTTGTCCTTGCTCTCAAGTTAAAGAGTTACTCCACAGTACCGTTTTAGTTCTCTTTCGTTTCATCTGCTGCTGAACGACTCTTCTCGGCATAGAACGCCAAGAACCAGGTTCTTTGGAAATCCAACCGGGTAGTGGAGAATTAGTAGGGTAGCGGAAGTTACACCGGATTCGAATTCGGCTTTAATTCAAGGTCCAGTCTGTTCCTGTTGGTTCTCTTTGATGACTCCAATATCCAGGGTGATACATTTGCTGGAATACACTTTTCTCCCGTACAACTATACAGTCCAGGGAACGATCCTCTGAATACAGACAAATTTTCCTGACATGCTGGACATTTTCTATGCAGGGTGATACATTTGCTGGAATACACTTTTCTCCCGTACAACTATACAGTCCAGGGAACGATCCTCTGAATACAGACAAATTTTCCTGACATGCTGGACATTTTCGCTGCTGGGAGAGCTTTGTTCAAAAGTTTGTCCTGGAACTTTAGATCTGGTAGGATTCGCTGAAGACAGAGATCTAAGGCAGTCAGGTTTTACGTGGAGGTGAACTCTCGGGGGCGCTTTCCCTCGCTTGAAGTATAGTAAGAGAACCTTGCTCCTAATGTTTACTGGTGAACGGAGGGATGAAACGGGAAATCTAAGAGTTCTATACTGTCTTGAGTTTTCTTAACTCGATCTATCGATAGATCGAGTTTAAAAAACTAAAGACCGGTTTCGGTTGTCTTTCAGGAAAATGTGTTCCGTTCTTTTCTTTAATGGCCAGTCTCTGAAGTTGTTCGACCTCGGTGCAGCCACAAGCAATGGGTTGGGATAGTGGCAGATCAGTTGGCTAGATGTTTTGGTTAGTAAATGCAAATTGTCTGCTGGGGGCTAGCTAGATTGACACAAGCAATTAGTTAAGAGGAATGTAATCAAACTGACCTCTCTACTCAGTTCACCCGATTGCTATTGTGGACATAGATTCATACATCAGACCTTAAAAAGACAGGTTTCAGAAAAGGATAGCGTTATTCTCCTTTCTCTCGTATACTCTGTTGAGAAGATGGTTCAGAAGTATTCTAGAGTGGTAATCCAGGTAACATTGTATTAAGGGCGTTAATGGAAAACATCTGTCCCAACCATCTTCTCAAAGGCGCCGTTTGGAAACTTCAAAGATGCAATAGACTTCATGCAGATGGTTTTGCCGAAAGCTACAACTCGTGGTAGACTGATGGATTGCGGGCTATGCATCATCTAATTCACGCTACACTCTCAAAGAGCATATAATCCATCCAAAGTACAATTCAACCTCTCCAAACTAGAAATTGGACAACCATCTCGGATTGGTGAGCTAAGGAGATGAATGATGTCTAAGTCACCATCAAACGTAGACGCATGAGCACAAAAGGTGCCTGTTGCGCCTCTTTCCACCTAATTGTTTTCTGCTTGCTCTAGTAAGGACCTCCTCAGAAGGTGCTCAAAGTCCCTACCAACATCTCTACCCGCTTATAGGCTGCAAAATCTCCTAAGTGCTCTTCATCAGGGGTCACGACAAGAACGGTCACCATCGCCCTTGTGGACATGATAGTTTTGCTCGTTTGATACGTATTTCGCAACTGTGTATTGAACTGTGCAGTAAGCAGAACTTCTGTAGCTGCTGCTAAAGTTTAGAAGCGACCAGAAACTTTGTCGTCGTGCCCAGAAACCAACTTCGAGCAGTCTGTGCGATGAACAGAATTTGTAGCTGCAGCTAAGCCTTAAAAGAGATAATAAGCTAACCTGTGCGGAGGAACCAACTTTGAGCATAGCCGATGGGGGTTAGCAAAAACGGTGCAAAGCGTTGTATCAAGGGCATTACTCGAGTGCTAATTTTTGTCCACGCCTCGCGATGATATCCGGAACTGACGGGAGATTGATATTTCAGCTTCAAAAGCTGCTCACAAAAGTAGTACAGGGTTAGGATCAGAGACTTGATGCATTTGACTATGCAGGTACTAGCCAAGTACTGAGGCTAGAAAGAGAGGGAGAAGATAGAATGGTCACCTGCCAATATACCAGCGTTTGCACAAGGTTCCGTTGGGGCCTGTAGAGGCAAACAAGAGTTCAGCGAATGGCAATCCCATGTTGATCCTTCGACTCTCAGTATGCTTGGTGACCTTCCCAGGATTTGAAGTCATGATCTTGAACAAAACAATTTTAGAAGCAATTCTCCAACAAGAAGCCTCCGAGGAGCAAAGGATCTAGGAGTTTACGTGATAATCATGAAGATCAGAAGAAAGCCCAATCCAACTTCTACGTTGGCACTAAGTCGACGAAGAACTATGGTGTTGGACTCCGCGAACTCGCAGGGCCTCGCCAAGAACTTTCTGGATCATACATATAATAGAAGTGAGCCCATTAACAAAAGATTTGTCCTATTTAGGATAACTAGAGTGTCCTAGACCATAAATTACCAGCAAGTCTCATCTGCAATGTTACAGTGCAACATGAGGACCGCAAATTCTTCTGTTCCAATGTCAGCAAATGCATAATAATCAGCTACAACAGTGAGCTTGTTAAAACCCTACAAAATATGTGGAGTGGTATTAGGGGTTTTTCTTGTGATCATTAGATGTTTTCAGCACTCTGGAGCTTTGATGACATCACAAAGTTGAAACGTGACTCTTGACGAGAGAAGCTGAACTTGTAGTCAAAACTTTGAATAGCTCTGGTAACAGCACTCAGTCCAAATTGTGAGTTCAGGTCATTCTAGTTTCACATGTGTGACTACTATTGTCAACGCACCTGCGTTTACCTAGTCTTGTAAGGAAGAGTGATGGCCAAAATAAGGACAGCTGAAAGAATCATAGAGAATGACAGGAAAAAGAATGGTCCTTTGAAATCATCGGTACATCCTTCAACTTTACACCTCCCTGCTTAATTACCTGTAAATTGAGGTGCTATAGAAGTTGCGCTTCAAGTATGGCACTACTTGCTCTACGGCTCGACATGCTACAGGTACAACCGCATCTACAGTGGACACAACATGACGTCAGTCCTAGCCGCATAACTTAGAAATTCCTAGTGTAGCTGCCATCTAGAACATCATGCCCAGAAAACTACTTACTGCAAACATCAATCTAATTCAAAGGGCAAACTGCCAACACACCAACATCTTTTTGCAATCATATACAAGTAATAACGGTGTTCATTGCCATCAAACAGATAGAGAACATCGATAGAATATGACCAGTTTTCTGCTACACATTTGCAGTCAAATAAACGGATCTAGATTCTTTGAAGTGTCATTTCCTGGAGCAGTACCGGGGAAGCAAGTGAGATATACACAATTTAATCACAAACCAGAAGTACACTAGGGGGTCTGAAGCACTCTTATGAAGTTCAAAGCTCTCATCCTGAACTAAAAAAGAAGTTTTGTTGGAGTAAAAGAAGTATGAGAGGAATAGGATGTCGAATAGTCATTAGTACTGAACTTATATTAGTACCCCTGAGCTGAGATAGCAAAGTACTTATCCTCCTAAAATAGTTGTTCTCGTCAAAAAGAAATTTTAATTAGTTCTAACTCATTATCAAACTCTCGTCAAAATCCAACCAAGTCAACTGCACCTAAATCTATATTGGACCCCGAAATCTTCACAAATTAATTCAAACTAAGAAACAACTGTCAGCGTTAAAACTCACATTTTATAGGCGAGAATGAAGAAGCAAAAACTATGCAGTACAAGAGGTGGAGAAAATCAGCTCCCATGACCACCGACTGCAACCATGCTTGAAGCCCTTGCAAGTTCCATGAACGCGGTTTCTGAAATACAGGCATATGAGTTAGAAGGAGGATTTGCTTGGACTAATAACTTCTGTTCTACTATAATCAGCAACCAGTAATGTACTATGTAGTGATACACATGCATAATAGTGTATTCTATAATTCATTCTTTGATTTACCCCATAAGCGTTGTACAGCGAGTGACCGCAAGCGGCAGCTGTTCCTAGCAGAGAAAAGCGGTAGGCGCGATCCCCAAGCCCTCGCGGTAAGAAGGGGAACAACGCTAGAATCGCCATGATTATCACCTGTGTAACCAAATTATAGGACACAACTTTTAAGTAATCCTCGCCTTGAACAGGCTCATTGCCACGATAATGAAATAGCTCGGTAGTTGCTGTAACATCAGAAATTTTGACAAACAAGAAGGATATCTTAATAGGTATGCGCTGTGTGATTAACAAAGATAGGGTTCTATAAGAACCCCACACTTCCATGGCCAATAAGCATGGGGCTAGACCGAGAAACACTTCTACCAGCCATTGCCCTACTATGTTGTACACCTCTAACATAAAGACTTATATAGGTATATGAGAGCAGAAGCCGTTCTGGGAACGGGTTATCCAGAATTCATGAAATGCAAATGATCGGTAAGCAAGATGTACATGATTCACAATGCTAGAATAGTGATAAATCCATAAGGTAAAATGCTTCGAATGTCACCTGAAGCAAAGGCATAAGTGAAACAAATTGAGAATAACATATATCTAACGGACTAGTAAACAACGTGAAATCGAGAACATCTATGCAAACGACTGCAAGAAATAGGAAACGTTATGTAATAGACCTCCAGTAAGCAGTGCGTGAACGATGAAAATGAAAAACGTGGGCTATAACGACTTATAAAACTGTGTAGTGGTAGCGAATATAACAGGAAATGGTTTTCATGCAATTGGGAATAAAATCTTGCGCAGTCGTCTTCATTGAATGAATTTGGATATAAACGAAGGTGTAGGAACTACCCAGGCATTGGCCAAAAATTGGATCGATTGTCGATCCAACTTAAAGGGTCCACCTGCTGCTTGAGCTGCCGGAGCTGGAGTAGGCTGGGACCTAGCCCGAGTTGTCCCTGCAATCCCGATGTCACTCGTTAGAAACGCACAAGGGTCATAGAGGAAACCCATCAAAATCAAGTAAAAATTGTTTCTAATTGAAGAGAACCCGGTTGTATCTGTTTACCTTTAAGGTGGTGGTCGACAGGATAAATCGACACCAAAAACTTTCCTTGCATCTTAGAGAGTAGCATAAATGTCAGCTATACTAAGTAATATGAGTTGTTGAAATCGATCACCTTGATTTGCAGAGCGTTCCGGCTGTGAAGATGTTGATGATGGAGATGGAGCTGGAGCTGGAGCTGGAGACTTTTTCCTCATCGAAAGCCCTTCCAGTTTAATTTCAGGATCCTAGTCACAGCAGAGGTAGCATGCTGATGCTTCTCAGTATCTAAGGACGAACAGAGTAATTGCGTTCCACATTCAGCGAACAATTTTTAATTCCACAACACTTGAAACAGTTCAATCACACTATTCTAAACACAACTAAAGTCGGACAACATATGTCCAAACAAGCGGCATCACTCTCTACTCTTTAAACCTCTGCGGTGACACTGAAAATATGAAAACAAAGAATGGGCAACAATCCCACACATGCGTGTAAAAGGTTGAGCAATGTCAGAGCAAGAGTTTTAGGATTCGAGCGCTCCGACGATGCTTATTCAGAAGCTTGAGAAGCACAACACTAAACTCTCCACAACGAAATAATATATAATGTCCGGATACACTTTGTTCGATTCAAGGAGTCGGAATTAGATTGCAACTAACAGAAAGAAAAATAAATTTCATAGAGACCTCCAATATCCAGGGACACAAACAGAGGTGTCTTACATACCTAACAGAGGCTATATCTGGTTCCACACTGACAACTGTCAGTGTGGAAACTGACATTTTTATCTTATCTACAGAAGCAGGATAATTTAGACGAAACAGGAAGCTCATGAGAATGCCATGTACGTACAATGTGGCGTTGGTAATACTTGAGCTGATAATGTTGACGGACTTCCGGCTTGGAAGCCATGTTTACGGGGATCAAAACATTGGACCAGTAGTCAGTCCATCTGGAATCCCCCTCATAATCGTAAGCCAGCGCTTTCGCCTTTTTCTGTTCCTGGGTCTCCATTTCCGACGACATCTTTCCTCACTTCCTTGCGCAAACCTGATCCGGCAATTTCTGTGTTTTCCACCTCAACCGGTGTTCTCTCCAATCGCCTTGATAGATAAGGCCCAACAGTCGATTCAGTAAGTCGGCTCTATCGCCCCTGAGGCAGAGTGATCTCGTGAATTTTGCCTCATCGGACGAATTCTAGCAGCCACAAACTTAAACCGCCAACATCTACAGATAAGCATCTGTAAATACTTCTTCCTCACCATCATCATCGCTACATTAATAAACCTTGACAATCCATCATCCTACTCCAACAACAGCCTCCCACGACCTGATCCCAGGCATCCTTCCACTGTTTCAAATTCCTTCTCCATCCAAATCCAGCAATTAAACTCAACTGTCAAACAATTTCTCTTTCAATTGATTCATTACTCGAAAACTGTACTAACCTGATGTAGCGACCGCCCGTCTTTTGAGCCAAAACCTCGACACTCACACGCAAGCTGATAAATCCGCGCCTACATTACTCTTCCTGGCTCTTGTGACTTTTCCTGCTGTGGAGTTTTCTCGTTCAGACGATCAGGTCAAGTACGGTATAATGCCGCCGTTTCATGACTAATATTTTCGGCGGCGTCGCTAAATCAGAGGTTGACTAACCATGTAGAAGCCTACTACAGTCACTGTGACCTCCTTATGTGTTATTTGTCGTCAATCATTACATAAATTTTTCTTCGATAGTCAGGATTGCAGACTTTGGAAGTTCTAACTTGGTACAAGTCACTTTTTGTTCACATGTATTGGTTTGTATTAAGATAGATACTTCTTCTTTGAAGTTCATTACGAACCATCCATGCTTTTTCAATGTATATTTCCAGTAAAACTACCATTGATTATATTTTATACAGCGGTTATGTTTCTGAGTTCAGGATGCATATAGTGAGGATGTTATTACTCTTTATTTATCAGAAAATCCCTCTGGATTAAAATCTAGTTCTAACTTGTTCTCACCAGTTGCTCTAGTTGGTATTCACTGGTAGATGTTATACTGTAGTACTGAAATCATTAATAAACAGTTACACTTGAATGTTTCTGCAAAGAGTTTAGGTTTGTTAGCGTTTGTATCTCAAGAGAAGTGTATTACCTTTCTATCCCCCGGTCTTTATATATATTTATTCATGTTTCTGGGTTCAGAATGCATAATCGTTAAGATGTTCTACATTACAAGTTTGGAAACTGGATGCTAACTCTGCAATGCTAACACGGTTGGAACTGGACTCAACCAGTAAAAGGCTGTTAAAATATTGGGACGAAGACGTCTGAGATATCCACCCCAAGCGGGCATACATTCAATGAATGAATGTATACATTCATTCATTGAAAGTATGCCCGATTGAATGAATGAATGAAATGAATATAGTCTCCAAGTTGTCACACAGACTTGTGAAAACAGAGAGCGATATAACTGGCAGTAAGTAGAGCTGTGGTAGACAGGTTAGCCCACAAATGATAGACTGGAGACCAGTGAGTATCCCAACGCATAAATGTCGTCACATAAAGATGTTTAATTCCAATCAGTATTCAGAATCCATGCTAAGTAAACTCATCGTGTTTGTTTTGTACGCTTATGATTTCGTAGGAAGTAAATGTTTAGCAATTTATGTGGCCTGGGAAATGGGTGACCAAAGTAGTCCGAGCAAAGAGACTCGATCATCTTGGAGTAACTGATTCTTCTTTTAAACGTACTGCAAAATGGCGGAAAGAGCAACACCGGCCAAGCAAGCAACCTACCTACCACATGTTCTCAACGATGAGACCTGAAGAACGCAGTAAATTGACTGCCTGCATCAGGAACCGTAATTGTTCATTCTGGGGGTTGCTTACACACGTAATCAAAGTTGTTCAAAGAGGGACGCGCTCGTAGGCATGCCTTTGGCAGAAATGAAGGCATAAAATCAGTGTTTGACACAGAGTTGCATACGGAAGGAGTTGATACGGTTGATTAAAGTTGCCATGCGTTAGCAGAGAAAACATCCGCTCATGTATGATCACACAAATGAGAACTATAAAACTTTCTCCTTGTCATTGAGAGTGACCATAGCAGTTACCTCAGACTCCAGCAACGGTGGCCATCCTGCTGGAACTAGAGTTCTTTGACGCTAAGCCTGCCTTCAGCTATTTTATACACATGGGTACTGAATATATGTCTAACACTACCTGTAATTCAGCGCGGCAAAGAATGACGAAGAGGCAGCGTTCTTCAGCTCAGTAAGATGCACGACAGAAAATGGATGATTTGGTCGAAAGGAAGATCTATGGTACAACATCTAGCAATATTGGGGCAAGTTCTCTGAGAAGAGGACCATCACTGCATATATGAAGAGTCCATTTGGTCTCCCGTAGTTGAGGTTGAGTACCCGCCACATGGTCGTTTAACCAGAGAATCAGACTGGCTATTGTGTGGTCACACTTTTTGCCAAATTTCGTGGTTGATCCACATTGAATCCGCGAAGTACGGTCACATGATATGCTAGCAACTGGAAGACGAAGCATCACAAGTTTAGTAGACTAGTCAAATAGGAGTCACATCAATTATGAATGATGGCCATAATCCCTTCACACGAAAACAACCTTAGGACGGTGCACAGCACTCTTGCATTTTGCAGAACAACCAACCATGAAGCGCTTTCTACGGCATAGGACGAGTTGATTGGGTGCAAAGACCTGCAGAGGGATGATGTTGATGATCGTTTGGAGGCAGTCTTGGAGCTGAGGAACCTCAATGACATGACTAGCACCATTTGGACACACTGTGGCTGCATCGCCTTGACTGCAAATTACTATTAGTCGCCCTTTGCGTGCCTGCAGTTGTTGAATTACAGATTGCTGTTTGCTGTTCGCCGAGCAGATAAAACACACATGTAAAGTACGATCAGACACGATTTTGTTGCAATCTCAAGTCTACATGCTTGGGTTCTATAAAAGTCTTAAGTTCACACGCCATGATCACATTACTGCTGCTAAGCCGCTGATACAACCATCCTAACACCCCTAGTAATTACTCCTATATTGAGCAGATGAAGTGAATGTCCATCCTAGCCATGAAGTAGAAAGCTTAAAATACACTAAACAATATAGTTCAATATTAGGACAACTCTAAACAACGTTGGGCCCTCCAAAGGTCCACATGACTTTTACTGCATGAAGCAGGTAGGATCTGAATCAATCCAGACGCAAAAGCCCGCATGCTAAGTATCTAGGGAGCCTCTCCGAAATGTATCTGATATCAATACGGACATTTGCTATTGCTAATGTCGTCATGGTGTGCAGCGGTCACTTGCCTGCAGGTATTATCTCGGGTAGCAATAACGATGATAGGGAGGTTTTCGTCCACCAAAGCAAGAGGGCCGTGTTTCATTTCACCGGCCAGAATACCTTCACTGTGCATCAGTGCCACTTCTTTCACCTTAAGCGCACCTTCCAGAGCGGTTGCATAATTGTATCCACGACCGAAGAGAAGCAGTGACTGCTCATTCACTAGTTCCTTGGCTAGCTCCTTCATTGCCTCATCCAACTGTAAGACTTCCTTCACCTTGTCTGCAAACAAGAAACACCTGTGTAAATGGCTGCCATCCCCTCTATATCCTATACACGAGACAAATTTACCCAGGAAGTTGATTCTTTCTACTTAACATGAAACTCAACCACACTTACTTGGAAGCTCGAGAAGATCGTCTATGATAGCCTCCCGTCGGGCACGAGTTGAGATAGTGTCCGCTCCAAGAGCAAGAGCAAGCATCGTCATCACAGCAATTTGGCTAGTGTATGCCTGTTTTACAAATTATACATTAGCTCAAGCTGTAGTACCAGACAGGAAGCTACTAAGCTCTGCTCTAGCTCGAAGTACCGCGTGCACCCATGATACATAATCCACTGAACAAAGTAAGGCCTACAGGAGCCCAAAGATTTCGTGGAATCTTAATTATAGATTTGGTCTAGTGGATAAGATGTTGAAACTATCAGCAGAATTAACAAATATTGACTGTGTACTGTAGTCATTCCTCATTGACAACCAAGGAAAGCCAGTTGACGTGAAAAAAAATTCGTGGAATCATAATAGTAGATATGGTCTAGTGAAAAGACTTTGACAATACCAGCAGAATTAACAAATATCGACTATGTACACCAGTCACCCGACATTGATGACCAAGGAAAGCCAGTTGACGTGACGGTGGTCCGAAAAGTCCACCTTAAATCCACTTTGAGGACACACCTTTGTGCTAGCTACACCGATTTCACAACCGGCATTGATGTGCACACCGCAATCGGTTCCTCGGGATATAGCACTTCCAACAGTATTGGTAACACCCACACAGAGAGCCCCATGAGATTTGGCATACTCCAGAGCTTGCAAAGTGTCCGCAGTTTCTCCTGATTGACTAACAAATACAGCTGTATCTTCTTTGTAGATAGGACCCTGTCGATCTAGCAGATCACTAGCAATCTCCATAGTCACAGGAACCCCTGCAACAATTTTAAACAGCGGTTCATTAAAGAACTGAGTATAAAGGAGTTGTACTTGCAACAACTTTCTCTGTTTTAAACTTGACAGTTAATTCAAGGGCTTAATATAAAAATCTACCATGAGACTGCTAAGCACAGCTTTTCTCCCGGTTTATGTCCCTTCTCTTGGTCTACTAGAAAATTGCACGTTATGCAGACTGATGTTTCGCAGCTTTGGTGGAGTTTAGAGTACTTAAACTTCCCTACGCTGGCAATTGAACTAGGATATGTAATTCCCTCTTCTAGCAACCAGCATTTCTCTATTTGGAGGTAATTGTCCGTCATACAATATAAAGACCAGCTGCTTCTCCCTTTTCTAGTCGTTCACTGATCTCACCCTTGGACTTCATCTGTGAGTATGGCCAAAATCGTACAGATACCAACACGTTAGACGCAAATGTTTCAAAAGAAGTGATAGCGAGATCAGAGTAGATGAAATTCACACCAGAAAGCTCTTCAAGGAGTGCTCGGGTTGCCAAAGCTGCATGATAGCTGGTTCCACATCCGATGAATAGAACCCGCCGACTGCGCCTGATGGACCTAACATGATCTTTGAGTCCACCGAGGAAAACACCCTTTGTCTTAAATTCATCTCCCGCTATAACACGACCTCTCAAGGTGGTAGTAAGGGACTCCGGCTGCTCGAATATCTCCTTTTGCATGTAATGATCATAATTACCCTTCTTTATCTGCTCAACTTCCATATCCAACGTTGAGAGGGCTCGCTGCACAGACGCTAGCCTCCGCAGTCCACCAGAGCTCCTTATTGGATCAAATTTGAAAATTGATACGCTTCCATCCTGCAAAGAAAACGAAGTCCATCGGTCACATTAGGTTTTACTGGGACTGGACTATCTTCGTCGTCCACAGTACTTTCTCAAAATCTAAATCTATGACGTACGCCTGACATTATCCTCGGCCAAATGTACACGTTGTGTGGGCTTGAGAGCAAACTTAGACGCTCTAAAAGTAAGGGACTTTATGCCCCCTGACGATCGGTGGAAATGCCTGTATCGAGGTACCGAAAAGCTCAAAGTAAAACTCTTATACTGATCGAAGACGTAAATACAGAAAGACCACCAGCCGTTTCCTAACAGAACACATCAATCCTCAAAAGAAAGAATATTGTTTTCACCTTCACAAGTACAACTTCATCATCCTCGATAATCATTACTCTCTTGGTGTGCTCCACTAGTGCGCTGGCATCACTCGCCAGAAACAGCTCTCTGGACTTCCCAGAATCTTTTGGACTACGAAAACCGTCTCTTGATTCACTTCCGTCAACCAAATCCTTCAAGAAGCAATAGTTTTCAAAGTCAGTAAGAAGAACCGTGCTTATGGTGGACAAACCATATTGACAGGAATCTTTCAACTTTTGCTCACCGAAACACCGACCTTAATTCCTAGAAGTAGAGGGCTCCCTCGCTTGCAAGCAACCAGCTCATTCGGATAATGAGGACTCTTGAAAATAAGTGCATAGGCACCTTCGAGTTGCCGCATCACCTCCATGACTACGTGATGGAAGTTGACATCTTCATAACCTGTGGACACATGTAAAACACTTGGGTACATTAGCTTCTAGCATGGTTTGATTGACAGCAGAAACGGCGGTTTATAATAGGCAATCGAATGGAAGAAAATTGATGATCACATATTTGGCGACCATAAATTCTACTTGTTTAGGATTGACTGGCTTCAAAGTTACTTCATGAAGCCTGACAATATGAAGATATGTGGAAACAGGGGCTGTCAGAATAATATGAAAACATGGCCTTTGGTAACAGCTTCCTGCGTATTTCCAAAACACTGATAAATAGGTAGGTTCGATCGGATGGTTGTAGTAAGGAATACCATCCTGATCAGTTCTCTTGATGTCGTCAGTCAACTTATCATAAACGAATTTGGCCAGCTTTGGGATTACTTCGGTGTCAGTATCTGATTCGAAAGTAAATCCATGTCGCAACAGAGTTTCTTTTAGTACCTGGTCAAAGTAGTGATGGAGAGACAATATCAGCAGTCTGGCAAAGCTAATGTGGAGTTGCGAAGACTTAGTAATCATATTTGAACTCAAAAACAACAAATTCAGCTAACGTGTACTCTAATTATCTAACCATATAATAATATCAAAGATTGAAAAGTTATATTAGCTGCTAGACAGCACCAGTTGTCAAAAGAACTAGTCCCGCTTGCAGACATGTGACTTGTTCCAGTTCCATATCCTTGAGCACAGCGTGGCAAAATGCTGAAAGCTAACAGAAAGGACTCCTTTGGATGACGAATCGAGCTATGACTCTGAGCGGTCCTGACCTCCATGCTATGCTTTACCGAGTCAGATCATTTTGAGCTACATGAAGACTGTTGCCACTTACCAAATAATTGGTTATAATACCGTTGTGAACTACAAGAAATTCGTTCCCTTCACCAGATGTTTGCGGATGACTATTCCTAGGTGACGGAGGACCGTGTGTGGCCCATCGGGTATGCGCAATACCGACATGATTCGGGAAAGATATTGTGAGATCAAGATCAGTATCATCAACCTCTGCGTCAACAAAGACAACAAGACAATGGGTAAACATAATCAAGCAATCCCACGTTCACTTCGTCGAAAGCAAAGACTTGGTAGAATTTCCAGAAACAAAAGAATGTCTTCACATTAAAATTTAAGGAATTTTTGTACCTCGATACACAGTAGTCACTAGCTTCTCAATTTTCCCTGACTGGCGAAAGACCAGCGGAGGATGAGATATGGCCAGATCTTTGAGACCGCCAGTGGACTTCGTCCCAGCGGTCGGCTCATAATCAATAGAGATCCCTGAACTATCGTACCCCCGATACTCTAACCTCCGGAGTCCATTAAACAAAACTTCTAAAATGTGCTTCCTCTCCTTCGGTTCATTGAACAAAATGTAGGCAAATATTCCACACATTTCTGCAGACCAAGATTTGAATCCGCGCTTCTTCCTTGGATAGATGATGCTCCGGATCCGAACACTCCGAACAAGCACTTCAATTTCCTCCTGTTCAAATTTCGAAATCCTTATCAGTCGATCCTGAGCTTTGGCTTCTGTATCGACAATTTTGCTGTTCGTTATGTGCACAGCACCACTTCCTTTTGTATCTTTGCTGCTGTGTCCGCTCTGCTCTTCCTCTGGTCTCCCCTGTTTTCTCCAGAGGACCCTGTCTGTCACAGGTCTATGGTACAACAGGACCCCATACCCTGACTCCCGTTTGTCATGGGCTCCCTCCCATACCGGTGCCGGGATCAGCCACATGATTATTCCCGGCAGGCCGGTGAGAATTCCCACGTTAATCTTTCCCAGATTCATTATATTCTACCCCGGCGAATCTGATCTTAAGCCCGACATTCGAGAATTTGGGTCCGGTTGATATTCCAAGGGGCTAGTTAACTCCTCGGCACCTGCATAGAAGTAAATAATAATAACGATAATAATAAATAAATAAATAAGCACCATAGAAGTATCTATATCGCGCCCCTTCTTCACCTTTTCCTAGTAGCCCATAATTGTTCATGTCTTTTATGTAATCCGTGAAGCAAATAGAGATCCGTGAAGCAAACACTACGCGGTCGCCCTTTTCTAATAGAATAACAAGAAAGACGAGAAGAACCCTATAGATAAATCTAGGAGGTAAAGTGGGGCTAAACTCTAATAATATCGGAAGTAGATATTTGTGTCCTTGTAATTAAATGTAACTTTTACATAGTTAAGAGTTAGGTCAGTAACTGATATGAAAATTTGTATTATTGTCTTACTGTAAATGTGTCTTATTGTTTTACTGAGCTAATGGATCAAATGGACTATGTACCATTATAAGGTATGCGAAGAAACCACGCTTTGTGTGATTGCTCTATGTAGAGCAATGAATGAAACCTATTGTGATTGCTCTATGTGTGATGACTAGTGTGATCACACGGTAAAGCAATGAAATCTTCGTAATCGTTTTTTGTAATTATCCACCAAACTTGAAAGATCCAATTTCATTTAGCACATGGCATGGTAACTCGAAAACGGTCTAAAAATTTTCTGTTGTTGAGAACTTTTGAATTTAGTGTCACTTGCGATATAACCGATCTACACTTCACATCGAGAATGTAGAATTTCATGGACAGCAGGACGAGTAAACTGAGGGAAAATCTCCAGGTAAAATCACCAATCGAATATTCTTTTTTGCTTCCGTAGTCGAGTTGCATTTTCTATGTACTGTGTAGATCTATATCTCGTCAAGAGCAACACGACCTTCGCAACACGAAGCCGCCCCCGGCATATATGACAAAGGGATGACACGTCGGACCAGGTGCATCAAGGGCGTACGTACTGTTAAGTCCATCTTTGCTGTTAAGTCGACTGTATGGCGGAGAATCTTTTAATGAAATTAAGAAAATGACTTGATTCCAATTGTGGCGATTGATATCGCGGTACTTAATCTTAATCTTGGTAACCTCTTTCTATGTTTATATGCGCTCTTGTAAGCATTTTCCATGCTACTATTATGGAACAAAGTTTCCTTCTTCGATCTTTCCGAATCGTAACTCATCCTTCTTATGACTTCTGAAGAAAGTGATGTAAAAACTTAGAGAAATTTCTCAAATTGTTGATTGAATGAAATTCGCCCAAGCCAAAGTCACATAAGATGACATGATTGAGCTTAATAACGAGAGAAAGGCAACCGCGTAGAGAACACGAAGGATGGGAAGATCCCATCAAGCGTACAACAATGAGACAAAAGAGGCCGTACAAACTAAACCAGTTTTCATTATGTTAACCTATAGATCTGAATCCAGTTACCATCACGTAAAGATTCATATAATACTGTGCATGACAGTCACTTGATAATGAGCCACGTGTGCAGCCAGTCCAATTCTGACAACTGTCTCTATTTCGCGTTTCATTGGCAGGTAGTCAAGAATGACATCACGCTTCGCAGCTAATTGGAGCTGCCAACGCTCCGAAAAGTTCCGCGGTAGTCACCGCGGAATCCAGATATCGATCCAGAACCCCGTTCGATCCAGATATCGCCGGGAACCTTGACGGTAGCTTTCAAAAAGACTATTCTACACATCTTCGGGGTCAGGTTTGAACTCATCTCCCGGTGAGTTCACGCATTCTATGCAATCTACAAATCGACGCCCACTTGATTTGAATGAATGAACTTAAGAAGAATATGCAATTTATTCATGTGAGATGAACCCGCCCCAACAACCCCCCTCGCCCGCCCAACATCAACTCCTTCCCAAATCCGTTGTGGCTGCTCGGTGGCCCTTTCTTGGAATTCTTTGGCGAATGCATCCAACCACCTCCCGGTGTGTTCACTCTCTCGATGTTGAACCTACAGTGCACTCTCCTTGGTTCAACTTCGTGTGCACGATTGTACTTTTCGTCCATTATCACTTCCTTTACGCCACTCTTCTCTGTCATATTAATAACATTATATTCTAATTGATTCATAATAATCCATTACGATGTCGTTGTTCGTTTCTGTTCATACTTCCTAATCCAAGCTACCGTTGATGATTGGCCCGATAACCAGGAGACTCTGAAGGTCTCCGACTCTTATCCGATTCACATGGTTCTCTCGGGTTCCGCGGCCCATTAAAAGACAAAATCCGATAGTCATCATTTTGATAGCGCTCTGCTGACGGAGTTCTTATGCACGTCAGGTCTGTTGCCGTGCAGACCCTCCGCCCGGATCTTATATATCATGCAACTCTAGTTTCGTTTTCTAGGTTAATGGGTTGGATGATATTCTCTGCAATAGAATTATTAAAATTTTCATCCTATGACAAGTTTCAGATATATCGGGAATAAGTCCCTCCACTTTCCAAGCAAAATATATACGATTTTGATTATTTATATTCGAAATTTAATATATATATATTTAAATTTTACATATTTAACTAAATAAAATATTTTTATTTTAACTTAAAAATATTAAATATACTTTTAAATTTGTATGATTTAATTTAAATCTAATAAAAAAATTCAATAAAATCAAAATCAAAAGATATTGATAAACCCCTAACTCTTCATTTGATATACCTGGGTTCGATGGCCAGTTACCTGTTGAACGTGTCAACAACCCAAAGTGCCTTACCATCGCAAGTATAGTGATGTGGTTGGTTACCTGTTAAGAGCGGTCATCCAAAGTGACCTGTTATCGCAAATATATTTATGTGATTGACGGACGTCCAAATTAACTGCCGGACCTGTGCACTCCATGGACACATTAAGATACTCTTTCCATCACTATTTAAAAAGCTAACGGAGATTAGTTTTGACGTTACATCATTGAGCCAGGTGAAGTGGCCTTCTCAAGGCCTTGCAGAACTTCAAACTAAAGGGAGCAGAATATCTAACAATAATCTAGAACTGACAATGTGATTATAGATCGTGAAGAACTTGTAACTCTATTCGGATTGAAAGACAACCAAGATTGCAAATTGCAAGTTTGGTCCGGCAAATCCAATTTTAACTGTATTTGAAAATTGACGACGCTATAGGACCATAGCTAGAACCAGAACTTCCTCGATAGTAAGCTCTATGATATATTTTCGGAATACTCTTCTCTAATGAGACCATCCACAGCATGCTGATTGTTGAACAATTTTACGTCAGAGGAGTATACAGTGCGTAGGGTTGATTGTGCAGAACTGTATGCTCGGAATCTTCCCCACCCCGCAACAGAAACCTCGATCTCCTTGTAAAGAACATAAAAGAGGCGATCATCAAAAAGTCCAGAATGAAGCCAACTGTTGCAGCCCAATTAGATATCCAGTCCTCGACAGGATTCGTTTCAGACAAGTTTCCAGATGATGGTTCTGGAGTCGGCCCTTGCAGCGGAGGACATGGAGGTAGAACTCCACAAAGACCATCGTTCACCTCATATACTGCAGGACCTTCCGGATAAGTGATTTATCGACAGATTGAAGGGAGCCTAAGTAACCAAGTCGTGAGAATTATCAGGGATATTCCCAGTAAGCTGATTTATCGAGAGATCCATGGACTCAAGTTGTAATAAGTTCCTATACACTTCAGGGATAGCGCCGTGGAACTCATTGCCCTCGAGTTCCAAGTAGACGAGACCGCTTAGCAGTTGGAGTTGTACCGGAAGGGTACCAGAAAAGCGATTGCTTGCGATACTGAAGTAAGCTATACCAGGTTCAATGTACAGATTTTGTTCCTTTGGCCCATACATGTAGTGGTCCAGCTATAGCAGTGTGGATAATTGGAGAATTCTCCGCAAATAAAATGTTTCTCTCCAAGATTCCTCATAGCCAGTAATTGCGAGAAATTGATAGTACATAGAATCCCACTAAACTTGTTGCTTGAGAGGTCCAGCCTTAGTAGCTTTGGAAATGCTGTGATCCAAGCTGAAAACTCTCCAGTAAGTCGATTCGCAGCAACGATGAAAATGCGCAAGGAGCCTTCGAGCTACTGAACTTGTTGCTTGAGAGGTCCAGCACTAGTAGCTTTGGAAATGCTGTGATCCAAGCTGGAAACTCTCCAGTAAGTCGATTCGCAGCAACGGTGAAAATTCGCAAGGAGCCTTTGAGCTGTATCAAGTGCGAAGGTAAGCATCCTGTGAGATTATTCTCGCTCAAATCCAGAAACCACAGGCCTGTATGATTCCCCAATGCAGGTGGAATTTCGCCAGTGAGCTTGTTGTGTTTCAGCGACACAGTCTCAAAGAGCACATGCGGGGAGACTGTGCCGGACAAGATGGGAATCGATCCGCTGAAATTATTGTCCCCCAAGTAAAGCCGTACCTCCAAGTTGGAGTGGTGAGGATCCTCATTGACAGGATAGATACCCGATGGAATATCTCCTGTGAGTCGGTTTCTTGATAAACTCCAAGTAGTAAACAGAATGGTTCCAGAAACTGTAGATTACATTTCCTTTAAACACATTATCAGACAGATCCAAATTTAAGTTGAAATGAGATGTTTGATAATTGAAAGAACGAAAGTAGTTGGAACTAAGATCTAATTCTTTCAAGTTAGATAGAACTGAATAGACAGTTACCTTCAATAGAACGGAATGTCAAAAACTTATTTTGTATATGCAGAGAAGTTAGTTGAAAAGGACTCAAATTGTTTCCCAGGAGAAAGAACGCATTTCGTTGTTAGCAATACGGAGGTTTCCGAGGTTGGACAACAGCAGAGAAAATTTCCGCTAGTGAGAACGACTTAAGAGAATTATCAGAAAGCAGTAAGTTACCCAGACGAGGGAAAACTAATGTATGCGGGAACGGCGAAAGAGTCCAAATCGTTGTATTTAGATTTGGACTCTGAATCGTGATTTGCCAACTCAAGATCATATGACTCAGAGGAGACGTTCACCAGCGGATGCAAAGAAAAGGAACGAATACTGTTCTCATAGAGATCAAGAGTAACTAACTTGGGCAAAAGGACAAAGTTGGTAGCATGGAACTCCAGTCGATTATAATGGAGAAGATATTGCAGGTTGGAAACTTGAGAAGAGACGTTGCCTACCGAAAATGATCGAATAGAATTAGATGAAAGGTCTAGGAGTCTCAGATAGGAAATATTAGCATGACCGGAAACGGCCATGTCTCGGAAATGAACAGTTTCCAAGTCAGTCCAGGTAAGTTGGAGAGAACTCAATTGAGGGAACTGACAACTAAAAGCTGTGACAAGGAAAAGAGTTCAGGTGGTTAGCTGTGAGGTCCAAATGTTTCAAACTGGAAATATTGAATGTCGTAAAAGAATCCAAGTTATTGTTACGGAGATTGATGGTTTCCAATTGTGACAGTCCATCGGTGGTTATGTTCTCAGACTGTGAAGGGAACATGCTCAAAGAGTTGTCCGCAAGCTCCAGTTCTTCCAGATTCATAGAATGTGGAATTTGAAAAGTTTTCAATGATTTTTAGCAATTGAGGGCCGCCTTAAATGAGGATGTGGATAGGACATTCTGTCAAAGGAGAACGAGGTAATATTATAGGAATCCAGAGTCAGCTCTCCTAAGTTGGAAAGATTGACATACCCTAGGACATGAAAAATCACTGAGATAATTGAGAGAAAGGTCGAGAACTCTCGGGTGAGAAAATTGATGCGAATCGTTAAGAATTGGAAATGCACACTGAGAAGTCCGATAAAGAATCAACGTCTCCAAAGTGGACAAGTTGACGAAGTTTGAAACATCAGTCAAAGCATTGAGCGATAGATCAAGTGTCTCCAAACTGGGAAGTTTCCCGAGCCATTCTGGAGCAGCTCCTGTAAGATCAGCATCTACAAGGATCAGCTTAGTCAAGTTTGACGGGCCCCCTTCCGCCTTATTTATCGGATCTTTGAACTGCAAACCCGAGGAAATGAACGAAACTGACTGGAGGTCAGCCATCTCCCATGCACATGCTGGTATGTCTCCACTTAAGCCAGTAGATGTTTCAAGCGTTTCAAACTGCAGACACTCGAAGAAGGAATCCCGCTATAACCCGCATTAAATCCTAGTTGGGCTCTGATCAAGATATCAACCACGGCACCTAATGATCATCGCATTGATTCCCATTTGATAATCTGAACAGCAATCAGAATTTGACTGCCACGAAACAAGGTCATGAGATTCATCATGTCCTCTGAGATTTTCTTTCACCGTGAGCAGCACCGAAGGTTCATCCACTGGACACATATTGCAAATTGTAGGTATCACTCCTACAAATGCAAGATGCCAGAACAACTTCTTTCCATGCATCCATTTCTGCCCTCTTGCTCCGTTCGAATTCGACCTCACGCACTTTGAGCGTTACAGGTTAGTGTTAGCATCAAATAGCACACTAGTACTGAAAGTATAGAACTCTAGACAGATTTATTTATTTATTTATTTATTTTTATTTATATGGAAAAGAGTACAAGCCACAACGATATGAAATAAAGAGTGTGACGTTCAACCGTCCCAAGCTGCCAGGAAAATTAAACCGTACCATAGGCATTCTAAGCAAAAGCGTTCTAACCAAATGTCCTGAAGAAGGGAGTGCACTCCTGAACGACACCGGATCATAAGGTCGCTTAAGTAGCTTGAACTGATAGTATCAAAGAAAGCGAATAAAGCTGAAATGTCCGAACAAAGAAGGTTCTGGACTTCGTCTACCTGATACAGTATTTTATAACCTCGCCTAGCTTATAAAATCTGGCCGGTCCCGACTTGGGCTCATAGTGTAGCTTATAAAACCGTCTTTTAGTTTATAAGAATTTCTTGGTCCCTAGCGTTAGCTTATATTCTATTAGTGGTTCGCCGAGGGCTTGGCCCACTATGGTTCGAACTCATAGCATCTTGAGTGTGTGACGAGATACAGTAATGTGCCTTTATTTAACACTGTAAGGATCAGATCGATTTACGATAAAGGTAAGAAGAAATCAAGAATAATGCACTGTACAATTGATCTACTACAGTAAAGTGACATATAAGTTTACACTCTCATGGCTTATAAACCCTTTTTACCTATAACCAACAAGAGGTCCCTGCAATATTGGCTAAGAGAGATTATATTGTATCAAGAAGTACTGACAGACAAGGTTTAAGAAGAGTATCTTGCTCTACTCTCTGGTGGGCAACACGTCCACTAGTACATGCTCGTACTAGCCATCATAGTATCATTTACATGAAGGCTCAAAATTACAAAGTCACTAACTTGATACATATAATAAACATTTCTATCTGCCTGTGAATTTGTGAAGCTCAGGGAAATAAGGAAAGAATCTATCACTTTAAACCATTCCATTTGGATTGTTTTAGCCCATATAATGTCTTCTTTAGATGACACACCATATCTGAGGGAGAAGATACTCCCTCGGGAACAGACATATATATATATATATATATATGTCTGCACTAAGTAGGGCATTTAGAAATGCAGTTTTGACATTTATTTGCTGCGAGTACAGACTATACTGAGCAGCAAGTGCAAGTATTAATCTGGCAAACTGAATGTCTCTGAGTAGTCAAGGCCTTCAACTTGACTAAAACCTCTAGCCACAAGTCTGGTCTTGAATCTCAAGGACGCTCCCATCTGCCTTGAGCTTGATTTTAAATAGCCATTTGCAAGTGATTGGGCCTCTTCCATGGCCCAATCCAGTCTACCTTCAAATGTCCATGTCCCATTGGCTGCATGTGAGTTCAGTTTGTCTTCTATTGCGTCTTGCCATTGTGATGCTTTTGTGATAGCATGCCTTGCATATAAGTCTGTGGTTTGAGAGGTACATCCGAGAAAGTTGTCACGAGAGCATTCTTTAATCTAGTGCATTTGGTTGGAGGAAGCACTGTCATATCATATCCCTCATTCCAGTCTTGAGAAGGTGGCTTCCCTCTGGTTGACCAAGTGGACTGTGAAAGGGCCACTAGTATGGGAAGGGCAGGTAAAGGAGATGATTCTTCTTGAGAAGAGGTTAATTGGTCTTAAGCCGTTGACTTGGAAGGAGATGGTCCAGAGAGACGTCATCAAAAGTATCCAAAGCATTTAGATGTCTTTTGAACAGCCTCCTTCAATCTCTTAGCAATAGGAGAGACATATTCATGATCGTAGATCTAGATAATCGTGGGGAAAGAACATGTTGCCCTAAATGAGGCATCAATTTGATGCACGATGTTCATCAAAGAGCCTACTTGGACTGCCCATGCTTTCTTCTTGAATAATTGGCGTATTGTCGTCGGGACTTCCTGATTAAATTTTTCATAATCAAATTGTGGAGGATTAGTTGGTGATCTTTCATCAATTTGGTTATTAGTGACAAAACTAGAGATTGGAATAAGGGATGTGATACCCTCTGATGTCTTCAATTTTTTAATTTGTGTAGAATTAGTAGGTTGTTAAGAAATATATGGTAGTACCACATGGGAGTGACCAAAATCACTTGTTAGTGTAGGTGGCCTAGCCACTTGATCAGCTGGTCGTTGTATGCTTATACTTGGTTGGTGAGGTTTGTGAGACACTCCAGATATTCCACTAAAGAAGTTGGGGTTATTTTGGAGCTCCTTCTCATCATGCACTGATTGCAATGGAATTGAAACTTCATCAAGTAGAGACTCCTCCTTAAACAAAACATCCCTAGAAGCAAATACATGGCCATCTGATTTTTGTTGAACTTGATAGCCTTTACTCTCAGTGTCATATCTCAGCAGGATACACTCATAAGAACTCTCATCAAATTTTCCTTAGAGGTTTTGGATTTTTGAAAAGCAAAAAGATCCAAACATCCATAAAAATGATATGTCAAGTTTATGACTTGTCCATAATCCATAGTTTGGAATTGCCTTTGTAGTGCACCTGTTCTACAAAGACATAGCCAAATTATTGCCTCTTCCCAGTATGTCTTGGGCAACTTTGCCAAAATGCATAAATCGTGTTGCATTGAAGAGAGTGTTGTTCTTTCTCTCAACAACTCCATTTTATTGAAGTGTATATGCAGTTGTAAGTTGTCTTTGTATTCCATGCTCCATCAAGTATGAAGTGAAATCAGTTTCTAAGTATCCTCCACCTCTATCAGAGCATAGAATTCCAATGATTTGTTGAGTGTAACACTCAACTCAAGCGTAATAGTGCTTGAACAAATCAAAGGCTTCACTTTTATGATGGATTAGGCATAATATTGTATGATTAATCATCAATGAACATGAGAAAAAATTCATAACATGGCATAGTAGGAATGTCAATATGATTAATAAGATCAGAATGAATCAATTCTAGAGGTTTGGTGGCTAGATTAGGTACTACCTTAGGGAACTTTGTCTGCATATCTTTGCCAAGTAAACATGTCAAACATGTATGCATGGAACCTTCTTTAGATTGAAGCCTTTCATAGAGCCTGTAGCTATTAATTTTTTTTTAGGCATTGTGTATTGATGTGGCCAAGGCATTTGTGCCAAAGATGAGCATATTTTCCATGGGTGGATAAAAAAGCACTTGGTGTAGTAACAATGTCTCCATGTTCAATAATTGTGGTAGGATTTACATGCCTTGTTCATTGGATACAAGGTAATTGGCATTAATCTTTGAGATTTTGTCTCTTGACAATCAATGCGGTAGCAAAGACAATGCCGGTAATGTGAGTATAATTTGATAATCATATGGAATGTATTTGTGTTTATGAGTTCAATGCTCTTGAATGTGACTATCTTTTAGATTTTGTTTTGTCTCATTGGAAAATTAAATCCATATGGATCATTTGCTCCTCCTTGGGAATTTTTGTAAGAAGATCTACATCAATCTTAGTTTAATTACACAGCAGTTCTACCTTTGGCATTTCCCCTTGGTACTCTATTTCATGCTTCCTCCATCTTCCTTCACCTTTTGCCAATCTAGTAAGCATGTATAATCCATTCAGTATGGTAGGAGTAGATGGATTATAAGCCAAAAGTCAAAAGATCTAGGAATCATAGTATTCCATAACAAAGTGCATGGGTCATCAAATGGCAGATTTCAACTCAATGATTATCCTCAAAAGCTTTTCTTCCATTGTGCCATATATCATGAGGGTTGGGTAAGATAAATTAGCAAAATTTGTAGATGGTGTTTAGTTCTTTTCTATTGTTGCATAATCTATGATTGCTTGTAGATAACGCTACAATCTGAATCACAATCTATTTTTGCTATAAATATAGTTTATCTTGTAGCATACACTATGCAATCTATTGATCACTGTATTATAGAAGATGCATTTCTTACTCTTTATAAGTATCTTGCAACCACAATGGTCATACTCATGCACAAAGAATACATTCTTGTGGAGTTCAAGCAAGTAAAGGACATTTCTCATTGTAATGCATGTCTATTTTGGAGCTTTACCTTCATTGTCCCAAAACCATAGTCACTCAATGAAGTTTCATCACCAAAAAAAGATTTTGTTACTATCTTGACCATCTGTTGGATAGTAGGTGTAGTGTTCAAACTGCCTTTTATCAAAAGCAAGATGGTGTGTCAAATGTCAACATACCAACTTGCATTCTTTGGAGTTTCAGGTTTTGGGCTATCTATAGAGCAAAATAATCTTATATATAGTGCATGTGCAAAGACATAATACATAGGAACACCTTCTTTTTTCTTTCACTTCATCTTCTTTTGTCCTTGGTTCTAATTGAAAGATCAATCTCTCACATCTACATTGGCATTATAAGCCTCCTTCTTTGGTGGGTGCACCTTGCAATCTGAAGCCCAATGGTACATGCATTTACATTTTGGACATGGCTTTGGTTGTCTCTTTTTTTTTAATTTAACTTTGCCATCCAAGTGACTATTTCCAACTATTTCTTTTGTTAATTTTGATTCTTCTTGGTGACTATGAACAAGGTAGTTCCTTTAGAGCTATTATGCTTCATCTCAAGTTACTCTCAAGCAAGAAGGTATGATTTCTTGCAAATTGGTGATTTTTTGGTTTTGAAAGGTATGAATACATGACAATTATTGTCCTAGCATGCTTCTCAACATTTGAATAACCTCTTCTTGAGAGGTAACATCTAACCCAATATTTCTCATTTTTATTAATTGATTCTTGAAATTGTGTAAGTGGGTTGTTATTGTTTCATTGGATTTCATTTTCAAATTGGAGAAGCACTCCCTCAAGTATCACGTCTTGAGATGTGTTAGTTAAATCTCCCAAATCATTGCTGATGTATTGCATTCTTGAACATGAGCAATGATGTATTGAAAATAGCAATCCCAAAGTCTAGCCTTAATGATGTCATCCTTTCTTTATTAAGCTTCAATTGCTACTACTTTGTTGTCACTTAAAACTTGGGTGGCAAGAATAGTGGCACTTGCCATAACATTTGCCATGGCCATATTAGCAATAGCCTTCTCTACAACTATTGGCTTGGATAGCTTTGTTTTATCCTTATTTACAATTTTCCAATACCCTTCAATACTCAATTAATTTTGAATTTGTGCATGCCAACTACTAACTCCTATCCCATCAAAAAATTTCCAAATGGAGATGTTTAGCAAGTTTATGGTGGTAGCCATAGTAACCCAAAGTTGTGAGCCTACAATTTTGTAGGTGTTAGTGAAATTTCACTTTCTTACTTTGCAATTTATTCTTCAATTATTATCAATTTTCAGTACATTTTGATGTTTTTTCACTTTGTCAAGTATGACTTGACATTGCTTGAGTGTATAGTCTGGTGTGTAGTAAATTGAGGAAAGGTTTACTTTGGAATTTTCTCTACCTATAAACGTCTCAAAAAATTGGAGAAATTGATTGCAAAGCAATATTGCTCCCTATAGCAGTCTACTTCAATGCTAGCAAAATTGATGCTCTAATACCATATATGAAATTGTAAAACATGATCATTTGAGTAGAGCTCTCTAAACCATGAGAGCACAATTGCATTTACAATGATTAAGATTGATCATAAATAATTGTAACACTTAAGCCGAGCTACTAGATTGCACAAGGTGCTAAGCACTTAGACTAACAATTGTTATTAGGTTGACTAGATGGCAATCGCCATCATAGGCACTAAGTCACATAAACTGTATTTTGATAGTTTGCAATGCATACACTGATTAACTTAACATGAATCTTAATAAAGAATGGCTTCCCACACTCTCTTCAATGCACTTAAATATTTTGAATTTTTTTATGGTAATCAAGTTTCTTTGCATCTTGTCAACCTGCATTCTTTCTCTTGATTCTATTTCCAATCAATTCTTTTACTCTTTAATTGAGGATAAAGGGAAATAGTGAAATCACTCATTTATAGCAATCAAAACCCTTCTCTTTAAAACTTTGACAATAAGTACATTGATTTCACTTCATGGTCTTGTTTATATGTCTTTGAATGTACCTACCTTGTATGGGGTGTAAAAAGTGAGATATTTAAGCATAGTACAAAGTTAGACAATTCCTCATGAAGAGGATCCCAAGGATGCATTCTTCATATGCACCATGTGGTTTCATTATTTCAAAAAGGTTGTGGAGAAAAAGACTTATCAATTGTCTCATCTAAATCTATTATTCATACATTACTAACCATTCTTAACATTAAGATCTATTTATGACCAAAAGGTTGGGGAGTTTAGGATTGGAGAGGTTTCAAACTCAATTGATGATAAGTACAAATGATTAGTAGTAAATTAAAATATAAAAAATTAGATATAAATCAAATATACTTGTTCATGACACGCATAACATTTGTATTTCCTTAAATTAAGACTCATATAAAAGAGTTGAATCAAATTCCTCATACTATTAGATATGTTTAAAAATTATATGAAGGTAATAATGAGGTTATGTTTTAATTTTTTTAGGCATGATATCTCACATAAGATAAACTAGAGTGTATGAAATTGCAGTTTTTAACAATAGAGAATGTTGGATGATGTGTTCAACCTATACCAAAAAGAGAGCTAAAGTATAATCCTAAAAAATAAAATTAAGAGAGAGAAATAACAAAATTATTATTTGTAGATACTGAAGTTGAGAATAGATACAAACACTAGAATGATGCATTAATTTCAAAATGGCATTTCTCAATCTCCAATATTCCATTGAATCCAAGATCCCTTCCACCCTAATACCCTAAAATCCACAAGTATAATGAAATAAGTCTAAACCAAGATTTTTAGCACATAGAGTAACCAAAACCCTTTTAATGTGATTAAAAATACCAAATTTCTCAAATAATTGAACAATTAAAAGTATATGTATTAAGTACTAGACTTAAACACGTCATCTTTAAAAATCTTTTAATCTCAAGATCCCTTGAAATATGAGATTCTAAAATTCCAAAGTCCTTTGATAAGATTACTAATCATGGAAATTCTCAAAGCTCCAAGATTTTTAAGAATCAAAACATTTAAAAACCAATCTTAAGAAAATTAATTTGTAAAAAGCCCAAAAATTACAAACATCAAAATTCACAAAAATTAGTATGCAATTATACTTTCTTTTGGAAAATCAAACATTCCAAGATTATTATTCTCCATAAATATCTAGATTCAAGTAGCTTCTATATTGATAACTAAGATCTCAAATCCTTAACAATTTATATTTCCATGGAAAATTTAAACATTAATAGTCCATAAACCCAAATTTAGCTTAAATATCTTTATTCTCATTAAATTTCAAGAACTTGAAAATTAAAAATAGAAATATTATTAACACTTTAAAAATCCAGATCAAAATAATTTCCATATGCATACCTAAGATTTTAAAACCATAATAACCTTGAAGGAAGAAACACACCAAAAGACATACCTTGAAGTAAAGAGAAAAGGAGTGCTAGAGTGTAACCAAGCATGGATCACAAAGAAACCCAAGGTAATAAACCAAAGCACAACCTAGATTCCCAAGCAACCATGAGAGGAGAAGTTACAAAACAACCTATGACAAAGCAACAAGAAGCTATTAATGGATTGGGTGATAGAAGTCTTTTAATGCTATATTTAGTAAGTGAGGATGGAGGAGCCTAGACATGATGGACACCTCTACAATTTCTTGTCTATAAATACCCTATGGTTGAGAGCATCATAGTGTGAGTAAGACACTCTATTAAAAGTAGGAGGTGAGCATAGCTTGGGAGATAGCCATAACCCCTCTCTTTTATGAAGAACCTCATACTATTTCCCAAAGAAGTCCATCAAAGTGGTGATGAATGTGACCAAAAATCTCCACAACAAGAGGAACAAAGGTATCAAAGGTGAGCAATGCTGCATAATGATCCTTCTTTCCCCAAGTTACAATGGTCATCATTTCTCCTACTTGAATACCCGCTATCATGTTGTGGTTTGCTTAACAAGTGAAAAAATAACTTATTACTATTTATCTATGTAATACTGTAAAAGATTATACAAAGTATCTTATGGTTGATCCATTGCCATGTGAGCAAGCCATGTACATTCAAGTGATTGGCCACATGGATTGTGATCTTGTTTTCTTCTATGACTCAAATGGATCTAGTTGATAGAGGTTTTGTAGAGAGGGGTCTTTTATCTAATAAGTTTTGAGTGGGAGTAGAGCATAGAAGCCAAGGCATTTGAGAGTGGTAATAGAGTGTGGGAGCTAGAGCATATGAGTGTGAGGTGATTGAAATATATTTTTTGCTCTTCATCTACCTCTCCTAACCCTCTCATTAGGCTTTAGATTTTGTACCATATGGCCTTCATGGTAGCTCATTTTGGCCCTACAATCATGGCATCAATGATAGAGAATTTGAGTCCTATTATCTTTCTTGTGTTTATTTATGTGTAAATTTGGGATTTAATAATTTACATCATTTTTGTAGAAGGAGATGCACTAATATCTTGCTCAAGGCTTTGGGAGTGGAGTCAAGAGGTTCATGTGTCAAAAGGAGGAATTGCAAATTTTCCAAAGTATAAGGAATTGACTCCCACAAATTCAATTGTGGATGTTTACAAGGTTTATTTGGAATGAAAGACCACTATTGGAGAAAGGAGAAAACATGATATAATTTGTAGAAAAAAAATGTGATATTTGTGTTTGTAACACCTGAGATATGATTGATGCAAGCAAGGGGGATCTAATTTGCATCCAAGCACATAATTTGGAAGATTGCAAGATTTAAACAATAGGTTTTCATGATATTTAAACCAGGTTAGAGAGTATACAAAATGTTAGTTGTGTGGCATCCAAGAAATGCTACATCTGGACTGGTTTTGAGTTTGATGTGATTGATGGAAGTTAGAGAACTTGAAATCAAGGAGTTGGATGAAGACTATGGTCAAGTTTGGGGTTTTGGTTGAGTTTCAAGTTCTTGTTCAAATTAGCGGATGAAAATTTCAGTCTTGTTGGTGACTAGGTTTTGTACTTATATGCAAAATATTTATGTTTATTTTTCAAATAGAAATTTCAATATCTTGGTCAAGTATACTTGGGTTTGTAGAGCTTAAGATTTAGCACCAAGGAGGTATTTTATCTCCAACTACAATTGAATGTCAAATTTTTCATTTGGAATTATGATTAAAAGTATGAAAACTTCCTAGAGTGTTCTCTAGGGCTAACATAAGTCTTTAGGCCAAAAATCTACCAAAAATTGTACAAGAATCATGATTGGAGTCTTGATTAGGGTTTTTAAACTATGAAATCAAGCTAAGTTGGAGATATTATCAAAGGAGCTATAATTATAAGATTGGGACTTGCTTTATATTATTGGAAAACTTATATTGCATTCTTTCCTTTGAGTTCTAGAACATTTGAATCAAAAATATGGAGGAGCTATTTTAGTTTAATTCTCATAGATATTTCTCCACCAAAAGATATAAAATTTTACTATTTGTAGTATAGGTTGGAAGTAGATCTTGGAGTATATATTGAGAGCAACCCTTGGATAGAGTAAGGAGACTCTAAAGCGCACTTTTACCAAAAAAATGGAGAATTATTGTTAAGTTGTTTGTGTTTGGAAACCTTTCAATCTTTGCATGCTTGATTGTATGCTCATTTGGCTTGGATTGGTGTGTGAGTGTTGTGTGTAGGCTTCATTTCCTTGTGTTTATTGTGTATTTCTCCTTGGTGATGTTGGAAATCATGACCAATAACAAAGAGTACATGTTGTGATAGTAGGTTAGGTTGCACTTTTACCTACCCAATGAAAAGAAAGTTTGGGAATCGGTGTAAAAATATGTGAAAATTGGGATTAAAAGTTAAAACCACTCCTAATAGGTTTAGGTTCAACCTCTCTACCTATAGACTCCACAACTAGACACCTAGTGTGTTCTCAATGAGAATAATGCATAGAACAACACCACTTGTGCTAATGTATTTTCTTGTAGCAATTCATAACCACCACATCATACAGAGTATACCAACCATTTGTGATGTTATTTACTCTCATCCAATGTGGAAGTAGTCTTGGTAAGTCTAACCATCGCTTGATTTGTACCTTGGATTGTGTAGATTGGAGGAATGAAGCCATTTTATCTTAGATGGCATCATCAACTTTTATGTGCTCTCCTCCTATAGCACACCATAAAAGATGTGTACCTTTTGTGTCATATTTGGAACCACATGCACATTGGTCCATAAGTCCTTGTAGGGCGGGATGAGAGAGACCTAAACATAAGTAGAGTGCAATGGAGAACTCCTCAAACATTGTTGTACTATACTTTTCCCTCTCTAAGAATACGTAGGGGGCCTAGCTATTGAACTTATAAACACAAGGTTTTATATACACCTATCACTAATCATTTGGGTTGACTTACCTTTGCAATTATCAAAACCTTCTAACCCTACTTCTAATATTCCTTCTATTGGGTAAGAAAAAAAGAGATAACCTAATGCATGTTATTATAACACACACTCCTAGTTTGCTAATCATCACTTCTAGCATTGCCAAGGAGAAATACAAATCATACCTAAAATAAAGGAACCTAATCAAATACTTGCATACCAATCTAAACCATTTGGGCGTACAATCAAGCATACAAAGCACAAAGAGTATATAAACACAAGCAACTAAACAATAACTCTCTATGCTTTTGGTAAAAGTGTGCTTTATAGCCTTGTTGTACTATCTAAGAGCTACTCTTAATCTATTCTTCAAAGTTTGCTTCCAACTCCAAAGAGTGAACTTTTATGTCTTTTGGTAAGGAAATATCTGCAAGACTCAAATTACAACAACTTCCTCTCTATAGCTCTAATTTCTAGATTTCAATTAAAAACCTATGAGATAAATCTTCCTATGGTATAAAGTGACCATAAATTTGACAAATAATACTCTCTTGAAAAGGTCTTAAACTTGGCTTAAACTTGGCTTGATTTAGTAATTTAAAGCCCTAAGCAATGTTAAAATCCTAATCCTTGCAAAAAAATTTGCCAAATTTCTAGCCCAAGGATATATATAAACACTAGTGAACACTTCAAGAAGCTATTATCTTGTCAATCATGACTTTAAGTGAGTGAATTGACATCCAATAAGCATTGGAGATAGAATAAATCCTCAAAGCTTATGAAATTATTTTAATCAATTTTTTTACATCTGATCTCACTATCTATAAACCCTAAGCCAATCATATTTTACACATTAGTTAGTTGTACCTTTTTCTAAATATCTATGAATTTTGACTTTTAAATCCAAACCCAGTCTCTAGATATGGATCAATTCCTATGTTGGGTTAACTTTTGCGCTCTACATACCCAAGTGTACTTGATCCAAGACTTTGAATTATTTGTAGGTAATTCACATGAAATTTTTACACATAGAAAAAAGACTTAGCCACCAAGTATATTAGAAACTTTTATAGGTTGATTCAAACTTAGCTTGAGATGTGAGCAAAACCACAAACTTGATCATAGTCTCTAACCTCAACACCTTGATTTCAAGTACTCCAACTTCAATGATCATATCAGATTTATTATTGACCCAAAAGTGGTATTTCTTAGGCTCAACATGATCAAAATCTTTGCTTATCTCCAACCAATTAATAGATCACTAAATGCTATTACAAAATTCTCAAAATATTCCAAATTGTATGCCTAGGTATGAATTAGACTCCCTTACTTCAATTGATCACATATTGCTCAAAATTTTCTCAAATCTTGTGTTCCTAGTTTCCACACTATAACCTGTTTTTCTCTATCTCTCTATCTCTCTCTAATTGTGGTATTTTCTACTTAATGGCCTTCTCAAACTTCCCAAAACATCAAAAATCCTCAACATTTTGGGACTCAAACTCTTGCACTTTTGACACCTCCTTTTGAAACATGAACCACCAAACTACACCCTTAAGGCCTTGAGTAAAACATTTTTCCCTCTTCTTTAGAACATGATGCAAAATGTTAAGTCTCAAACCTATCTATAAGCACAAGAGGATAAGAGGAATTGGGTTCTCCATTACCAATACCATGAACATACACCTAAATTGAAAACAAAGACAATGATGATTTGAGGGAGAAGCATAGGACTATGGGGATACTACAATTGTCTTGGTTGTTTCCTATACCCATATTGGATACTCATCCTAAAGTGTTGACCAATCTTCTCTCAAGAACTTATGAATCCTAGTGGTGGTCTCATGATGTCTTGATGTACCTATATATGCCAATGGAAGCAAAATCTACTATGGGAAGAGGGTTAATAAGGTCCATGTAGATATTTCTTTCTCTTGGTTATCAACTAAAATGGCTTGATATAAGACAAAGAGTGTCTTAAGTTATTGTAGTGGAATAGAGATCTTTGTATACATACAAGGTCTAGGTCTACTCAATATAATGCATAGAAACAATCTAAAAATTGTAATCAAGAGAAAGAATCTGGTGGAGCTTGAAGAGAGAGAGAATAGGTGTACCAAAGAGATCTGATGGAGGTGGTAGCCTCTACTTCAATCCATAAGTATCTTGCATGTCCTTAATGTTATGCTAGACCAATGCCCACCCATAGGGGCATTGGTCCGGGCATGAATGTGTAGGTTGTTGGTAGAGTGGTATGGAAGTACGTGCTAAGGGCACCTGATAAGGGATCTGACATTGTAGTACATGAGGATTTAAGGAACTAGGAATAAGGACTTGACACTTAGTGATGGAGGGCTATAGAGGGTTTAGGGTAGGGTATAGAGGAGTTTGACCCTATAGTGACTATAGGTCGATAGAGGTAAGGGAGATTGTGGTAGGGAGAGCTAAGATGATGTAGATTCCTGCATAGGAAAATCAACAAAGGTAGGTTCCTCCTCCATGTAAAGTGGGTGACATAGCAAAGGAATGGGGGTGAAAAAATGAAGGTTGAAACTATGCCATGGTAGGAGTATGTTGAAAGATTTTATGTCAAAGTCAACTCACCAATTGTACTTAAGAGATATGCGGTGTTAGATGAGGACCCTTGCCTATGGTAGTCCTTCCAACTACCCATCTTTAGGAGCAAAGTGGAAGCATCATAGAGTGGTCTATGGAAAAGACATGTCAGAAAAGGAGGAGACAAAAAAGAGGAGACACAAAATAGCACATACTTAAAGCATGGAACATCTTGCACATATAATAAACAAAAAGAAATAAAAAAAACCAAATTAAGATAAAGTATAATAAAAAAGATAGGCGGGAAATGCAAGAAGTGCATATCTTGATGTTCCCCTTTGCATCCAAATGCACCTCCATTGACAAGCTTCTCCACCTATATGATGAAAGTAGTGCTCACAACCCCAACCACCTTGTCAATGATATCCAACAAGATGGGTCCAAAGAAGATACACCTTCCTCAAACTTCAGCTCTTGCTTTGATCTTATCCTCACCATATCACTAGTGCTTATGCTAGAACATTGTCTCCTCTTTAATAAACATCATCTTTGGAAGAGCTCCACCAATCAAAGACCCAAGCTGGACCTCCAAGTTTAGTCTAGATGTTATACAATGGAAGATAACTCATACTTCGATGCAAAGATTGTCCAAAGATTGGGTAGGCTCGTCATGCAACTAGCAAGGAAGATCAAGGTGATGTGGATCTTATGGAACTAAAGATAAAAATCAAAAAATATACTTTCTCTCCCTCTTTCTCTTTGGTCCAATTCTCCCATAGCTTGGTTGATGATGTCTAGCTTCTACGTACTAAACCAAGGAGCAATCAAGCTAGGAAGGAATCAACACTCTCTCCAAATTAGGCATCTAAGGGTACATATCAAAGAATACACTTTCTCTCTCTTTATTCCAATTCTCCCCATTAGAATTTCCTAAACCAAGGAGAAATCAAGCTGGTAGGGAATCATACTCTCTCCAAATCCAATTGAATTCAACACTCTTACCAAAAGCAGATTAGAAAATTCTCAATTGCAAATAAGTCTCTCAATCATTTTGTGTTTTCTTGGCAAATAAGTCTCTCAATTGTTTTGTGTTTTGTTGTCAGAGGTAGGACACCTTCCGCTAGAATTTTGGCCATCTTTGGATTTTCTTTTGATTCTCAATGTTGACGTTGTAGTTCTTCCACATGCTCAAGACCACCTCTATAGAGGAACATTCTTAGGCAACCAAAATTATATGTCCTTTATAAGGGAACATTCTAAAGCAACCAAAGGTATACATGGATTGACCTTACAAAACTTTTGAGCAATATCTCTCTCGTGTTCATTTGAAAACTCACATGTTTTTCCTCTCACTCTCTCTACTCAACTCACAAGGAGCTCTCTTTCATGTAATTTTTATTCTCTAATTTCAATTTTTCATTGAGAATGGTTTGCTTCAAATAGAAGTTGCTACTACAAAGGAAATCTTTGCTTACTTTCAAAATCCGTGACTACAAGTTGTTGTCACTCGATTGGAAATCCTTGTTCATTCTGAACACCCATATCCACAAACTATTACTAGCATTCTCACTTTCAATCTCAATATTTGTTTCCACAAGTTGTTATTGTTGTTCTTACTCTCTTTGTTGACACTCAAAACTTGGCACAAATCCATCTTGCTACTTTAGTGGAACTGCATTTAACTGAATTGACCAAAGTATCCCTTTTGTTGAAAATTAATTTTTTCTTTCCTAAAACTCAAACTTAAACTTAAGCCATTACCATCCTCTCTAATTGTATTTGACACTAACCCATGTTCTACTTTAGTGGAATTATGATGAACTAAATTGATAAGGAGTATCTCTTTTGCTAATGATTAAATTTTGCTTTTTCCCAAAACCAAGCTCACACTTAACCAATCACAATCCCCTCTAAGGTTGAGATCACTAGGAAAGTTGATAACCTATTATTTCAATGGTATCTTTAATTGACCAATAGTATCCCTAAAGAACCCATAGATCTTTATTTTCATTAATTGTAGAATGATCATAACTCTTAATCGTCCAAATAATATGATAAAACTTTAATCATTATATTTAATAATCATAGAGACTTACTACACTAAAGGATTCTAAATCTTCAATAAAGTTGAAGAACCCAAAACTTCAAAAGTTTCAAAAACCTTAATGACCCAAAAATTCAATTATCTTTATATTTAATAACCTTGAGGAACAATAAAAGATACATAATCCAACAACCTTAATATCACTACTCACCTTTGAAAACACCATATACCAAAGAACTAAGCTATCATGATCATTTTGGAGAAGCCAGACTTATGAGAATTCCCAAATCTTTGGAACCATTAAATAAGTGTTAGAGAGGCTAAAATACATGAGTAATTTTAAATTCTTTAGAAACTTGGAAAAATCACAAACCAAAGAATTTTAGGATCTTTGAAAATCTTGGAGAAACAAAAAATTATTAAAATTACCAGATCTTTAGAACATTTGTAATTATTTAGAACCTAAAATCTTTGTAGAACCACATTGGAATCTACACTTTGAACTTTTTTGAAACCATATTGAAACCTTGGAGAACTCATAAACTTAAATAATCTCAATTTTTGTGCTCAAAGATCTTTCAAAACCAGATCAATTTTAGAAATCCAAATGAGATGGTTTAACCTCAAGACTTCAAGAACATTATATCCACTTATCTCTAAAAAAGCTAAATACCCAAAACTTCCAAAACTTCCACTTATCTTTGAAGAAGCTAAATACACATTACTTCCAAAACTTCCCCTTATCTTTGAAGAAGCTAAATACCCATTACTTCCAAACCCTTCTTAGGTCTTTATAACTTTAGAAAATATAATGGATAAAAATTTCTTTAGAAATACTAAAAAACTTAAAGTCTTCAACCATATTTATTATGTTTGAAAAATAAAAAATCCCATTGAGTTTTGAATGGATAGGTTTCTTAAAAGATGAGATACCCAAACCATGAAAATCGGAAAGCGGTTTGGATCCTTATGCATGATGGTGTCCATAAAATACTTCATTGAAGAGAAAGAAACCAACAATAATGAATGGGAGACTATCAAAGCTTAAAGCAAAGAAGGTCACATCAAGTCCTTCTAACATTGTGCATAAAACTTAAAAATTGAGTTTTACTAAATTGTAAATTTTTTTGAACCTTTGATGTTTAATTGGGTGCAAGCAAGCTTTCTATTTTAATTTGCTTGATATGAATTAGAACATGTTCCATTTTAAAACTAAATGATATTATCAATCATACAACCAAATAACTTGATTTACATTTTTTTGATCATGGTAAAAATGTTTTAGCTTTAATGTAAAATGAAATTTACATGTTTGAGCTTTGAATCTAAATTGTAATTTAATGTGTGTAGAAATAGAAAAAAAATTAAAATTTAATAAATTATTTTCATGTATTGATTGGTTTTTGATAATGAGCACTATATTTCAATAACATTAAAATATATCTAGAATTTTATCTCCATGTATAAAAGGTCTTGTATTCTTAAGAGATATTACATTATAAATGGATATATTTTAGGAGCAATTTCACTTTAATGTACTTCCATATATTAAGTTCATATGACTATCATATGGACTCTCGCTTCAAATATTTCTAGAGTTTTGCGGTATGTATATCTTTACCTTACCTTGGGTTTTCTCTCCACTTCTTTTCTCTCACTTTCTTCTTTTGTGGTGCATGCATGCAATTATAGTGGATCCTTTTAGGATGTTGTTTAGATCATCAAACACAATATCTTTCTTCTTAGCATGTGTGAAGGTGTAGAATGTCAAGATGTGGAAGGTTGATATGATGTTATACATATATTAAAATTTCTTCAACGAGAGAGGGAGAGATGAGAGAAAAAAATATTATATTTTTGGAAAACTCACGCATATATATCATATGAGTGAATAGTAGATTTTGTTTTTTTTTCAATTTTTCTTTTATTGGTACCTAGACTAAAGGTTATGGAGAATTGAGTAGAAAGTTATGAGGACCTTAGGTTTTTTAGGGTTTAGAGTGATTACTTCACATTGAGAGTGAATGGTCAAGAATTTTCATTCCTAATTTCTTGGTATTCATGATTGAGTTCCATGGGAACTTAGTTTGAAAGTTTTGAGATGGGAATTGAAAGTTGAGAGGGTTTATAGTTTTTAGGGCTTAAAGAGATAGCATTTACTCATGTGAGTTGAGTTGGGATGTGAAGGGTTATGGTTTTGCATATGTGGGGAGATATAGAGACAAACATTATGCATTATGATTGTTATTTTTGTCATAGCCATGGCTACACTTCCCCATGTGGGGCTGCTTAAAATAGCACGGGATACACCATGCCCAGTATGTCATCAACACTTTACCTTGTGAGAGGTAAAGACCCATATGGGAAGGATGCACAAGGATTATGATTGGACCACTTGGGATGCTCATATAAGGCAAGCAACAGCATTGACAATGGTGACACTTGAGATAGTGCACACTTCCTCTTTGTTGACCATTCTAAGGATATTGATCAATTTGTGTGAATGGTTAGCATCTCAGGCAGTTTGTATTTTGGAGTTATTTGAGAGTAGTTTTCTATGTCCACATCTATTCCATAGGCTACCCCATACACTCCATGATGAGGTTAGATAGGCTTTTTTCCTACCATTTGATTGTTTGGCAGGTGATCCCTTGGACAAACTAGCATGGTTCTTATCCCTCTTACTACCTGGATGGTGCCTTCATTATGCTAGAGGAGGACGTGCGGGGCATAGAGAGGTGGCTGTTAGATTTAGTCAGTTCCAAGCAAGGGGTTGATTTGCCTAAAGGAGGAGTTGGTTAAGGTTGCATATATTGGAAATAAGTTTTTTTACATGATACCATAGAGTCCACTCAATTATATTTGGTCAAGCATGAGAGTTTAGTAGAGCAGCACAAGTGCTACACCCTTTGTCTATGGCTAGTCATACTAGTGGGACTATCTCTTCCCTATGATCACTCCATCCTATGGCAAGAGAGGGAGAACCATTAGAGGTCTTAGATTATCAATCTAAGACCTTTTATAGTTGCTTGTATATCTTGATAGGTCACTTTTTGCACCTTGCCTCTTCTCAACAAGCTTGTCAAGGATGGTATATGAGTATCTTAGAGATTGCTTTTAGGTAGTTGACCCTTCTATTAGATTTACCATGATGTTTCAAGTAGTTGTAGCAATAGCAAGTGGAGATATTCCTATGTCAATTAGTTGGGTATTAGGTGCTAGTTGACTTCTCATTATAGAGAGGACACAAGGAGCATTAGACCAATTATTATTGGAGAGATCTTTTTGTGCTTGGTTTGTCATACCACTGTCCTTCAACATTGTTGTTGCTTTTGAGAGCACCTTAGTCCACATTAGCTTGGAATAGCTACACCAAGAGGTTGTGAGACTATATCTCTAGGCATCAAAGCACTTGTAGATATCCATCTAGAGTAGGCCATCCTACATTTTGATGTTGAGAATGCTTTTAATAGTGTCTCTCAAGCATCCATCTTTAGAGAGCTTAGGGAGGCTGGTGGATCTTTGGCAAGTTTCATTCCTTTTGTGAGGTAGTTCTATGGCTCTCCTACCTTTATTTACTACCAACATCGTTAGTAACAAGAGAGAGTTACCTTCTTGGAGTTAGTTGTTGGTACACAACAAGGAGATCCTTTAGTGGAACCTTTTCTTCCATGGCTCACTTCAAAGCTCTCAAGATTATCTACTACTTTGGCCATGCCAGGTTGTATATTTCTCTCCTTGGTAGACAATACATACATTGTGGGCTCTGTAGATCAGACTATGCAGGCCTTTGATCACTTGACTATCAAGCAACATCTTGTACACTTACAAGTTAATATGTCAAAGTATAACATGGTCCTCTTCAAGTATCTCTCCCTTGAGTTTCCAAAGAGATGTGTTATATCTACAAATAGACTATGTATTCTTAGAGTGCCAATAGGATTTAAGGATTTTGTCACATGTGTGACAAAATCCTTCTTAGATGCTTGTATTTTAAGAGGATATTCTCCATGTGAATGACATTCTTCAATAAGGAGATCCACATGTGGCATTTGTTATAATCGCCTCTAGTATTTCTTATCAACCTACTTACTTCTCCTCATAGTTCCCCTTTTCTTGACTTTCCTATCATGTTTGAGAGCTTCTTATAGGAGGATTATTGGAATCTTTGGTGATATCATTGGAGTAGAGACATTTGAGTGTATGATGGGGGATTTAGCATGTAGATAGACATCTTTATTGATCTTATGCAGAAGGGTAGGCTTATTGTCAATAGAGGAGATCCCATATATACTATTTTTGGGTAGTGAGGCTCTCTTGGCATCCCTACTTTCCTCCCATTTTGTGGTTGTTGATAGGCCAAATTTAGAGATATATGTGACCAAGGTAGAAGAGTGATACTTTTCTCTCCATGCCTTATTGTGGTAGACAAGAGATGTTCTATCCTCATAGAAATTGGAGTGCATTCCATTCTTTGCTTCACTACAATCAAATTGCAGTCTTCCTTGATGGAACGATAGTATCAATATACTATAATACTCCAAGGATAGGAGACCTGAAGAGAAACACACCATGAGAACACATAATTTCACACTCAAACCTCCGATGCCCCAAAGGAGCACCTTCTCTTCATTATATAGACAAATTGGATCTCCTCCAAGGAAGCTCTGCCATAAGATTAGGCACACAGATAGGTGACATGTCAGAAAGCTCCACCCTTGGATTACTTACTTGGATGGGTGACATGTCGGTCCTGGTCTTATCTGGTTGGTCAAACAAGCTTTGACTAGAGGGAATCTTTTTGTAGAAATCTCAAAATCAAGTCGGTGAGGTACCATTTGAAAGCTCTCAACAAGACAAACAAGGGGGAGGGAAGGTCAATCTCTCTTCTATAAGGGGGGGGAGTGCACACTTTTGAGGCCTAATTCATCCGTTTAGACTTTGGAAATTGCCTTCAAAGATTTCAGGCATATTTTGGTTCCTACTCTATTAGTAGAAGTCCCCTTTTGGTTATACCTCTGTTTGATCTATTTAGTCCATCATGTGTAACATCCTTCCAGATGTTACCATACCAATTCTCACCTTTAAATCATATGTCTAGCTATTTATTCTAAAGTTTTCAAGTGTATTTCGGTTTCTACCCTATAAGTAGAAGTAGTATTTTGGTGATACTTCTATCTAATCTATTTTGAACATCATGTATAACATCATTCTAGATGTTACCAAACCAAATTTCATATCTAGATCATATGGCTAGCTCTTGGTATTACATATATGCTACATTCTCCTTTAGTTGACTCATCCATTCTTTGTGTAATACCAATAGCTAGATATATCATCTAGAGTTTAAAATGGACTTGGTAATATTTGGAAGGATGTTATGTTTGATAAGCTAGGTAGACTTGTAACACCCATTTGTGCATTTATGTGCTATTGTCATATTTAGTTTGGTATTATACGCACTTGAGAGATATTATTTCTATAGAGATAAAGGATGGTCTTACATTAGTCATGATTAGCTAAAGTTAGTCATAGTTAAGATAAAGAGGACCTTACCTTAGAGGAACTAGAAAAGATGAGCACTACTATTTTAGATTCTAATATATTGACTTGGTATTATTCCCAAGTGCTTGGCTTTGAGGAAAGAATTGAGAACTCTTGGGCCCACAAGCCCTTTTGTTTTAGATTCTTCTATAGTCCAAGGATAGCCTATGTGAAGGAATCCTTGACTTAGTGGTTGGGTCAAGATAAGACCACATGCTTAGGAGAATATTCTCATGAGTATGGATATTCTTTTAGCTTTCTGACGTTATTTGACTTTTAGTCTAGTAATTTGAGTTACTCTAGTAATTAGTAACTTTGGTCCGTAATTATTTCACAAGTATATAAACTAGGAGTGAGGAGATATTCATCATCATTTCATTTGCAACTATCTACTTCTCATTGAGTTCTCTAGTGAGCAATGTCTTGAGTCTTAGAAGAGTATGATGGAGTTAGGGTTCTTTGCCTTTTGAGTCCATGGTGCATTACCAAAATAGCCATCAGAGGTTCATCGTAAGGGAGAGATATGCTGGCTCATAGACCAAATAGACGTGTCATCAAAAGAGGACTTCTACTAATAGAGCAAGAGTAAAAAATAACCAAAAAATTTTAGAGCCAATTTTGGAGGCCTAAACAAATGAATTAGGCCTTGAAAATGTGCAGATCCTCCCTCTAACAAAGGAAAAGATTGGCCTTACCTCCTCCCAAGTTTCTCTCATTGAGAGCTTTCCAATGATACCTTAGTCATGCAATTTGGAAATTCCTACAAGAAGATTCTCTTTGATCAAAGATAATTTGACCAACCAGATAGGATGATCTTCAACATGTCACCCATGCATGCAACCAATATAAGGGCAGGGATTTCTTACTTGTCACCAATCCATGTATTTGATTGAAGGGTGGAGCTTCCTTTGTAGGAGTCCTTTTTGCTATATAATATAGTGAAGGTGGTCCATTGAGGTATATGAGGTTGAGTGTGAAATTGTGTGTTTCTCTTCAGGTCTCCTATCCTCAAAAGATTATACCTTGGGCCTTTAGAGCTCATCTTTGCTCTTGCTCTAACAAGGGTGTAGGCTCTTGGATCCTAGCTTGATTGTGCATTAGGGCATTTTGAGTTGCACTAGCTATGTAAAAGACCAAGGAGGGAAATAGAAGAATGGAAGATCAAGATCAAGTTGGGACTCTTGAATAAGGGAAATTCTAAATGCCTAGCATGACCTTGGCTTTGATATTTATAGAGAGTATACAAGGCTCTTGAGAAACTTCTCAAGAAGCTTCCTAAAAACCGCTTTCTTGGAATGCAAGCCAAGCTAACCAAGAAACTTCTCAAGAAACTTCCTTCTAGAAGCCGCTTTCTTGGCGTGCAAGCTAAGCTAAGTGGAGGTGGAAGTTTCCCAAGAAGCTTCCTTCTAGAAGCTACTTACTTGGTGTACAAGCTAAGCTAATTGGGAAGCTTCCCAAGAAGTTTCATCCTAGAAGTCACCACTTTGCATGCATATTACCCCATACTTAGAAAGTACCAAGTAGCTTCCTAGATACTTCTAAAATATTCATATACCTCTTGGCTAGTTTGGCCAATTTTCTACTTCCTTTGTCTCGACTAACTTATCTATAACCTCCCATTGCTAGTTGGTGACGTCTTTGTCATTATGGAAGCTTCAAATTCTTGGATAGCCATTTGTGCATTTTCAAGATGATAAAGAGGCTCCCAAGTGGCATCATGAAGGAGATACCATTTCCAAAGGACCTTATACTCAGTATGTCATTTGTGGCCACATTGAATATGCTAATGTGCAAGTATACAATCAACTTTATACTCCTCATAATCATTTTAGGCACGGGCAAAGGAAGGGGTTGGATACTAGAAGAAAAGGAAGATGGATAAGAAACAAAGGGTTTCAACTTGGAAACATGAAAGACATTGTGGATTCATATATGAGAAGGCAAGGCAAGTCCATAAGCAACAAGAGAAATGATTTGAGTGATATCAAATGGACCTATGCAATTAAGATCAAGTTTACAAACTTGGGTGTCAAGTGAGAGGGGTAGGTTACTAGAAGAAAGTATGACTTTATCACCAAGTTGGAAAGTGAGATCATGACCATGTTGGTTTGCATATTATTTTTGACTGTTTTGAGCAACAAGAAGATGAGATTTGGCTTATTATAGGATTGGGATATTATGGTCAAGAAGGTAGAAGTATGAGGAACACGAGATGGAGGTGGAACAAGAAAGCAATTTGGAACAAGTGGGTCTTGGCTAAAATAAAAGAAGAAGGGAGTGAATCTTGTGCTTGCATATTTGGAATGATTGTAGGTAAACTTAATAACTGTAAAGACACTCATCCCCATTGGTATGATGAACGTTGACAAAGGCACAAAGCATATCCTCCAAGGTGTGATTTGCGCATTTGGTTTCTCCATCAACTTCAGGATGATAGGCCATAGATAAAGCAAGCTTGGTGCTAAATATCTAGAAGAGTGCTTGCCAAAATTTTCCAATGAATTGAGGATCACAATCGGAGATGAGTACATGAGGCATCTCATGATACTTGAAGACCTTTGTCAAAGTAGATCTAGGCCTATGTTAGAGCATCCAATATATCAAAGGTTGGTGCCAAATGGATATGCTTACTAAGCTTTCCATAAATACCATGATTCTTATATGACCTTGCTTTGTCTTGGGCAAAGATGTGATGAGATCTAAGCTCACATGTTCCTATCAAGCAGATGAGATGGGAAGTGGTTGAAGGAGTACACTTGGTCTTTGGTTGCTAGTCTTGTTGTATTGGTAGCTCTCACAAGATCAAACAAACTCTTGAATATCTTGTGCCATGTTGGGCCAATATCATTGGCATTGTAGGGTACCCAAGGTCTTTTCCACACCAATGTGATTAGCAATTGGTAAGTCATGAGCTTCTTCAAGGTGCACAACTCATAGATCACTCTTGGGTGGAACATAGATCTAGTTCTCCCAAAATAGAAGGCCTTCCTTGAAGGAGAAGGTGTTGTATGCCTTTTCATGTGCTACAAGATGACCTTGTACCATCTAAAGTTGTCCTAAACTCAATTTGGACTTTTGAGTCAATGGATACTATTATAATTGCAGCTGTGATGAGAGGAAGAGACTTCGAATCAAGTCATTATGATAGGGTATTAAGGATGAAATAGAACCTATCAAATTTGTACTCAAGTTTGATGTCAAACAATTGTAGTTGTTCCTCCCATCAATGATATTGACTCTCCATGTGTTCCAAATGTATTGTCTATAACAAGGATTTATGATTGGTCTTCATGATCACTTGTTTCCTCAAGAGATAATGCTTACATACCTTGGTGGCATATACCATTGCTAGTTGTTCCTAATCTCAAGCAACGTAACTCCTTTTTGTGATGTTTAGTTGGCAAGACACAAATGCAATGGGATGTAACCCATATGGAAACTCTTTCTGCAACACGATTCTAATGGTAAAGTTAGAACTATTAAAATCAACCACACACAATAGTTGAGTGGCATATGGTTGAAGAATATGTCTTGAAGACACCATATGTTTCAACTTTTGGAATGCTTCTTTGTGCTTGGTGATCCATTGAAAGCTTGAGTTCTTCTCCATGAGGTTGGTCAATGGTGCGGCAACAAGAGTATAATAGTGGATGACTCATTGGTAAAAACTTTCCAATCCATTAAATGCTCATGCTTCTATGGTCTCCATTGGAGTAGGCCAATTAGTAATGGTCTTGATTTTCTCCTCTTCTATATTGATCCCTCCAATGAGATGTTGTGACTCAAGAAGGTAACTTCTTTCTATCAAAAGGCACCCTTTGGCTTCTTACAACAAAACTTCCATTGATGTAATTGTCTAAGGACTTCTTGGATGTGATTTGTATGTTCTACCTCCATCTTGCTACAGATTAAAATATCATCCAAGAACACCATGATGTACTCATCCAATAACCCATCCAACACCCAATGCATATGATCCATGAAAACTATTGGAGCATTAGTGAGCCCAAAAGGTAAAACTCTCCATTCAAAATGCCCATACCTTGTGCAAAAACCAATCTTTTGCACATCCTTCCTCTCAATGGGAATCTACCAATAGCCCTTTCAAAGATCCAGCTTGAAGGAAGTATTTTGTTCCACTCAATTGATCAAGCAAGTCATCAATGCAAGGCAAAGGATATGCATTCTTCATTGTTTGTTTATTGAGGCTGTGGTCATCAATACAAAAATAAAGGCCTGCATCCTTCTTTGAAACAAATAGTATCAATGTTCCCCAAGGAGATGTACTATGTTGCATGAAGTCCTTCTCCAACAACTATGTTGGTGTTCTTTGAAACTCATCCAACTCCTACAGTTAAAGTCAATAGATTGGTCTACTCACTAAAGTACTTCCTAGCAATAACTCAATCTTGAAGTGCATACCACAATCAAAGGGTAATTCCTTTGGTAGATCATCCATAAACACATCTATAAACTCTTAAATTATTTGATCAACCTTTAACAATATGGAGTTTATTGACAAATTAGTCAAGTCTAACAAAGTAGTAAATAGGTCACATTAGCTTAAAATATTCTAGAAGTATCCAAGAAGCTACTTGGTACCTTCCAAGTATTGAGTAACATGCCAAGTGGAGGAGGAAGAACATGCCAACTTCTAGGAGGAAGATTCTTGGCTAGCTTAGCTTGCATGCCAAGTAGATGGCTTCTAGAACAAAACTTCTTGAGAAGCTTCTCGGTTAATTTGGCTTGCACTCCAAGAAAGTGGCTTAAGGAAGCATCTTGAGAAGCTTCTCAAGAACCTTGTATACTCCCTATAAATACCAAAGTTGAAGCTCATGCTAGGCATTTGGAATTTCCTACACTCAAGTGTCACAATGTGATATTCTATTCTCCTATTTCTCTCTTTGTTCTCGGTCTTTTACATTAATATTAGAGCAAGAATGTAATGGATGGAATTTATGGACCACCAAGTCCATTTCCACCAAACCATTGGGATTTTTATGTCTGATTACTATCCAAGCATCATTTCACATAGTTTATCACCTCATGCTTTGGGTAGAATTTTCGAAATATGATCATCTTTTGCGAGGAACCCTTGGTACTTCAGATTGTAACTTATAGAGAACAATGGATGTGATGCATCTATATGTTAATAAATTAGATAAATTGAAGATAGTGTGATAGAGTAGTAGCCATGGTGACAATGATTGAGGTTATCATTGCTATGCAATAACAAATTGAGCACCTTACTTGATTGTTGGATGAACAAGACTATCAACAACAAGAGCACGGAGAGAGAGCACCATTTCAAGAAGGAGAAAAGCAAATCCAATTTCTAAAACCCAAAGTATTTGATAGCAAGAATTTATCAAGCGCAATGGATAATTTTTTATTAACTATGAATGTTATTTTGAGGGCTACAAATCTACAAGATGAATGAAAATAGATTCTCTTAGCTTCAAGCCAATTGGATAGAGTGGCAAAACTATGGTGGCAATTTTGAGTGGAGCAAGTTGAATGGTAGTTTGTTGCACCAATCTGGACATGGGAAGAATTCAAGGGTGTAATAATTGGGCAATTCCAAGTGATAAATGCCACACAAGCCATATGAGATAAGTTGGTAGAGTTGAAGCAAATTGGTTCTATAAAAAGTTACATCACATAATTCTAAAACCCCATTATGCATATTATAGATATACTAGATGGTGAAACTTTGGATTGCTTTGTGAGGGGCTTGAAGTCACAAACGAAATCAAAATTGACTATGCAAGAGCCAAAGCACTTAGAAGAAGCATGCAATTGGCTAAGCGCATTGATTCTTGATGGCAAAAATTTGGTCTCGCACTCAACCTTCACAAAACTTACCAACACATTACACAAAGGTAGAAGAGTCGGCACCAATGGAGACCACTTGGCACAACATATCAGGAAAGATTACTACAAATTACCAAATTGGACATCATATTGTTGAATGTCCACTCAAGAATGAATTATCTTGATGAATTGCCCAAGGGTCTTTGAAAAATTGCTCAAGGATCGCAAAATGATTATGGAAATAAGGAATCCTAGTAGGAGATTTTGAACCGTGTATTTGGAACTTTATTAGTTGTAATAGTTGTAATAGGATTGAAGGCTTGACCTATGCAATTTTGCTTCACTTGCAAGGTACGATATTTGATCAAAGGTATGATATTCGATCTTGCTCAAAAGAAAACATAAAAATATCCACCATTTTGTCGCAATCTTTCACGATCTGCTATGCCAAGTGGTCTTTGCTGGATGACATCAATCTCCATAGGCGTTGGCTCCTTTACCCATGTGTAGTGTGTGGGTGGGTTTGGGGAAGGCCGAGGTTGAGACCAAGGAATCAAAGCATTCAGCCAACTGCATGGCTTCCTCCAAGTCTTTGGGTTCACTCATAATTACTTCTAATCTGGTGTGTGACTTCAAGCCTCTCACAAACTGATCTAGAGCTTCTCCATCTAGTATATTTAGAATCTACATAATGGTGTTTTGGAATTGAGTGATATGGCTTCTTGCAAAGCAAATCTGCTTCAATTTTGCAAACCTACCTCGTGCAACTTGTGTGGTATTTATAGATTAGAACCGCCCAATTATGTCATTCTTGAATTCTTCCCATGTTAAGATTGGCGTAACAAATTGTCGCTCGGCTTGCTCCACTTAGAATTGCTACCATAGTTTTTCCACTCCATCCAATTGGCTTGAGGCCAATAGAATTTATCTCCTTTCATCTTGAAGGTTTTTTGCCTTGAAGTAACATTTACAATCAAACATAAACTTTTCCACTACACCCGGAAGGTTGTTGCCTTCAAATACCTTAGGCTTCAGAAATTGGATGCGCTCTTTGCCCTCTTGAATGAGTGCTCTCTCCACCTGCTCTTATCGTTGACGATCTGGTTCATCTAGCAATCGAGTAAGATGCTCAATTTCTTGCTACATAGCAAGGATAACTTTGGGCACTTTCAAAATTCCACTCTCGTCCTAAGTTTTTCTGATCCTTGATTCAATGATGACGTGAGTTTCCGTACGAAACAAAATAACACCAAAGACTAAATAAATAATATTGCAATCTCAGTGTATGTAGTAAATTAGACAGATGAAATTTGTATGAATTCAGGATATATACAATACAATCCTCATAATATAAATTTCAAAATGTTGCTTATTCTATAGAGTGTACATAAATAGATCCTTGAAACAATAAGTCATAATGTAGTGTTATAGCATATATCATCATAGCATTATAAGAGGAGTCTTCCTTTTCTGAATATTTGTGGTTGGCTTGTGAACATCCATATATATCCTAAAGTGGACTCCCATTTTAATCACAATATTTCTTTCACTCCGCTTAGAATGAGAAGGCTTTTCACATCCAATCTCCTCTAATTGGTCAATTTTAGACCATATTTAAACCTACTCGCATCCATGTTCATCTATTTATGTGTTCTTTATAAAACCACATGTGCATTGGTCCTATAGCACTGAAAGTGTTGGATGTATAATCCCAACTCGTGGGTAAACTACTGTGGTGAATTCCTTCAAAGTGAACCAACAGTCTTCTAAAAAGCATAAAACCAAGCATCAGATTTTTTCTCTCTACAAGAGAGAATCTTAGCTTTCTCAAGAATATGCCTCTCAATGAGTATGCTAGTAAGGTTGTGAATATGCATCTTTTTACTTTCTAGGGTCTAGGGATACCAAGTCAACAAACAGGTGCAATGTTATACATGGGGTTCTGGCAATAGATTGTCTCATTATCTATTGAGTTAATTGATGATACGATTCAAATGCCTGGGGCGGGATTCTACTACCGCTTTGGTGCCTGGAAACAAGGACAACCCTTGTATTAGAATGTACATGCCAATAAGGGGGTGCTAGTGCCTATACTCTTGTGCTTTCCTTATGCATTATGAAGTGTTTATTTCTCGGGGTGGGGTAAATGCTTCTGCAAGGGTCTTCGTCTTTCTTGTGGTGTGAATAACTCTTGATCAGTGAACAAGAGTATTAATCTGGGATTGATACTTCTTTACCTAAAACTTCAAAATAAGCCAACCTTTGATACGGATCTTAAATCTGGTGAAACTTGCTACGATAAATAACATTAATCCTCTCTTCTTCTTTGTTTACTTTCTTTCGATACACATACACATATACTCAATCCCCTCTATCGCCCCTTCTTACATCCAACATGTAGGGTCATAACCGAATTATAATAATAGAATTATACGTTGTCCCTACAACTGAATAATTCCATTCATTCCTTTTTGGTGAGTACAAGGAGTTGAAAAATCTGCAAGGAGACTATTTGGAGACTCATGGACTGCCTCTGCTGAGATAAATTTCTCTTCATGTGCCTGCTCTACAAACGGGGGTTTGTAGAGTCATCTCATCGCAGCCGTATTACTGCGGTGGTAACGACCACACGACTCGGTCCAGAACCACGTAACCACGTAGGAATAGGGCCACTGCAGTATGAAACCCTAATTTGGTCCTCTCTCTTCCTTCGTGATGCTCCAAAATGTGGACCTTCTCCCTGTCCTCTCCCTCCCAGCGTCTGGTGAAGGTCTAAGAGGCCTTTATCAGAGTGATCGTATTCACAACCTGGGATCTGCGAGATGTGATCGTAGCTTTGAAATGTTCGGAACTGAGCTGCAGTAGATAGTTGGAAGATCGGGAGCCCTAGCCTTGGTGTGCTTGCGTCGAAGGCTGCAAGTGTCGGCCTGCTTGCTCTGCAGAACGCCTCTGCCAGCTTCTTCTCAATTTCTTCGTTCTTGTCTAGCGATGTCTACTAGTCTTGTTGCTCTGCTTTCTGGAGGAGTGTTGTGTCCTCATTGATAGTTTTTTAGTGTTTCGGCTTCTTCCAGTTTGGAGTAAACGGTACCGTCAGGAGTCTAACCTCGTGAAAATTATTCATAGGTTGTATTCTTCGCAATTTTTTTCTGCTGAGGTGTGGAAGATAACGAGGTATACATTCTTCCTACATTCACTGAGTCATAGAGTTGCTGAAAAGGACCTATGACTAGTAATACTACTTACCACCTCTCGGGATCTTCCACCCCTTGCGTCACAAAGTTGCGAGTATGCCAATTTGCGGGAACTGTGCTCGCTGTCCACCTTGTTCCTTGTAGCCGTTGAAGGCCTTTACCTGAAGATCTTCCACACACCAGTTTGGGACGCCCGGTACCTGTGAATACTAATAAGCCCCCTCGTGGTTACGGACGAGCGATGTATCTAGATCTGGCTTAAGATTTATTATCTTTGAGTAAGGCTTTGATCCATCTCTCGACAGTGATTACATTGTTACGCGAGGAGGATCACATTAGTGATTGGCCGTTTTACCTGTTGTACATGTGCGGGATCGGGTGCTTTGCCGTCAAGTGTTTCTTAGAATCGTGTATCAAGGATGAGTAGCCACTTGCACTGTTTATCACGTCGCTGTCACTCTCCACGTGACAGATTTCCAGCGTTCTTACCTCAACAGTTCATGAAAATATCATCTGTCTACCAGATTATACAGCTTAAAAACTTTAGTGGGGACGAAAGTTGTGATTACAAATATCTACTGACCATGGCTTTGGCCATGGAAAGATGGTTTGAGAATAGGTGTATGAACTTTCAACGGCAAACATGTTGAGAATCTTCTAGATGTCGTGATTAGAATCTTTCACTGACCATCCATCGCCTTGTCTATGATAACATGATTTGAGAGTAGGTGTGTGAACCGTGGAGGTACTGATTGCGGGATAGACAACTATACTTCTGAATGTCTTGACTTTAAACTCCCAATGACGGTAGTTTGGAGAATAGGTCTCTCACCTTTTGCTGTAACGGTGTCTCACAGCTCACACAGCAAGAAGTTATGATTATATCAATCTCCACTGGCTGTGGTTCTGACCATGAAAAGATGGATGAAACTCATTTGATGAACTTCAAGTTAGCTGGCGAGTGACGACTGAAGATAATTTCCACCGGCTGTGGTTCTGACCAAAAATATTGGATGAGACTATCATTATGAACTCGGCAGCTTATGGCTTCTGTATAGAATATTAGTGAAAAAGATGCCTGACGTCCACGCCATCCTCTCTTTACATAAAACCTTGAGGAAACCATGTGTCTAGTTTGGAATCGCCTGATCACCAAAAACCAATGAATCAATATACTGCGCGCAGGTCACTAGCACGGCAGAAAGAACTCTTTGCCAACTAGAAATTTGACTGGGCCACATTGCTGTGGAATTGATCATGACAGCCAAATGAGTGAACTTTTCTACAGTGACGTCGTGACTGATAGTTCTCATCTCTCTTGAGGAATTGTGGATAGTAATGTTGAGACAAGGCAACTTGGTGTGCTCAGTCCACAAGGAACGCAAAGGGTTTTCCTTACGACCTACACACCAAGTGACTTTGTCTCTCCAGATTGTGGACTCAATCCTCTGGACACTCAGGAATGTTCACAAGTGATTTGTATTTTCCAGCCCTTCGAAAGATCCAGTCAAAACTGTTCATAAATCTGCCGACAAAATACTTTTTGAAATGCTTGCAGTTTGAAAAACCAAAAAAACCTACAGTACAGCTGCCCCAACTTGCTGGGAAGTCATAAGAAACCTGCAAGTGGATCTGCTCATGATACTAGTCACAGCAGACAGTCGGACTGGGTTTCCAAGGGCGAGAATTGACGAATTCCGTTAGATGACTGCCGGATTTGCGTGTAAAGAGAAGTTGGTGGTTTCCAAATAGTGGTTTTTCATTACCCGTAAAGATCTCCGTAAGAAGATTTATGGTCCCTGTCAATTTTTTAGGGGTAGGGTGGGAGTACTTTAAACTTTGATGGTGGAGTAACCGAAAACTATTTCTTGGTCACATAAATGTTTTCCCTTAAGATCTAATTAACCCTTAAGACTTTAATTAGTGAAGATAATGTTGGTTTGACCTGGAATTTGAACAAGGAAGAAGAAATTCATTATTGTATGCTTTTTTTCTTTTGAAATTTACTAGGAATGGAAAAGAGTAAAGCATGAGTTTTCATCATTCCAACACTTCATGTTCAGTTACTTCGGCACTACTTGAGGCATTGATGAGGTGGCATGTGTTAGTGGAGGTTTATTATGGTGGCCTTCCGCACTCCTCAATTGGTTTAGTATCTTGGGATTCAAGCATCCATAACTCTTGTTATGATATATTCTATTGAATCCTTTGTCCCTTCACTCCTTCTCAACTTAGGGACCATCGACTCTCTTTCCCTTCACTTCCTATACATGTTTTCTAGTATGCAAATTTTAATTCTCTTGATTGGTTTACTTTCTTTCTCCAATCCACCGTATGCCTCAGATTGTATCATAATGAGCTAACTACATCATTTGTCACTCAATTGCTTCTTGATACCCCTCCTACAAAGAGTATTACCTTTCTAGGTAATGACTGAATCTTCTTGGTCTGACCATTAGGTAACTCTACTTCATCATTCTCATCCTTCTCTAGTTTTATTCCCAACCTTATTGAAATAGAATGAGACAAGAAATTTTTTGTTGCACCAAAGTCTATCAATGCTCTCATCAAATTGCCTCTAGGACTCCATTTACAACAATCAGTTGTGAGTTTGTCTTCTTCCACCTTTGCACACTCGTCCTCCTCTTCCACCCACTTTTATTCTTTTTTCATTGAGCCAATAAGGCCACAAGTAGTACATTTTTTGGTGATCTTTGTTTTTTGACGTGATTTCAACATCCTCCTCTTTGATTCATCTCTCCATGTAGTTCAAAGGTTGCATGTATGGAGGCCGAGGGCCTCTAGGATGATGAGCATGACAATTGATGGCTATGTGCCCAACTCGACCATAATTGTAACAACATTGTTGTTTTGCTTGAGCCTCTTTTCCTCGTGTGACCCCTTCTCCCCTTTCTTTATTCTATCACTATTCTCCTTGCTCCTCTGTCTTGGAACCACATGTTGCCGAATTCCATAGGAATTGGTTCACCAAAATGGGTTTTCTTAACTCGATAGTTTTGCATCAAGGTTACTCCTTCACCTCCTCCAAGCACCCTTGATATTCCTTGAGTGCAAGAAATGGCTTCAAAAACAATATGAGGATTTTGTACCATTACTTCTTGGCAAATCTGCTCTTTTAATCCCCTTTTAAAATTGTCAAGAGCTTCAATTAGACTCATATTGGTTATCACAATCTATAAATCAAGAAATGCATCCATATACTCTTGTATGATATTCTTTTGCTTCTACGCCTAGAGTCTGGTTTGGGCCACCTGCACAAAATCTATAGATTGGAAATCCTTGAGCAGCCCTTCTTGCATGGTTGTCCAAGTGACCTCTCTTCCTTCTACTAACAATGATTGTTTCAAAACATCATACCATGTGAGGACTTTATCAGTCAAGTACCCACACACAAACACACATGCAAAATGATCAGTGATCTCAGTTGTGAACAATCAAAGGTATCAATTCATTCTTGAAATCCAATTTTCCACTACTCTTATAGAACATTGTCCCTTGTAAGGCTTGATGTTGCACGTCTTTTTCATTCATAGTAACAATGTGGCTTGGTTGTTGACTAGGATCAATGTCATTTGCATGATTGGCTCTCTAGGTACTTCAATCGGTAGTGCCGGTTTTTGCAATGGTTCTCCTTCTTGCATCACTTGATCATTCTTGAAGGTTTATACTTGATTTTGCAATTCCTCCATGGTCATCTTGATCTCCTAAAACTTGTTCAATTTCCCTTGCATTCCATTCCTTATAATGTGTTCCAAAATGATAAACGAAAGATACTCTCATTTTCTCACATTGGATATACATAATCTTGATGTGGAATGGATTCAATAATATTAAGTTGAGTCTAGGAAATTGTCCTCTAGGTGCCTCCATCCCATCCTCTCTCTAAAACACCCCAAGTCTGACAATTGCATTATTTTTTCTCCACTCAAAATAACTCAATTTCAGTAGCCCATGTTCTTCCAAGAAGGATGATCTATTCTCTTGGATTAAAACACTTGCTTTGATACCATTGTAATACTCCAAAGATAGGAAAAGTCTCCAAGATAAATACAAGAGAGAAAACATAAGGTTCACACTCAATACTCCAATGCCCCAAAGGAGCACCTTCTCTTTATTATATAGCAAAGAGGATCCTCTCATAGGAAGCTCCATCCTTGGATCAAATACATGGATTGGTGACATGTCAACAAGTTCCACTCTTAGATTAGTTGCCTGGATGGGTGGCATGTTGGTCCTTGTCTTATCTAGTTGGTCAAACAGGTTTGATTGGAAGGAACCTTTAGAGAATCTTCCTATATGAATCTCAAAAATACATGGGTGAGGTACCATTGGAAAGCTCTCGATGAGACAAGCCTGAGGGGAAAAAAGGCTAGTCTTTCCTTTGTTGGTGTGCAATCATGTAATGCTCCGAGGATAGGAGACCTGAAGAGAAACACACCCTGAGAACACACCCTGAGAACACTCAAACTCAGATGCCCCAAAGGAGCACCTTCTCTTTATTATATAGGCAAAACGGATCTCCTCCAATGAAGCTCCACCATAGGATTGGTACATAGATAGATGACATGTCAGCAAGCTCCACCTTTGGATTACTTACTTGGATGGGTGACATGTCGGTCTTGGTCCTATATGGTTGGTCAAACAAGCTTTGACTGGAGGGAATCTTTTAGGGAATCTTCTTGTAGGAATCTCAAAATCACGTGGGTGAGGTACCATTGGAAAGCTCTCGATGAGAAAAAGCAGGGGGTGGGAAGGCCAATTCTTCCTCCGTTGGGACAAGATTATTTTCATTTTTGAGGCCTAATTCATCCATTTAGGCCTCCGAAATTGCCTTCAAAGATTTCAGGCATATTTCGGTTCCAACTCCATTAGTAGAAGTCCTCTTTTGGTGATACCTATTTCTGATCTATTCAGTCCATCTTGTGTAACATCCTTCCAGATGTTACCAACCCAATTCTCACCTTCAAATCCTATGTCTAGCTATTGGTTCTAAGGTTTTCAAATCTATTTTGGTTTTCTGCTCTATTAGTAGAAGTACCCTTTTGGTGATACTTCTATCTGATCTATTTTGACTATCATGTATAGCATCATTCCAGATGTTACCAAACCAAATTTCATATCTAGATCATATGGCTAGCTCTTGGTATTACAAATCAACACATTTTTGAGGTCTAATTCATCCTTTTAGGCCTCCACAATTAGCTCTAAAGTTTTAGACTATTCTTGGTTCCTACCCTATTAGTGGAAGTACTCTTTTGATGATATCTCTATCCAATCTACAAACTCCATCATATATAACATCCTTTTAGATGTTACCAAACCCATTTTCACCTCTAGATAATATATTTAGCTATGAGTATTATAATTTGTCTCATCGAGAGCTTTTTAATAGTACCTCACCCATGTGATTTGAGATTCTTGCATGAAGATTCCCTAAAGATTCCCCAAAGATTCCCTTTGGTCAAACCTATTTGACCAACCATATATGGCAGGGACCAACATGTCACACATCCAAACAACTAATCTAAGGGTAGAGTTTGATGACATGTCACCAATCCATGTATTTTATCAAAGGGTGGAGCTTCCTTTGAGAGGATACTCTTTGTTATATAATAAAGAGAAGGTGCTCCTTTGGGGCATTGTGGTATTGAGTGTGAAGCTTGTGGTTTCATTCTTGTATTTCTGTTGGAGAGTTCTCCTATCCTTGGAGTATTACAATGGACAAACATCATCATGATTTCGCTTTTTCAACTTGGTGATAAGGTCAGGCTCTCTTCTAGTAACCTACCCCTCCCACTTGATACCCAAGTCCATAAATTTACTCCTAATTAGATAGGTCCATTTGATATCACCCAAATCATTTCTCTTGTTTTTATCAACTTGCCTTGCCTTCTCATATGCAAGTCCACCTTGTCTTTCACATTTCCAAATTGAAACCCTTTTTTTCTAATCCATATTCCTTTTCATCTTGCATCTAAACCTTTCCTCCTCTTGTGCCTATCAACAATCATGAGGAGTATGAAGTTGATTGTATCTTGCACGTTGCCACATTCAACATGACCGCCAACAACATATGGAGTACAAAGTCCTTTGGAAAGAGCATCCCTTTCATGATGACACTTGGGAGTCTCTTTCTCATCTTAAGAGTGCACAAATGGCCATCTAGGAGTTTGAAGCTTCCATGGTGACAAGGACATCACCAACTAGCGGTGGGGGAATATGTAACAATATGGAGTTTAATATAAGTTAGTGAAGACTAACAAAATAAAAAATAGGTCAAATTAGCCTAGAATATTCTAGAAGCATCTAGGAAGCTACTTGGTACCTTCCAAGTATTGATTAACGTGCATGCTAAGTGGTGATTTATAGGAGAAAATTTCTTGGGAAACTTCCTAACTAGCTTAGCTTGCATGCCAAGTAGGCAACTTCTAGAAGGAAACTTCTTGGGAAGCTTCCTGGCTAACTTAGCTTGCACACTAAGTAGGCAACTTCTAGAAGAAAGCTTCTTGAGAAGCTTTTTGGTTAACTTGACTTGCACTCTAAGAAAGCGTCTTTGAGGAAGCTTTTTGAGAAGCTTCTCAAGAGTCTTTTATGCTTCCCTATAAATACCAAAAACCCAAGCTCATACGAGGCATTTGGAGTTTCCCTTATTCAAGAGTGCTAATGTGATCTTCCATTCTACTATTTCTCTCCTCTATCTTTTACAGGATGGATACTTGAAGGGGATTGCTCTTTGCAATTTGAAACTTTGACTTGCAAGCCTACAAGATGTAGCTTGGTAATCAAGTGATCAAAAGCTTGCTTAATCTAATCTATGGGACCTACAATGTATGTATTGTCTACCAAGGAGTGAAATACACAACCTAGCATAGCCAAAGTAGTAGATAAGAGAGCTCTCAAGTGAGCCATGCAAACAAAGGTCCCTCTAAAGGATTTGCTTGTTGTGTACAACAATTGACTCCAAGAAGGTGACTTGCTCTTGTGACCAACCATGCTAGTAGTAAATGGAGGTAGGAGAGCTATAGAAGGCCCACGCAAAAGGAATGAGACTTGCCAAGGATCTATCTACTTCCCTAAGCTCTCTAAAGATGGATACTTGAGAGACACCATTAACAACATTCTCAACATCCACATGTAGGATGATCCATACCGGATGGATATCTATGAGTGCTCTACTGCTTAGAAATATAGCCTCACTACCTCTTGGTGTAGCTACTCCAAGCTGATGTGGACTAAGGTGCTCTAAAAAGTGAGAATAATGTTGAAGGACAATGGTACGGCTAACCAAGTGCAAAAATACCTCTCCAATAGCAATTTGTCTAGTGTTCCTTGTGTCCTCTTCCTCATGAGAAGTTGACTAACACCCAACACCCAAGCCAATTTCCACCCCTAGATAATATATCTAGCTAATGTATTACAAACCTCCTCCCTCTTAAGACACAACATACTATTTTCAAAGCGGTTGCTTAAAAGATTGCACTAACATTGGTGCATGGGTCAAGTTGATTGTTGGCTCCCATATTGCCTTGAGGGGTAGTTAGGGTGCATATTTGCATAGTAAGGAAATATAGAACATTGGATGAATCTTCAAATCTAGTAGTAGCTCAAGGTGATAGGCCATTGTGCCAATTTGATGGAGGATGGGGAAAGGCAAAATAAAACAAGGTTTGAGCTTACAAGGACCAACTAGTGTGAGGTTGGTTGTGGATAGCTATACTTGATCCTCAACCCTAAACTCCATGTGCCTACCATGTGCATCTAAATATTGTTTTTGTCAATTTTGGATGATCTGCAACATGTGCTTGGCGTTCTCTATACACTATTGGACTTTAGAAACAAAAATGTTGACAACGTCAACCTTTGTAGCCATTGGGCGGATCTTTACTAAGCTTGATGTTGTGAAAGAGTGCTCATCTTCCATGAAGAAGAATAGTGTGATATGTGTTGCTGTATTAACCAAATTGTTGTAGGCAAATTCCACCAATGGAAGTAAGGTGTCCCACCTTTCTTGCTCCTCTAAGGTTGTAAAAGATCGAAACCGAGGAGAGAAATAGGAGAATGGAAACTCACATTGGGACACTTGAATGAGGGAAAACTCCAAATGCCTATCATGAGCTTTGGCTTTGGTATTTATAGGTAGCATATAAGGCCCTTGAGAAGCTTCTCAAGAAGCTTCCTCAAGCCGCTTTCTTAGAGTGCAAGCCAAGTTAACTAGGAAGCTTCTCAAGAAGCTTCCTTCTAGAAGCTGCCTACTTGGCGTGCAAGCTAAGCTAGTTGGAAGCTTCTAGAAGCTTCCTTCTAGAAGCTACTTACTTAAGGTGCAAGCTAAGCTGACCAGGAAGCTTCCCAAGAAGCTTCCTAGATACTTCCGGAATATTCTAGGCTAATTTGTCTTATGTGCTTCTTCGTGAGCCCGAGTGACTTTGTCGCTAAACTCCATATTGTTACATATTCCCCCGCTGCTAGTTGGTAATGTCCTCGTCGCCAGTGAAGCTTCAAATTCCTGGATGGCCGTCTGTGCATTGTGGAGGTGAGAAAGAGGTTCCTAGGTGGCATCATGAAGGGGATACCCTTTTTAAAGGACCTTGTACTCCGTATGTTGGCGACGGCCTTGTTGAATATGGCGACGCGCAAGGATACAATCAACTTCGTACTCCTCATGATCATTGATAGGGATAGGAAGAGGGGGAGGTTGCACTTGAGAGGAAAATGAAGAGGGGTTAGGAACAAAGGGTTTCAACTTGGAAACATGAAAGACAGAATGGATATGCATGTGACAAGGCAAGGCAAGATGATAAGCAACAAGAGAGAAAATTTGGGTGATATCAAAGGGTCCTATCCAATTAGGGGCAAGTTTACAAACTTGGGTATCAAGTGGGAGAGGGAGGTTACTAGAGGATAGCATGACTTTATCACCAACTTCAAAGGTGAGATCTCGCCGATGGTGGTCCGCATGGAATAGAAGGCCTTCCTTGAAGGAGAAGGTGCTGTACTCCTTGTCACCTGTTGTTAGCCGACCAAGTACCATTTGGAAGAAGGGATCTTTCTGTAGAGCTAACCAAAACTCGTTATGAATCTTGGGATCAATTGACACCGTTGTAATTGCTGCCGCGATGAGCGGAAGAGACTTCAAATCAGGTTGTCGTGATAAAGCATTAGGGATGACATGGAACCGACCTGGTTTGTACTCAAGTTTGATGTCAAACAATTGGAGTTGCTCTTCCCATTGATGATGTCGACTCTTCATGTGCTCCAAGTGTAAGGTCTACAACAATGGCTTGTGATCAGTTTGCATGATCACTTGTTTCCCCAAGAGATAATGCCTCCATACCTTGGTGGCATATACCATTGCAAGTTGTTCCCGATCTTGAGCAGAGTAATTTCTTTCAGCTGTATTTAGTCGGCGAGACACAAAGGCAATAGGATGTAGTCCATCTAGAAATTCTTGTTGCAACACAGCTCCAATTGCAAAGTTAGAAGCATCAAAATCAACCACACAAGGTAGTTGAGGATCATATGGTTGAAGAATGGGTCTTGAAGACACCATATGCTTTAACTTCTGTAATGCTTCTTCATGCTTGGTGGTCCATTGGAAGCTCGAGTTCTTTCCCAAGAGGTTAGTCAATGGTGCAGCCACGTGAGCATAATAGTGGATGAACCGTCAGTAAAAACTGGCCAATCCATTGAATGCTCGTACTTCGGTAGCATCCTTTGGGGTAAGCCAATCGGCAATGGCCTTGATCTTCTCTTCTTCCATCTTGATCCCCTCTGATGAGATCTTATGACCCAAGAAGGTAACCTCCTTCTGCCAAAAAGCACACTTTGACTTCTTGCAGTAAAATTTCCATCGTCATAGTTGTCTTAGGACTTCACGTACATGATTCCTGGGTTTTGCCTCTATCTTACTATAGATTAAGATATCATCTAAGAACACTACCACGGACTGATCCAATAGTCCCTCCAACACCCGATGCATCTGATTCATGAAGACTACTGGAGCATAAGTGAGTCCGAAAGGTAGAACTCTCCACTCAAAATGTCCATACCTTGTGCGAAAGGCAGTCTTTTGCACGTCCTCTCCTTCAATAGGAATTTGCCAATAGCCGCTATGAAGATCTAGCTTGGAAAAGTAGCGTGCTCCACTTAATTGATCAAGCAGGTCATTGATCTGAGGCAAGGGATATGCATTCTTCACGGTTTGCTTATTGAGCCCACGGTAATCAATACAGAAACAAAGTCCTCCATCCTTCTTTGGAACAAATAGTACCAGTGCTCCTCACAAAGACGTACTATGTCGTATGAAATCCTTCTCCAACAACTTTGTAAGTGTTGTTCACAACTCCTCCAACTTCTTTGGTGAGAGCCAATAGATTGGTCTACTCATTGGAGTACTCCCTGGCAATAACTCGATCTTGAAGGGCATACCTTGATCAGAGGGTAATCCCTTTGGAAGATCATCCGGAAACACATCTGCAAACTCCTGAACTATCCGATCAACCGTTGCTTGCTGCGGCACTTGGCCCTCCTCAGATTGTTCTTGTGCAATCGGCTTGATCCAAACCGCGAATACAAACTTATCTTCTTCCAAAGCTTGCTCTATGGCTGCTTCATTAACAAACTTCCCTTCTAGGGACTCATCTCTCTTCCAAGCTTGCTCCATGGTTGCCTTCATGGCAAACTTCCCATCTTGGGACTCATCTCCCTTCCAGATTTGCTCTATGGTTGCCTTCTCAACAAACTTCCCATCTTGGGACTAACTATTCTTAGGTGTCTTACTCAGAGGTACCAGACAACCTAATCGGAAATTTCTACCTTGGTGTTGTACTTGAATTTGACATTGGGTCCAATTGAATTGAACCTTATGACGTTCAAGCCAAGGTAGACCCAAAATGATATCATAATGTAGAGGTGCCACTACAAACCTCATACACTCCAAATACTCCTTCCCAATCTTGAAGGTAACAGGATGCGAGGTGCGGAATGCAGAACCTTTTCTACCATCCGCCATCATCAAACTACTTCCAATCATTGGCTTGATAGGAATACCCAATTCCTTTGCTACTTGCATAGACATGCAATTCTCTGAACTTCCTAAATCAACCAAAATCCTACATCCTCGATTAGATATCATACCTTGCAAGTGAAGTAGACTTGCATAGGTCGAGCCTTCAATCCCATTGGAACTAATCAAGCTCCCAGTAGGTGGCTCAAAATCTCCTATTGGGATTCCTCGTTTCCCTGATCATTCCGCTCCACAACCTCCACTTGGGCAACTTGTTGAGGTCGTCCATTCTTGAGTGGACATTCAACAATGCAATGTCCAACTTGGCGACAATAAAAGCAACCTCCATTTTGTCGTAATCTTTCTCTATCTGCTGTGCCAAGTGGTCTTTGTTGGATAGCATCAATCTCGATTGGTACCGGTTCTTCCACTTGTGGTACTAGTAGGTTTTGTATAGGTCGAGGTCAAGACCAAGTTGTTGCAACTAAGGAATCAAAACGCTCAACCAATTGCATGGCTTCTTCTACGTTTTGTGGTTCTTGCATGGTCACCTCCAATCTAGTTCGTGACTTCAATCCTCGCACAAATTGATCCAAAACTTCACCTTCTTGGATATCTGGAATTTGCATGATGATATTCTGAAATTGTGTGATGTAGCTTCTCACGGAGCCAATTTGCCTCAACTCCGCCAATTTATCTCGTGCAGCTCGGGTGGCATTTATGGTTTGAAATCGACCAAGTATTGCATCCTTGAATTCTGCCCATGTCAAAATAGGTGTTACAATTTGTTGTTCAGCTCTTTCTACTCAAAATTGCCACCAAAGTTTTGCCACGCCATCCAATTGGCTAGAAGCCAAGAGAATTTGTTTCCGCTCATCTTGAAGATTGGTGGCTTCAAAGTAACGTTCACAGTCAAACAAAAAATTCTCCACTGTGCTTGGAAGATTCTTGCCTTCAAACACCTTGGGTTTCGGAAATCGAATGCGATCTTCTCCATCTCGAACTGGCACTTTGTCTACCTGTTCTTGTCATTGCTGGTCTCGTTCATCCAACAATCGCGTAAGATGCTCGATTTGTTGTTGCATTGCAAGGATAACATCCGGTATTGCCGCCATTGCTACTACTCTATTCCACTACACTCAATTTATCTAGTTGTAACACATAATTACAACACGTCCACCGTTCTCCATAAGTTACAACTGGAAGTGTCAAGGGTTCCTTTGACACGGTGATCATATGTAGAAAATCCTACCCAAAGCATGAGGTGATGAATTATGTGAACCGATGCTTTGGTAATATCTGGACATGAAAGTCCCAATGGTTTGGCGGAAGTGGATTTGGTGGTCCATAAATTCCATCCATCCCATTCCTGCTCTGATACCAATGTAAAAGACCGAAACCGAGGAGAGAAATAAGAGAATGGAAACTCACATTGGGGCACTTGAATGAGGGAAAACTCCAAATGCCTAGCATGAACTTTGGCTTTGGTATTTATAGGTAGCATACAAGGCCCTTGAGAAGCTTCTCAAGAAGCTTCCTTCTAGAAGCTACTTACTTAAGGTGCAAGCTAAGCTAACTAGGAAGCTTCCCAAGAAGCTTCCTAGATACTTCCGGAATATTCTAGGCTAATTTGTCTTATGTGCTTCTTCGTGAGCCCGAGTGACTTCGTCGCTAAACTCCATATTGTTACAAAGGTGAAGCCCCAAAGCATGTCCTCAAAAGTGCAATTAGCCCACTTTGTTTGTCCATTAATTTGTAGATGGTATGCCTTTTAACATGGCCGCCAACAACATATGGAGTACAAAGTCCTTTGGAAAGAGTATCCACTTATTGATACCACTTGGGAGCCTCTTTCTCATCTCCAAAATGCACAAATGGTTATCTAGGAGTTTGAAGCTTCTATGGTGATGAGGACTTCACCAATTAACAATGGGATAATATATAACAATATGGAGTTTACAGATGAGTTAGTCAAGACTAATGAAGTAGAAAATAGGTGAAATTAGCCTAGAATATTCCATAAGTATCTAGGATGCTACTTGGTACCTTCTAAGTATTGGGTGACATGCATGCCAAGTGGTGACTTATAGGACAAAACTTCTTGGCTAGCTTAGCTTGCACGCCAAGTAGGGGGCTCCTAAGAAGAAACTTCTTCAGAAACTTCCCAATTAGCTTGACTTGCACTCTAAGAAAATAGCTTTGAGGAAACTTCTTGAGAAGTTTCTCAAGAGCCTTGTATGCTTCCCTTAAATACCAAAGCCCAAGCTCATGCTAAGCATTCAAAGTTTCCCTTATTCAAGAGTCCCAATATGATCTTCCATGTTGATCTTCCATTCTCTTATTTCTTTCCTCAATCTTAGTCCTTTACAACTAGCTCTTCATAGCCTCTCTAGCCTACAACCTTATGCATCAAAATGTCAAAATTCAATCAAATATGGCCTTTCTTCTTACCAAATCAAACCCCCTTCAAGCAAGGTTAATCTCCACCAACTTGAGCACTAGCTAGAGCAACTTATGCCAAATTTGACCCAACTTGGGCAACCTCCAACTTTGGACAGCCTCCACCAACTCAATCTCCAAATTTGGACAACTTTACCAATCTATCAAACCTCTACTATAGTTGCTTGACCTCCAAATTCATTACCAATTGTCAAATTGGGCCAAATTGAGTGGATAAGGATCTCCAAATCCCTAATTTAAGAGAATGGGTTCTCAAATCCGTCTCCAATCTTGCTTCTCAAGTCCAATTTGCAACACCAAGGCCTTAGATTTCACTTTCTTGCCTTCAAATTGACATCCACTAACTCAAAATTGACCTCAATTTTGGGAGATTTAGGCATGCTTCCATAAACAACCTACCTCATTGTCAAATCTGTATCAACTCGAATAAGGCTTCCACACACAATCACTCTCAAGGAAATCAAAGATCATAATTGAATGTGTCAATGACATGCCAAGCTTGGAGATACCACCAATGTAACAATATGGAATTTAGCGACGAAGTCAATCGGGCTCATGAAGTAGCACATAAGACAAACTAGCCTAGAATATTCCGGAAGTATCTAGGAAGCTTCTTGGGAAGCTTTCCAGTTAGCTTAGCTTGCACCTTAAGTAAGTAGCTTCTAGAAGGAAGCTTCTAGAAGCTTACAACTAGCTTAGCTTGCACGCCAAGTAGGCAGCTTCTAGAAGGAAGCTTCTTGAGAAGCTTCCTAGTTAACTTGACTTGCACTCTAAGAAAGCGGCTTGAGGAAGCTTCTTGAGAAGCTTCTCAAAGGCCTTGTATGCTACCTATAAATACCAAAGCCGAAGCTCATGCTAGGCATTCGGAGTTTTCCCTCATTCAAGTGTCCCAATGTGAGTTTCCATTCTCCTATTTCTCTCCTCGGTTTTGGTCTTTTACAACCAATGCCCTTAATTCTTGCGCCTATTTTCTCCCGACTCTCACTTCTCTAATGTAATCAATTCAAACTCTTCCACTCAAATTGCACTCAACTTGATTCTACACTCAACAATCTCAAACAATTGGGCATTAATTACAATCAAACCACACCTACTCTAGCTAAGAGACTCCATGTGATATTTGTCAACCTCTATCTACAATATCTAGGAACTCAAAAGCTCATCATCAAAGAAGTGAACTCTTTGGAGTTGCACTTTGAAAGTATACCTCTTTGTTTGACTTGGATCTTTAGCCCTAATGGTATCGTTGATGGTCTACGTGTTTGTGCAAATAGTGCAAGTGATAGTGGATCACACAATGTGATCAATAGCCCTAATATGAAATCTAGCCACCATCAGGTAGTCCATGAGTAACTACCAAAATACTATGACTGCCAACACTACCATCCCAATGTCCAAACAAACTAGCTTTGGCACTATAAATGTCATGACATACTACACCACAACAAGTATTGCTTTCTCCAAGCTACACTTCTCTTGCTCGCCTTGTACTGGCATGAATCCAAGGCTCTCCGTGCTCTCTATTGCTCTAATACCATGGTAAGAATCTCCAAACTCACATAAGAGAGAGAGAAAGGATGAATCAAGAGAATGAGTAGGTAGGCATTGCACCTATTATATATACAAATAAGAGACATAAGATAAGAAAACAATGTACAATGTGCTACACATGATGAGGATAGGCCAAGAACCTAGTACACCATATAGGCCAAGACTTTCCAATTATAATATGTACCCCGCAATAGATATACTATATGGGAACATAACAATACACAAATTTTGTGTAACCTAAATTAGTTCACATCTATAGAGAACTTGGAGTCTCAACATGCATTGCACGTCGTGTTACGGTACAATCTAGAGCATGAAATTAATGGTCAGCCAAATCGTCCTCATTTGAAAGTTGACGTGCATGGTACAATTACATGCATTCGGGTGTATAACATTTAGTAAATAACATGGAAGCTGAACTTTTTGTCAATAATCTTTTTAGAAGAAATTGCAATTTGGTCAAAAAGCTATTGGTCATTATGCATGGTTATTAAATATGAAAGAAAATTATAACACAATTTCATGAGAAAAATCTTAAGAAAGGAAAAGATCAATTCTGTAATCATTTCAAGAAGATGCACACACAACATGTGTGCACTATTATTGAAATTCTTTAAATTTGATTACAATTATATAGGTTGCACTTGACAAGGCGTGTTGATCACTTTCACACGTGTGAGACATGTCAAAGTGGACTAGTTTATTCACCCTCCACCATTTGATATGACGCTCACCTTATATTTTAGACAGAGGGTTATTCACTTTACGGTGCTCTAGGATATTGGGTTTTCGTAGATTGCGGCAGGCAGGACATCCTATTCCGTTTAGGGTTTTCTTATTTACTTGACATATTTTTAGAGGATTTATATCATAGAGTTCACAGCATTAGGACAATTTATTTCCTTTTTATTTTACCTAAAAAGAGCTCTCTGGTGATCCTTAGAGGTTGATGGAATCTGACTTTGCAATCTAAGTATTGCTATCGATATTTTTGGGATGACGTTTTTAGAATGAAACAAACTTACAATCCGGATGAAACGCGGTTTTTTGAGCCTCGAAATATTCCGCTTTCTTTCTTTTGTGTACAGACTAGTGGAAAGATAATTTTATATTTCGATTTAACCCTTTTTCATTGAGATATACCTCTTTATCTCTTATACACTTCTTGTTGTCTTTGTTTTTCTTTCTCACTTTTTTTCCGAGTACACTACGTGGCTCGGTTTCTTTTAAATCTTGACCATGGTTTAACCATCGTTACTTGCTTGTTCTAGAGTACCACAAGTAGGGTTGATCATTGCCATTCGTGGTAATGAGATCATTATACACCACTATAGGTTCATATATTTTAATATCTATGTTACTTGAAACTTTTTTTATGATTTTTTATGATTTTTTAGGGATTTTTTCTTTATTCTATGGTCTATTTCGGTTGGCGATACAAGATATATGATAGAGGACAAAGACTTCAGCAATTTTGCATATCATTATTGTTTCATATTTCAATCTCAATCACCCCCGCCATTGGTTTCACAAATATGTTGAGGCAGTTAGAGTTCTCTTACATGTAGTACACTCTTGCACATGTTGTTTATTACATTATGCAACATTTCTCACTAAGTATGATTGTCAATACAATGGTATAGTACTACGACATCTTTATCACACCATCTGTAACATCTACCATCAAAATCAAATCATCAGCAAGGTTATTAAATTCAGTTCGTCTTATGGCTTTTAGAATTTGTGCTTATTTTTTCTTTGAGGCTTTACCTTTTCTCTTTCTTGAACTTTTCTACCCTTTGTATTCTTCACTGTTTTGTCCAGGTTTTCTTCTCTATAGTCTTGGATCCTTGGGATTACAGAAGAACAACCAAGTGATGCCCATCGATGACCTCCATATAAAAGGTTTTGGACAAGGCTTGATAGGGTCTTTCCATCTTTTTCCTATTCTATGTGCGCTATCTCTTTCTCTCAAAATGCTAGAAAACAAGGAACATGTCCACTCATCCTCGGCCAAACCTCAATGGTTGAAGGGTGTTGACAATGCAACCTAGCACTATACGTGGCAGCCACGTCAGAAATAATGCTAGTCCGCTGTGTCCTCCCCCAGAAAGAAAAGAACCTACCGTGAAGGCTTCAGACGCAACGCGCTTGTTTTGGGACGGGCATGTACTTTTCGAGCAGATCCCCTTCATGAGGGGAAGATTGGTGTCCTGAACTCGGAACATTTGCTGCAGCTCTTGATTTTGAAGTGTAGGTAGTCGGCTCGTGTGCACTGGTCGATGAGGACGCAGAGTTGACAAATTGTTGGAGCGTATATTATCAGCCGTAGGTTCTCCGATCCCTGGGACTGCAGTAGCATTTTCTTCCCAAGACGGAGTTGAGATCCTATTCCCACGGAATCAAAGAGCGGAGGACGTGTTTTCACGTTCCTTTGAGGTTTGTGTGTTCAATATGGTGGAGGAGGAGGGGCTGAGATGGTCCGCGATTTTGTTCTGGGCGTTCGTGGTCGGTTTACTGGCTCGATTAGTGACAGTGGTAATTTTGACGGGGTATCCTCTGGTTCAGATGGAAGGGGTCAAGAAGCGCCCTTTGAAAACTCTCATTGTTCTGGGTTCTGGTATGTACTGTACTGAACTCCGTTCCGTCTGCAAAATGGCTATCTAAATGCCGATTATGATGTTGAAGTTCCCCTGAGGAAAATGTGCCAAGATAATTTTCAGAATCAAGATTTTGTAAGATCCAACTATTCAAGCTTGAGATTACTGTTGCTAGGTCAGACTTTGTTCGACTACTGTGGTTTGAGAATTAAGAATAGGATGCAAGGTCAGACAACACGATGCCCTTGGATCACAGATAAACGGGAGCCAAATAACCTTGTTCAGTACAGAGAACTCGGTATCTTTGGGACCCATGTGTCTTTGGATTTGGATTTGTTATTACTGAAAGAAATGCTTTCCGTCATTTTGACATGACAGTCCTTCACTTCTTTCTCTCAGGTGGACACACTGCTGAAATTCTGCACATTGTTGAGAAGTTGAATTTTGAACATTACTCCCCAAGATGCTACATTGCAGCCGTGACTGACAACCACAGTCTCGCAAAAGCTATGAGGCTAGAAGAGGACAGGGTAATGTTTCATGACTTTCCAATGCAACATTCTTTCTCAGAATCCTTTTCGTTGAGGACGACACTTGTAGTCCCAGCTTTGTTTAATTACCTTTGTGGCTATATCACTGTATGATGTTGGAACCGCAGATGGCATACTAGGAGACTGTGGTTTTGACTAGGCCATCTACTAGTGCTGATGGCAGAATGAATGGAGATACAGGCCAAAGGTCATGCAACTGGGCACACTACCTATCATCGAATTTACAGAAGCAGGGAAGTTGGTCAATCCTATATGACATCCATTGCGACCACTCTGCTTGCGATGGGCCATGCATTTCTGCTGGCGTTCAGCATCAGGCCTGATGTCGTGAGCACTATCCTTACTCGAGCTAATATTTTGTTCAGAAAATCGCGTTTTTCACCAAATTTATGTAAGGTAGCACTGATTCGGAGATTCTCGCGCCGATTGCTTTTCTTTTCTTGAAAGTCTTCTTACCAACTTCGCGTTTTATCGTAGATTCTTTGTAATGGACCTGGAACGTGTCTACCCGTCTGCGTCGCTGGCTTCCTCTTAAAGGTAAGGCTCAGAGATGTGAAACGAGAAAACAATGTCTTGAACCTCGATTCTTTTTGAACTTTGTTATGTTATGATTAAGGGGTTGCTTTGGTGGTAACCTGTAGAATGTGATTCCTAAGATTTTGGATAGTACTACTAGGCCAGCTTTCCTGTTGCCATAGCTGTTCTGAAATCTGAGAAACATCTAGAGCAGGACCTTGTATTGAATCCATGTGATTTGTTTGTCTATCTACAAAGCATCGGTGGTTTATACGAATGTTAGCACTGTAGGTGCACTGACGGCCACATTCCCTTCCGCTAGTTCACTAATATATGATAGCTTTGCCGTGTGTATTGTCCTTTTGCTAAAGTATTTCATCTTCTTATTCATCTTAGTTTATTTGTTATCTCACTTCTTTGCTGATTCGTTCCACCATTTCATTTTCGTCTGATTTCCGTCATTTTCGTTTTTCCATTCCATTCAGTTTGTTGTCGACGCTAGTAATATCGTGTCTTACCGAACTTTGGAGGTTAGGTTACATGTGATGTACGTTAAGTACTCACTGTTCACATGAGTATTTCCCTCCGTTATGCGTTTATTTAGTTTTCTAAGCGGATCCTATTACTAGCCACAGCCGTATGTTGACAATTTCAGTTTTTAACACTGGTTGTTGCGGTTTCAGGTGCTAGGCATGAAATGGATAGTAATGGTGTACGTGGAGAGCATAGCCAGAGTACGAAGATTATCTCTAACAGGGTTGCTCTTTTATAAGCTACATCTAATGGACCAGTTTTTTGTCCAGTGGCCGAAGCTCCAGCAGGAGTTTCCGCGATCCAAGTATGTCGGGCGGTTGATGTAAGGTTCTTACAGATAAATCGCTGCCCATTTCCTATCACACAGTCTTCAAGTTAGCGAGAAATTGAGGTATAGCCAGTCTGAAACTTTGATATTCCTTGCCGCATAAGGCAGGTAAGGGTCCAATGGCCCAAAAGTGAGGGATGTTGCTAATCTGCGGGATACAGAGTTATAGACGGTTGATGACACGCTAGAATATTACTCGGTTTACCGTTTTAGAATCATATTACCGCGTTGAAGGTCCGACTCCTTTGGTGCTTACTGGAACGGCTTGCCAATCATCAACGCTATTTCCAGCAGTACCGGGGCATCATACTTCCATCCGGATGATAGTGTTGACGTTGGCCTTAAATGTGGACCACCGAGTTGACTCCTAAAAAGCTACAGAATGCAGTCATTTGATGCGTCCCCAGTTAGAGCAGCAGCATGCGCCGGTAGGCTTTATTCCTGAAATGCAAGATCTGGGCCTCCTTTTTCTGTTTCATGTTTCAAGTTGCTTCAATCTCGTTCTGTGATGATGAGAGTATGACGACTTCTCACTTCCGTGCAAGAGACCAAGAATCTTGGGCTCATGATTTTCATGCAGACAGGTCCTCGACTAATCTAAATTGGTGAGAAACATGGAAATATTAGAGGGATTATGTGTGACGATGCGGTAGGATCAACATGGACAAAGCAGAAACAAGAAAATCTTGATATGTTGAAGGATATTTATTCTTTAATTAGATTTTCCGGATAATTTATTGTTTCTATTACATGATTGTAATTTGGAAGATACTCTTTATTTTTCTAATTCAACCTAGTGAAGGTAAAACCGAAAAGATCACCAACAAAAAGCAAGTGAAATATGAAAATAGAGTTGGTCTTTGTTTATGGCTCTTCTTATTAGGTTATGTCATCAAATTATACTTCAGTTGGATAAATTGTACATTTAGACAAATATTTAAGTATTTCTAAATTCATAAGATATTCTAAGACCACAAGACCAGCAGGTTAAAAGATCTTAGAGATGTTAAAAGAGACCAAATGAACTAATACTAGAGGCAAGAGAAGGATGTAGGAAAAAAATGAAGAGTAAGATAGAAAACTGCCAGAAAGAAAGAAGAAACAAAATCAATCAAAGGTAGACAAAAGGTAAGATCCAAATATTGAATTGAAAAACAAGATGTAGATTTTGAATGGTTTCGTAATAGATATAATAAGATAAGTAGGCAATACATACAGATAATACGTACGCGAAATTGTTTAAATAGGCAATTACTACCATTAAGAAATATATAGTCTATTAAATAAACAAAAACTGCAATGATACTTTATTCTATATGAAATATATGAATATGTAACTCTATATATATTAGGACATAAGAGCAGAAGCCGTTCTTCAAACGGGGATCCAGAACTCATGTGCGGAATGCGAATGAAATGTAAACATGATATCATGATATTGGAGATATGAGGATGGAAGCTGTCCTAGAGACGGGGATTAATATATCCAGATCAATAACAGCAGAGAATTGATATAGATCAGGTAATCGATAGCTGCTAAACAAAGCATGTAGCAAAATAGAGAGAACAGCTTGTAATGGATTCCTCGTATAGACTCTATTGGGGCATAGCCCCATTTTACTCCTTTCGTCTCTCTTTTGTAAGGCTTGATGTGGTCTTCCCATCCTTCGTTTTATTGGCAGAACTGGACATAAAAATGAGCAGACTAGATACCAAAAGCATGTACAGGAACCATGATTCATGTCAACAAACGTGAATTGGAGCGAAGTGAGAAGATGGTCTCTAGGTCGGGAAGAGTGAAGTGTCAGAGGATTGGATAGAGTTTATCTCAGCAAACGCTATGGACGCTAGAGCCCTGAGACACTAACAACTGAGGGAAGCAAAAGGCGACCATTGTAAACTTGCACAAAAGCACTTGAGACTTCATCAATATCTCACGCAGAGCAAGTGTCAGCATCCCTCGGGTCGAGATTCTGCTCGAAAACTGCCCAAGTAAACTCGGAGGTTCTAAGAGCGCGGCTCAAGGTAATAACTTTGCAACGGAAGGAAAAAAACTGTAATGTATGAAGCTTAAATTCTAACTAAAAGGCAGAAATGGAAATAAGGAGAATGACCCTGCAATGCAAATTAATAGGCATGCGAAAGAAGAATACGAAATCATGAGCGGAAGAACGTGACGGACCCGAGACATATAGGAAATATTTAGTAGTATCAAAAGCATGCAAATCTTAACAAAATTACCCGATGATCCAAATTAACGAAGTGGCGATAAATCTATTGAGTGATCATCAAAGAACTAATAAAGAACTAAGACAGAAGAAGACAAGGGAAGGAGCAAGTTGTTTGACCATACAGAAACAATAGGGAGCTAAATCTATACTCTATATTTAATGCAATAATCATGCATGAAATTCATGGTTAATATCATTTCATGGGCAATCATCAGTAATTTTTATTAATTATTTTCACTTAGTATCTATAAAATGAAATTCACGTTTACTAGACTAATTATATTACCAATATGCAAGCCGGAAACGAAAGAGAAGCAATCCGTATTTTACCAGCCCTTGCGTCACCGTATTTTCAGCAAGTATTTCTTGCTTTTTGGCGGGAAACTTATGTTCTCAGAATCGTAACCGCACGAAATCCAAGCGCTCTCCATACCACGTGTAGCTGCTTTAACCCGCCAATTGGCTTTGGCACAAGCCATTTGAACTGGCGGTTGGGTTCTCCAACTTTGTGTCGTGCACACGAACCGTAACACAAGTTGAGTTGCGGTTTCGTAGATGATGAATGAAGTCAGTCATGTTTCTCATGTCATGTATCGCGATTATCAATGAATGCGATCAAGTATCGTAGATGATGAATGAGTTCAAGTCAAGTTGTGTTACTTGTTCGCATTCGATGAATTCATTTGGTGAATTCAGTCATGTGTCTAGATGAGCAATGGATGCTGTCATGTATTGTAAATGATATATGAGTTCAGTCAAGTTGTGTTCAGTATTCGCATTCCATGAATTCATTTGAAAAATTCAGTCATGTTTCTATGTTTTTATGTATTGTAGGAATCCATGTCTACGTAACCATGTCATTTCCTGTAGATGATGAATGAATTAAGTCAAGTGGTGCTGTGGTTTTGTAAATGATGAATTCAGCCATGTTTCTCATGTAATGTCTTGTAGGTGAGGATGAATCCATGTCATATATTGTAGATTCATGTCATGTCATGTCATCTCGTTTATTGTAGACGATGCATGAATTCAGTCACGTTGTGTTACGGTGTTGAAGATGATGAAGCTCGGTCATGTTCTGTTTCGTACTTTTCAGTGCCATGTACTTCCATTTTCCTTTTCTTCCTTCGGGGATAATCATGTGACTCGTTTCCATCTTAGATGATGATGAAGTCAGCCGTGTTTTTCGCGATCTTGTTTCGCGTTTTGGCGTTTTCTATTTCGCAGAGATCACCGAAGCTTGAGCACTCGATCGAGTCTCTCCTTATGCTCATTTATGATATTTGAATTTTGATCCTGCGGGTTCTTCTATTCTACCTTTCGAATCGCCAAGACAATCACTATAATTCCAGGAATAAATCTCAAACATGTCGAACAATTCAGAAAGTCTCTTTGTTAATTAATGAATATCTTTTCAGATATATTCCAGAATCTATCCATTTTATCCGAACACAAAGCAAGTTTCACCGGCTCCACAAATTCAACCCAAATAATGTGAAAGATCCCCTTTATGAGCATTCATTAGCACATTTATCCACGGAATTTTCGTCCACTTCGTGTGTCGTAAACACACGCTTTAATCGTGTTTTACGAAACGAAGTGGATGAAAATTATCTTAACTCTTTCAACGCGTAACTGAATGTTCATTCGAAACTAATATTGGTCCTGTGTGTATTTTAGAAGTTAAACTTAGAGTTTATCTTAACCCATGATTTATGATTTATGGTATGTTAAGTTAGCATATATTTTACTGAAGATTTAATCTGTCTATTATCTAAAGAGACTGAACTACGACTGAATATTTAGCACATGCGGGCTTTGTTTCAGTTTCCTTTATGTAGAATATCTATTGAATCGTTTCTTTTCTTTTCTTATAGTGAATATTTGCGAGGACCATCTATGGGTAAACGATGGATTTTCATTGTGTTTCATATAGATCAGACGAGTCATCCAGTTCAATGCCACTGGTTACCGTACTCTCAATCTAATGGTAGTTCAATTCTTGAGTTAAAACTTTATCTATCAATTAAACTATATATCAATAACCCACTAAAACATGAAATAGAGTTTCAAATACATTTTAGTTCAAAGAAAATCAGAATAATCTATATATAAAATCATAAACTTTTTTTTGAAAATAAAATATAAACATATTGATCAATTATGGTGCTATAGGCCTCCCATTTTGTGGTTGTTGCTAGGTCAATTTTGGAAACATATATGATCGAGATGGAGGAGAGATACTTTTCTCTCCCATTGCGGCAAAGGAGAGATGGTCTATTCCTACGGGCACGAGATGACCTTCAATCCTTTGCTTCACTACCGTCAGATTGGACTTGAGGTTTGCAGTCTTCCTTGATGGGATTACAATGTCAACATATGCTACATTCTCTCTTAGTTGACTCATCCATTCCTCGGGCCACTAGAGCATGTCTTTGTTCTTGCAGAGCATGTCTTTGTTCTTGCTCCGGCAAGGGTGTAGGCTCTTGGATCCTAACTCAACTGTGCATTGGGGCATTCTGACTCACACAACCACCTTCTCTACAACAATGAGGTTCTGCCTAGGTTTGGTCCACTTGTATGCATCTTCTTTACTCACTTATGAGTGTGGTTCTACACTAGATGTTGTAGCGGTCCATATGACATGGTGTCCTTTTGGAGGACAAAATATAGCTACCCATGATGCCATCAAGGATATAGTGTTTGCTATAGCACGAGAGAGTGGATACCTTGCTTGGAGAGAGCATTCCTATGCTTTGCAAATGACATGTGTACTTATACTTAGTCCAAGATGATAAGGTGACAGTGGAGGATGTTGTGGTTACAAACCCTACGTGTGATGCAATTTTTTAGGAAGTGATTACTCATCCTCTTGAACGGGTGGCAAGCAGAGCTGCAACAAGTAAGGTCTCCAAGTATAGGGATATGCAAAGAGGTCACCTCTTTGTCCTCTAGCCTTGGAATTTATGGAGGGATGGACACAGCTTCCAACACATTTTCCAGGGAATGCATGAGAGCTTATCGTATGAGATGTTAAGAGTACGTTCTCATACTTTGTATCATACTTTAGATAGTGTGTGTCTATTACCGTACAGAGAGCATTGGGTGGTGCCATCCGTAAGAGAATAATCATTCTATGTGATGCTTCTTTGGATATTCCAATAGTTTGTAGATCTTACGATTTATATAGCTCGGATATATCTCAGGTGCGATGGGGCAGATTTCTCATATCTATACTATTGAGGACTAGCCCCATTTTACCTCTTTTGTCTCTCCCTTGTACAACTTGATGGAGTCCTTGTGTTCTATGTGGTCGCCTTTTTCTAATTACGATGACCCTTGAAACTCTTAGTACATCAAACCTATGGCAGGGACCATATTACCTTCTGTTATGTTCAGAGATCATGGGTGCCATGGTTATTGTCGTAAGGATGCTCTCCATCCATGGGTACCTACCACCCATGGAGAGCATCACCCACATCTTTGCGTTTCCGAGCCATGAGCATCCCTCCTAGTAGAGGCGATAAGGCAGTTACTGATGAATAGTTCATACATCCTAAAGCAGGAGCACTCCACCAGATCCTTTTTATATAATTTATACTCTGAAAGTGGTAAATAACATATCCTCCCCCATATAATCTCGTGTGATGTTATAGTCAAAAGTTGTATCCACTTGTTTTATTTTTATTTTTCTGCCTATATACTATGTAGAAAATAATCAACCCTAGAAAAAAATCTCATAATATCGCTGATTTTCATGTGTAAGTAATATGTGAATATCTCTCAAATTGCGTTACTTAGAAATGATATTATTATTATTGGAAACATCCAAATGGATGGATTGTGACATGGAAACGGAGATTCCATAGTAAGTCCGTTGATGAAAGAACCCGGATGTCCGTCCCGTCAGTCGAGAAGTTGCCGTTCATTCGTCAGTCAATCAGTCAGTAACGTGCGCATCCGCATGGTTTACTAACGCCAAGTCCGTCCGTGGGACCCGTCACACTGTGTTCTAAAGCTTCGATGTTTTACGAAGAGATCTCTTCCCTCTTCCAGAACATTGAGCACTTTACCTTACTTCCTCCGGCTGGTTGTCTTCAGCTCTTCCTACTTGTCTCTAGGGTTGTACCATCCGATCCTCTCGTTTGTGAGAATTCGGGATTCTGTACGTCGCTGGAAGATAGATCGACTTAAAATTTTACAAGCTCATTTTTCAGCTCTTTGGTTCTTGTGAGCCGGTGGAGCAGCAGGAGCTCCGCGAATACAAGGCCGAATTGGAAGGAAGGGATAGCGGATCAGCTGTCGTTTTCTCCTTTGAGGAGCAATCATGGATTCCGGTAAGAAAGACTGGGAGCAGGCTGAGAGATTAGTAGGAACACGTCGGTGACTCGTTAAAATTTGGGTTGTTTCGAGTGACGTTACTGTCGTTTTAGGGCGTGGTAGTGATGATTGAACGTCTCGGTGATACTTGATTTTGGAAATGTGGTACTCCTCTGGGGTCACAGAAGAATGCAATTTGGCTATCTCGGCGATTTTCCCAGCACACTTAATAAACAGCTTACAGTAAACAAAGAGATTTTGATGGCTCGACGATTCAAAGGCTAGATATACTGTTCAGCTTCTGGGCAGGAAATTATAAAATATTTTTCTCAGTACAGGGGCATTGCTCATCCCTTGATCATCGGGACTGATTGCCTACGCAGCGATGCTTTGAGCGCCTTACGTAAGGAACTAAAGGGCATAGACGCTGCATGAGTACATCCGCTTTCAGGCTGTGACGTGAAGTGAAAATCTAGAGGTTATCTGTAGGCATATACCGTGCTGTCTGATCGTGGTTTGACGTTTAGAATCTGCACCATTTCTGACTGCGACAAACTCGGGTGTCTGCTGTGTGGCAACTGAAGATGCAGACATGGAAGACTACGGGTTCGAGTATTCTGACGAGGAACCTGAAGAACAAGATGTAGATATTGAAAATCAATACTACAATTCGAAAGGTGTGCTACTTACCTGAATTTTTCAGTCCGGAAAGTTATGTTCCTTCAGAGAACGGAGTTTTTCAACGATTTCTGTTTCTCTGTTTCCAATCATGTTACGCGATCATCGTGAGGTAGACATCGTGAATTTCAGCGCGACGAGCTACACGCTCGTGTATTCAAATGGCTTCATCTGTCTAGCTCAATGGGACTGTCCCCTTACAAGAGTGCAGCAGACAACTCTGTGTGAAGATAATGTCATCCACATTTTCACCATAAAATGAACTCCCTTGTCAGATTGCAGGAAATTGAAACTGTACACATTGGAGGTGTAAATGCGGTACATCGCATACTTCCTGCATATTACCATATGTATCAGGCAATCCTTGCAAGCTACCGTAGGGTGTGTCCTCTTAGAAGAGCGTGATGCTTGGGGAGATTCTGCATCATCTGATTCCAGGATCACGTCTATGCCTTGCAGGACTAGTTGAAGCCGATCCAGAGGGTGCTCTGAAGGGCTTTGCTGAAGTGGTGAAGATGGAAGGAGAGAAGGGAGAATGGTAAGCATCTTTTTCCATAACATGTACGCCTACAAGTAAGGTTCCTAGACTCAAGTTAGATGTGTGCTTTCGCATGGAACGCTCTATCCGCGTCTTATTCAACGTTGGATGCTGTTGAACTGGCGTCTTTTGATTACTGAGTAAATTGCACAAGCTATCAGTGTCATTGGACAGAGTGAGTTGAAGAGCATGAATAAGGAGCCCTGAAGGAGGTTGAGTTTCAAACCAAAGCTTTAATAATGACATACTTTGGCAGGGGTTTCAAGGCTTTAAAGCAGACCGTGAAACTACATTACCGGCTTGGAAATTACAAGGAGATGATGGATGCCTACAGGGAGATGCTAACTTACATAAAATCAGCAGTTACTCGGAATTACAGTGAGAAGTGCATCAACAACATTTTAGACTTTGTGTCTGGAAGTGCCAGCCAAAATCTGGAGCTTCTCCAGGAGTTTTACCAAACTACCCTAAAAGCTCTTGAAGAAGCAAAAAATGAGGTGAGAGTACCAGCCATGATTCCCTATCGTTTCTTATCGAGCCGGCAGGTTATGAATAAATACCCCATGAACTTGATGGCATTAGCATGTGTAGATTCGACAATCCTGTGTCCGGAAAGGATCGCCAATTTCGTTGGCAACGAATCAACCTTCATATGCCCAAGCGTCAGTCTTTTAGTGAAGAGTATGTCTTGAATAGGACTGGGAGCCTTTTGTGAATTACGCTCGGCATGTGATAGCGTAGTCTAAAGTTGCTCACTAGGTAAGGGACTGCCGCTTTCTTGCATCCCGAATCAACTGAAAGCTTGGAATTTTCAGAATATAAGCGGAATAGCATTGATTTGCGTTCTTGATGGCCAGGGGTGCAAACCTGTCAATTCTTTGTGTACAGAGATTATGGTTCAAGACTAATCTGAAGTTATGTAAACTATGGTTCGACATGGGAGAGTATGGCCGCATGAATAAGGTACAATGTGACTTCCAGACATCTTTACTCTTGTTGTTGTCCTCTCCGAGGAAGTTTCCAGATTCCTTATTCAAGAGCCTTTGGTCATTACGTTTGCTTTCTGCTGGGGCGATAAATGTAGAAGGATAGTGTCCACCGTCGTTCCCCACATGTTTTTGTTCTCTTTCGTTTTCTTTGAGGTTATATCATGTTTACTCGATGGAAACGACGTAATGTATTACTTCTCATGATTTTCTTTTTTCTTTTTCTTCAGTGGAAAGGTTTGTAGAAGTGTTGTATATGAACTTATGCCGAGTATCCTTTGTGATGAGAAGTGTATAATTTTCTCGCGTGTAAACATAGTGAAGGCAGTCGTTTATTATAAGCGAACTGTGGTATTCCCACTGATTCCATGCTTGTTTTTTGCACAGATTTTGAAGGAGCTACACAAGTCTTGCCAAAGAGAAGACGGTTCAGATGATCAGAAGAAGGGAACCCAGTTACTCGAGGTCTATGCTATAGAGATTCAGATGTACACCGAGACCAAAAATAACAAGAAACTCAAGGTGAGTTTCAGTGAACCATCTGAACCATCCAGTTTGAGATCCAGTATTTCGCTCCACTCCACCCAAACTCAAGTAATGCTTTGTATATTCCTCTTAGCTCGATGTTCTTCTGTTTCATGTTTCCTACTGACTTACTATCTCAGATGCTTAATCGGCCACATCTTGCTTGTGGTTACACGATATGTACTAGTTCTCTGAAGGAGTTACTCGTGAGATGTTTCAATTATGTCTTTACTTCGGCTTACCTTCCTATTGCCAGTTCCACTTAAATTTCCATTTCCATCTCTATTCATTTCGATTTGCACACATTCATGCATAATTTCATCTGCACTTCATATGCACTTTGTGGGTTCTGGATTCTCCGTTCTTCGAACGGCTTCTGCTCTCTTTGCCCATATGTATATGGCAAAGGAGGTTGTATGCTAGCTCTGGTAGACGTTTGTGTTTTGGGTTTACTGTCTTGACCATCTGAAGAAACTTGAAACTTGAGAAGTTCGATTGGTAAGGGGCAATTTTTTTTTATTTTTTTTGCAGCAACTATACAACAAGGCATTGTCTATTAAGTCGGCGATTCCTCATCCTCGCATTATGGGGATAATTCACGAATGCGGAGGAAAAATGCACATGGCAGAGCGCCAATGGGCAGAAGCGGCTACTGACTTCTTTGATGCTTTCAAGAACTATGATGAGGCTGGGACTCATCGTCGAATACAATGTCTCAAGTATGCAAGATATCCATCAATTTTTCTAATTGGTTGTTTGATTTATAGGACCTTGTCGTGACCATGGATTTTAGGGGTTGAGTTACCAGGCCTTCTGTCAAGGAGTGCGCTCACCATTGCTAGTGGGTATCCTAAACGCGCACTGCTTGACCCTGAGTTGGTACTAGTCAACGGGACAGAAGCTTGGGAACGAGTGAGAGTGAATGTTTTCTGCTGCAAGTGTTCATTGGATGTGTCCCGATTGTCTCTTCATGATTCACATTCGTTTTAACTTCTCTCTACTGATAGTCATTATCATAACCTTTTGATCTGTATTCTGGACAGATATCTCGTGCTGGCAAATATGTTGATGGAGTCTGAAGTTAATCCTTTTGATGGTCAAGAAGCTAAGCCGTAAGTGACTCCGAAGACTACCTTATAAGTAGTAGTCAGTATAAGTATTGGTAAATTCCACTCTTCCGTTCAAAGTAGCTGATCTCCACGAGAAGTTGATTGGAAGGTTTCGCTTGTACACTCATGTCTGTTTGCTGTCTGGGTATGAATCTATACAGATACAAGAATGATCCAGAGATTCTAGCCATGACGAATCTTGTTGCAGCTTACCAACGAAATGAGATTCTTGAGTTCGAGAAGATACTGAAGGTATTATATTGCTTGTTTTAGAATTGTCAACATTCGGGAAGTTTGATGATAATTGTAGGTGGTCGTTGGCTGCTAAAAGATGTGCTGCAGTGGATGTTGCACCCCCCTTCAGATACGACGCGCTGACAAAATATGTAGCTTTGGTAATCTTATGTGGCAATAAGAATAGGTTAAATTATTTCACGCTTAGTTTTACCTTGCAGTATCGACTATCTTATATACTAATAAGCCTTCTTTTCTATTTAATATCCAAGAGCCACTTTGCTGTCTCAGGACGTAAATCCTTTAGGTGCAATCACTGAGGATTGGCGTTGTCTGTTTCATCCAAATTACAGAGCAATCGAAAAACCATCATGGACGACCCATTCATCCGAAACTACATCGAGGATCTGCTGAAAAATATTCGGACGCAAGTACTGTTGAAGCTTATTAAACCTTACACGCGTATTCGAATTCCTTTCATTTCCAAGGTTTGTGTTACTTTCCAGTGTAGTTAGAGCTATTATGGCTATTATGAGGATAAAAAGCATTACGTATAATGTATTCTGAGCTTAATGTAGGTACCTCATCTTGATTACAGTATGTATTAGCCCACTTTGATCAGTTAGCTGATCTGCAATGATTTTCCTGACAGGTTTTGCTCTAGATTGCTCTTTTTATTCGGATAATACTATGTATCTAGACTTTGGGGTATGTAAGCGGGTTGTTTACAACGGGTTCTGTCTTCCATTACACAAATATGTATTTAGAATTTGTCACAATCGCAATTTATCTCGTCGTTTTCGGCCTATGATACGTTAAGTTGCCAATTTGACCTCGTCTCTTTATTGATGATCTATTTTTTCGACTTTCAGGAACTTAACATACCAGAGAAGGATGTTGAGCAATTGCTCGTGTCGCTCATACTGGACAACAGAGTACATGGTCATATCGATCAAGTCAATCAGCTTTTAGAGTTGGGAGATAGGTATGTACGAGCTCATCGTAATTTCGTATTTCTTAAACATCATCACGATGATATATCTCTCGTTTTCTCTTCTTCGTCACTCCCTTCAACTACGCATGATGTCACTTTTCTGCCCTGTTGATTATATGTCTGAACATCTGATGTTGGATTCAGGTCGAAGGGGCTGAAGAAATATACTGCCATTGATAAGTGGAACACACAGTTGAAGTCTCTGTACCAAACTGTTACTACCAGGATTGGCTGACTGGAGGGAATTTTTTTGTTGATAGAAGGTAGACACTGTGTTAGATAATTCTACAGGACACTAATCGGCGAATTTCGAAATTGTGCGCTGGCGTTGGCCAATCCAGGTATCACTGTGACACTATTGAGTTCACCTTTCTAATTTGTAAATTTGAGACAGCTTCGAGTACGGGATTGTTCTGATGTTGAATGTTCCGGAGGGCCATTTATCCTCTTTAACAATGAAAAAACCAGAATTTTTTCTGAGTCTTCCCTAGTTTCGCTTTGACTCATGACAAGTGCAGAACGGATAGTACTTTGTACTCGACCGCTCACTGAGATTTTTGTATGTTAAAGAAGCCGACAAGAGCTAACATAATTGAGTGGCGGAAGAGTGTTGGCTACCGTCTACAAAGTGTAGAGCCATAACAACGTAGCAGTCGGGTAGAAGAAGATATGGCGTGGAAAGTCATTTTCGATATTTTGTTCCTTATGTCTTGCAGCAATATCCAGAAGTAAACAAGTAAGCAGAATCGGGCATCTACATGCTGGCGACGAAGTTGTGAAAGGTGTGAAGGAATTGGGCAGGCATGGTTGTCAGGGTCTATTTATTAGCCCATGAGCATGGCCACCCGAATAATACGGATCATTGACTTCAGATAGAATTTTAAGATAGAATTTGCACTTGCATCATGCCTGCAACTTGTGCTGTTACTATTGATAGCCCTTCTGTCAGCAACTACATTGCCACGGGTAACACATTTGTTCACAAGTCCGCAAAGTTGAAAGTGAGCTGGGAACTTGGAGAAAATGTTTAAAATCTCCACATTTACATGCAGAAGGTAAGCAGATGTCAGTCCATGCTGTGACAAGCATCTGGTTATCTGTCAGGAGTTTTGTGGTCCTCTGGCATTTTCATTCCTTGAACGATGACAGATCAATCTAGCAGATACAAGATGTTAATCTGAGGTTCCCGAGAGTAATCCCTAGTTCTTCTCTACTTGTGAATCAGGTATTGAATGCAATGTGTTTAAAGAGCATGTGTATCGTTGTCATGTCTTCACTGCGTTTCAGGCGGACTTGCATTTTGATGTCGAAGAACAGCAGGGTGCCCAGAATGGAACGGCATGTATGTCACACCTGGCAGGCCTTGATGTACAGTCACGAGAATGAGATGTTTACCTGCTTAGTTCTACCAAGTACCTGGCACCATCGCGTGTTTGTACAATTACAGTGTGACTGAAAACCAGTTAACTTGCACACTTGGCATTCTGTTTTCTCCACGAAGTAACTAGTTCCCGTAGTGAAGTTTATTGGCAAACGAGGGTTCCCGTTTCTGCCAACTCTAGTTACACACTATGACAGAATACCTGTTGCCTTGCCCCACTCAGCATACGCTTTTGCATTACCTAGATACCACGAAGAACTTGTCCAAAGCAGTGGAATGAATTGCCGGAGAGATCGCGATTCTGTTCACTCGGATTGAATTACCGGTTTAATGGGATCTCGCCTTTCAATCTTTCTGAACTACCCATCACATATACCACCATTTACAGCAAAATTGAATCGAGAGACCGTAAGTTGATTAACTAAAGCTTCGCTTGTCCTTTCTTCTTATGTCCATTTTGAAGGGCCTGATCTGCCCAAAGATCGATTCATTGTGAGCATATGATAGTGGGCGACGTAGGCCGATCTCCAAATGAGAGCGATCAAGAAGAGGATTAGGTGCTGAAGGTTAGGAAGTTCAATGAAGATTTGACGATCTACACATGGATTCTCCACTGACGTAAACGCTTTAGGTAACGAGTGCATTGGTTAATGATCATTGAAGTTAGAGGATTGAGGTTTTAATTGTGGTTTCATTTTCTTAATTGGGGTTAGGGCTCAACTGCAATCAACCGTCTGAGTTTACCATAAAAAGTTGGAATAGCAATTATCCGTTTTCGTTTACGCTTGAAAATTTTAAACGACTGTTCTTAATGGAAAACAATACAAAAGATTTTGGGGATATGTCTCACTATCCTATTCGAACTTAAAATGTTTTAATGATTTATCTCCTTTTGGGGTGGGAACGATACCGAGAAGGTTTCATGATTCAACTCACATGGTTCCGTTTGGGGACGCGTTCCCGTCGTCCTCCCCATTACCACCGAACCTAGTTAGTCCCTACTCGGTCAAATTGAACTCCACGCCTCGTTCCTCGGCTGCTCCTCCCCTTCTCGTCCGTTGCGCTGTGCTGCCGTGTTTGCTGGCTCGTCCTGTTCGCTCTCAGCTCTCTTGGCCTCATCATCCCCGTCCTACACGTGCCATCATATTAGCCCCTTGGCTGCTCTCGCATTTGGCTCTCACCCGCTTTCCCAACGCCTGCCTGCTCTCTGGTTCCGCTGTTATTTACGGCTTTCAGCAGGCGTCTGTCCACGTGTCTGTGTTTTACTATAAAACAGTCATAGTCAACGCTCTCTAAAAGCGGCGCTGTTGACCGGTACCAGCGGTAATTAGTTTTCCTATCCGGCGCTGGGTATTACCGATCGGTAAATGGGAACCGGTTGGAAGTTTCTCCGGCAGCGGCATGTCATCCTTTCTTCAAAGAGCTAGCTATAGACAAGAAGTTTACACCGAGATTAAAAATTGTATAATGGACCACATCACTAACGAGATTGGAAATTACTATGTAGGGAACGGGGGTGATAAAGGAATGTTTAAATGAGGTCTAAACTAAAATGTATAAATGAAGTCTTTGTATGAATAGAATTTTTTCATTATTGAGGATAAGATATTAATAAAGTAGTAAGTTTTTTTTAGCTACATTCTTACCACCTTTTATCCTCTTACAGAAGTTTTTAGAAAGTTTATATTATATGTATATCTTTATATCCATACAGAGAAAGATATATCATTAGATGATATATCTCTTGATATATCTCTTCATTTGATGTATATCTCTTTATAGCCAAATATATGTCACCAGAGTTGTATATGCAGAGTTCCTTTCTAACTTTCTAAGAACCTTCTATGTATCAATAAAGCTTATTATAAGCTAACTATGAAACATTACAATGTCAAAACTTTTATTCCCTAATTTTGCTTGTATTGGAACTTATGTAAACTTTACAAATGAGACTTTTTACTTTTATTTAAATTGGACATGAAGTCACATGTGACCTATTATGCTAACTCATTGAAAATAAATAAACTAAATTAAAGTTATACTTTATGGTTCTTTTATTTAAGCATTGATAGTTCTGCATTGATGTCTCTTGGATTCTTATCTATAAGCAAGCTTTAATATTGAGTTTGTGTCCTACTCAAAGACTATCATTGTTGTCAAATCTGTCTTGTATTTAGTGCTTTCAATAATATGAGATATTTATAAGAGGCTAAGTAAAAAGTGAAGTTTACTTTTTCTTGGGTGATATCTTGGGGAACTCCGTCTTTGTACATGCATTTTAGGATACTAGTAGTAAGACTTTGCACACAACCACAAACTCCATGATGCAAACAAAGATCTTAGTGCATATGATTGTTGCAACGATGTAATCCTAATCTGGAAGTGCAAAGAATAATACAAGGAAATCTTGAGGTGAAGTGAACTTCATTACAAATCAACAATCACATTAAGGAATCCTTGGGATTAGATCTATAGTGAGTGTGATTATATGTAAATTTATCTTTTTGTAGTGCGCCAAAGGTGATGACATTACCGTTTTCTTTTTGTAGTGCACAAGAGGTTAAATACTGGACAATCAAATGTCATCTTTCTGATACTTATCTCATTTTTAATCATTTCTAACTTGTATTCTAGTGGGATTGCACTGTTCTTACCACATTGTTACGAATTTGAAAGAAATGAGAAATAGTTTGTGCATTGAAATAATATTTATTTTATTGATCATAAAATTTATTAAGGAAGATCAAATCGAATTTGATAAGTTGATATTTTCAAAACAAGAGATTCTTGTTGTAGTTAGAAGATTCTAATATAACTCCATCTTTAGTTTGTTTAGAAAAAAACATTGAATCTACTTTGTAAAACAAGCATAAGATGAACTTAGGTTGAGAATATCAAAGTCTCCACATTCTCTTACAATTTATATAGTTCAATTTATAAGGTGTAAATTTATTATTGATAAAAAGGATTTATTCTAAAGATTTGATTCTTAGAATGAGTTTCTTTTTCTTTTATAAAGAAATTACTAGGATATTTTGTTGTACTTTGTCTTAAAGTGAAAATAAAATTCTAATACTGTAAAATTTTAGCAAATTATAGATCTAAATAAGGAATGGTACTAATGTTTATAATTATAAGTGGGTAATCTTTAAAATTATTAACATCATTTTTATTCTCAAAAGAAGAAGATTCTGGTTGAGATTTTATCATTTTTCTTAGGATAAATTTTTCAATGGACCAAATTCTTTCTACTTGAAGTATGTATCATCATCAGTTATATTTTATATATTTTATGTTTCTCTATATATCATATATTTCCTTTAAATATCATTATTGATCTATATATTTTCCTTTATTTCAGATGAAAATAAACTCTTTTTTCTTAATTAAGTCTCTCTAGTCATTTTTATATTAATCAATCTTAAGTATTTTGAGATGGAATTCCAAAGAAACTAAAAATGCTTAATAATTTTCTTACTAAAATTCTTTAAATTACATTCTTTTCCTTTTTTAAGTATCTATTGTAAATGAAATAAACTTAGAAATTTATTATTTCTAGTAGAAAGGAGTAAATTTTAAAACAATTATTAAATTTGGTCTATTTACTTCTTTCATTTTTTTCTTTGGCTTTTTCTATGAGAATAATATGGATTAAATCAAGCACAAATTGGCCAAATAAGAAGTATTTTTCTGAGTTTTCATATATTTGTGATACTTACTTGCAAAAATTGGAATTCAGACTGTTACTGCTATATCTGTAATAAATCTCTCCTTTATATTCATTTGGATATCAATTTTTACCGTTGATTTTCTGTAATTGTACTGTATAAAAATTGTATCATTAGAATTAAATATTAGTTCTTCTTTTACTCTACTAGGATTGGTCAAGAATTTTAGCTCATTGGTCAAGAATTTTAGCAAAATGTGAAATAATTCCTCTGGTTTATAAGGTTCATAAATTTAAATTTTACATTTTCATATATTTATAATATTTGACTGTAAATTTAGCTCAAATATTGAAAATTTTAAAATAAGCCAATTTTTATGTTTCATGGACAAATATTTGTTCCATAAAAATGGTATCATATATGCTGGTATAAAAATTAAATTCATCGTATGTTTACCAATAAGGAATTATTCCAACAAGATGACAACTAAAAATCTGCAATTTGAAAAAATATATTATAGTAAAAATATTTGTACTGATGATGCAGAAGTTTAATATTTATAAATAGAGGTATTTCATTGTAGAAGATCAAAATAAATCTGAAAATCTAAAAATATTTATTATTAATTATTAAGATAATTCTTGAAAATCATACATATAAGATCTTTAGGTTAATAACCAAAGGAAATCTTCATCTAAAACTATAAATTAAGAAGATTTATGAATTATTAGATTTTTACCAAATATTGTCCAATGTCTAGTAGTCCTTAGAAGAATGTAAAAGTTCAAGTTAATTATTCGAGGAACTTATCTCTTTTACTTGAGTTGGTGATTGTAGCAACGAAGTTTATGAAAATTTTGAGTTGATAACATTGCAATTTTAAACAGTATTAACTTTGGTACGCCTAGCAATTATTTCTTCTTACTCTCAAGTTGTCACATCTTTAACTCGGTGAAAGTTTCTGGAAAATACCTAGCAACCTAAGCATCTTTAGCTTATGTGACGCCATTGAAACTAGACTCTTTTAAATTATGTTCTCATTAGTATGATTAGAGATTTACTATATTGGGCATTTGATATTATATTTCTAGTAAATTATTTTACACCATTTTAAATTTTTCAACAAATCAAGATATTAATGACGTTGATTAATTCACACTTATTCCGAGATTTAACTGCACAAAACCTTTCAATGATGATCATTTCTATCCTTTAAATATTGGAGAGGTGTTATGTATCTAAAGATTTGTAGTTGAGCATTTGAAGAATACTTTCAAGGAGTTACACGGCAACCAGAAGGGAGATTATTGCATGGCTCGAATCATCAAGTGCCTCTGCTTACAGAAAATTTAATGGAAAAATCAACTGTATTCGATGCGCACGTATTCCTCACACCCCTTTCCTAGCTTCAGTGTTTTCAAGTCTCTTATGTTATGTCGTCCGACTGTTGCTTCCTTCAAATCTGTCTCTTGAAGCGAAATAGGTATGGGTTCATAACCCACACCTATTTCGCTTCAAGAGACTTGAAAACACTGAAGCTAGGACTCGCTGGGTACCTTACAGGTATGCTTGGTTGTGCGTTTGACTGGATTTAGCTTTATCTGAAGTTTAGAGAGCTCTACGAAACACCCTTGTGCATTTACTCTAGGGAGCCGCTATTACCACTCACCCCCTAGTTTAAAGAACCCCTGCGCATTTTTGTTGCGTTCCTATTGGCTGGGTTCGTGATGGTGGTCGTGGACGTCAACCTCGACTGCCCAGTGAGCTTCTCCATCTCCATCTTGTTGAACAACACGCCGCACTAGACAATTGAACATGCAACCTGTCCCACGGCAGGCACAAACGCGCTTGTGTTGATTATATTCGGAGTTTGCTGCCGCTTTTGTTGCGCACGAACGCTGCAAAGCAACAGCTTTGATGTCACCATTTCTCTTGTTCCCGACGCGCCTGGTGTGCAAAACAGTCGCGATGTAGCCTTCGTCGGCAAAGATTGAATTTAGAGCAGCGCGGGCGACCTCAAGACTAGTATAGGTTGTGGTGGTAAATTCTTGATAACGATCCATGGTGATGTTAGTGTTTTAAACACAGAAGTTGGTTTTAAAAAGCTCTCGCCGTGTGTGAATTCATTAAATTTCGCCTTATTTCAGTCTTCATTTTCGATGGCGTTTTCCATTCATTTTCCATGCAGCCAATAGGAACACGACAAAAATGCGCAGGGGTTCTTTAAACTAGGGGGTGAGTGGTGAATGGCGAAAGGTGAGTGGTGAATAGCGGCTCCCTTTTTCTATATCTTATTTGCATTATATGGATTACTAAGATACATATTTATAAATCATATTTAATACGAATTATATTATTAACGTATATTTAGGATTTAGAGGTAGGTGAATTTATTCTCGGTACATAGTGCATATCTTGAATGAAAAGGATTCTACATGATTATTTGAATGGATTTTTTGTTTCTTCATAACATGGAGATAATGTATTTATTAGGAGTAAATTACTTTAAACTAAAAAATTACTTTTTTGGAACTAAAAATTAAAAAATTTAGTATTGATTATTTAAATTTAATATTTTTATCTAATAAATCCTTTTCATATCTATCCCAACATATTGATAATTTTGTCCATAATATATAAAAAAATATCTAGGAGAAAATATTTGCCATAACATCAAAACAACAACGAAAGTAATACAACTATAGAAGATAATACTATGTTGTATAATTCTTTTCTTACTGGACTTTCAATAGCGGTAAGCTTAGTTTACATTGATGTGTTAGTAATTTATTATTATGACGTTATAATTTTCATTCATTTTATGAAACGAGTGATGGCAAATATACAAAAATTAACCTGTTATCATCTTATTATTATAAATAAACATTTTTAATCTTCTCTCCTTGTATTAAAACTATTGCTGGAAAGTATATAAAGATTACAATTACTCCTCATCAATATTTGTATCCTTATTAATTGATTTGTGATTCTAGTTTAATCTCTTATAATTTGGTTTTAATCTAATATGGAAATCATGATTCTAGTTTGAGATGCAAAGTCCATGATGAGGCCTTAACGATCATTTTATTATCAGGATGCTAGCAGATTTTCTCAGTAATCCTGATACCTCCTAATAAAGTGTTTTTATTTTCTAACCAGTTATATAACAAAAAGTTTATAAACCTAAGAAAAGTCAAAAACACGTAAATATATCGAGACATAACGCTTGATATTATTCTTTTATAACATACAATCACCTAACGTGTATCTCTGATTCCATAAGTTATTTTCACAAATCCAACCAGGTACTAACACTCAAGTAATGGTAAGAAACCATACTTTTCAACAATAGTTAAAACACATACTCGGCAGGCGATCTTCAAAAAGTTGAAGATCACATCTGTCTCCTCGATAATACCATAAGTCGCGTATAGTGGTTATGTGCGGGGTATACGAAATCCTCGTTAGACATTTCGGTCTAGGTGGATCCTACCGGGCTCCTCGTGAGCTAGGAGCAGAGAGTGCCCTGAGGTCCATTGGACACTCCGCACGGGTGTTACGATTCCCGTGTGCTGAGGGGAGGAACATCTGACTCCAGGACTTGAGTTGCGTGCGCAGTGGACACGCTGGGGGTGTCAGTAAGTCTAAACTTGCAGACGTAGACGTCGTGTGTGCGTTTACTGCCTGTATTGTGGAGATGTATCCTTGTGGCCGGGCTCAGCACAGTCCTGACACGATGCTCCCTTGAGTCCTCATCTCCCCTGCGCTGGAATCCGCCACTTCTTTCTTCTTGTTTTGTTCACTTGTGGCTTCCACGAACATTTTGCTCAGAAAATTGAAGGATAACCCCCGTTCTTTGAGGCTGTAACTTCACCAAAGCGTTCGCATTCCTTGACTCAGGAGATTCAGCACTTTACTTAGGTTGAAGTCTTGGACTCGTAGTAACCGAGGCCATGTACGCGTGTATAAGTACCTCCGCTTTAGAGTGTCGTCAGGTGCCCCACTTTCTCAGCAGCCCTCCCACCGCCGAGTTCCGCTTCTGGGTCAAAACCCAAAGACAAAATGCTTTGTAATGTCAAAATTGACATCTTGAATCCATGAAAGGAAAGAGACATGAAGTCAGTTCCAATAGTTACAGGAAGCATCGCCAGAACAATCTTTGCGTCAGGCCAAGCCTGCCAGATCTTTTGAGAACTACGAATCCCAACCTTGTAGATTCATGAGATGAGCCTGAGCCTCGGGCTCATCGGCAGAGTCTTTTAATTAGATTCAAGTTCTTGCCAGGTTTGAAATGAACCAACAACTCCAATTTCTTCCAGCTCAGTCCGAGCAGAACAATGCATGAGAACTGGGGTAAGTTCAGCCACTGTCGATTTGGCTCCACCTAGTGAGGTGGAGCCAAATCCATACCTTTACACGATTTGTTTTTATCTGCTCTGTGAAGCAAAACAACTGCTCGTTGTCCACATGCAATCAGTGTTCTTGTAAAGCTGAACTCCTTGCCGGTAAGCCAGCGTCCTAGTAAACACGCAAATTTCTCTGAGGTTCTATTCTATAGATTTCTAACATCGTAATCCTGTTCCAGCTTGCTTCTTTTCCAGGATTTACAAGGATTAGACAATCAGTTGGTTGAAGTTGTGAATGCTGCTGCTGTATATGGATCACAATGGTTGAAGCTGTGAATGCTCTATTATAGAATACACAACAATATAGCATCTGCCATAATTGTGGTTCTTGGTACATAGGTTCCCCTCCCTAGCAAGCTATAGTTAGAGTTTTCTGGGTGGATCAACTTGTCAATTGAAAGTAACAGCGCATGTAAGAGTACATCGGTACATGATATCCGTCACGGAGCATAGTTTTGCCCGGCCCTTCACTTCTGAGAAGGCTGGATAAGAAACTAATTAGTGACATATTCTGGTGTTTCTCTTGGAAGCCTCGAGGTCTTTCTGGGACTGAGACTTTCCTGTCCAAATTCCAAGTCTTTGGAACTTGACATTCACGGAGAAGTTGGGTTGAGGAACATGAGAATGTCTACAGCATTCTTGAGGTATCGAGTACATTCTAGATACTGCTGTGGCAAACTCTGCTCAGATATCATCTGGATGTCAAATTTGGCGATATTACGGTGATGCTATGCTTGTGCTGCCAACTTATCAAGTACGTGACATAGAAACTCGAAATTTCCATGGGAGATAAATTTGGACGAGTACCAGATTTCTTGCCGTCCTCACCACCAATCGGGCCAGTAATGCTTGACGCATCGCAACATCATGTACACCTTACGCTCATAGCGTTCGCTTTCTTAGTGAGCGGTGTCGTTCTCTTCTGCGTTGCAAACAGATGGTACAAATACTTATATAATTATAACCCACCTTATCTTGGTGACTACAGAGAGGCGTTAGCTGGCCATGTAGAAAGAGTGGCCGGACGAAGAATGCTAGCCGAAGCACGAAGACGAGAAGCTAGTGTTGGAGATGAAGACGATTCACAGCTCCAGGAGGCAATGCGTAGATCCAGGGAGGAAACTATGCAGATGGAAAGAGCCAGTTCCAGTCATGATCACGCCAACTTGCCGTACAGTTCCTCTAGTAGTTCTTTTTCGTCTCCTGAGATACATCCAGCAAGTTCGAGCACCAGTGCTTCTCCTCCTGGATCTCCTCAGGAATCTCCTGGGCTCCATGGTCACATGCTTGACATAAGAGGGACTCCGATCCGTCGATGGCAATTTTAGCATGCTTGCTCAAGTTCTGTCTCACGCCACGCACTTCAAGGATTCAATACAAAATGTAGGAGTGTGCTGATGGGAAGTATTGGATTGGGTATTGGAGATTGGGTTCGAAGAGGGTGAGACGTAGCAGAATGTGTATATCTCGTATCCAGTTCGAGGCTCTCTATGGCCAGCTGACGTCCATCTTGACATCAACATATACATCTCTTTGTATGAATATAGACGTCGCAGCAGAAACTGAGGAATTTGGAGTGAGAAGAGCAAGTACTCATACTCGTACTAATTCTTTTCAATTCCCAGGAATATTGTACACTGGCTCGCACCCTCAAGCTATAGGGATCAGTCCATCACATGGATCTATTCACACCGTTAAACTTCTGACAATCTAAATAAATTGCGCAAACCAGCCCGCGGAATAGCCGCCATGGGCATGTATGCAAGAGTTGACGCAGACTTTGATATGCGTAACACTAGCATTCGGGCCGATTGCAGTGAAGGGTAACTACCGGTCTCCGTGACTTGAAGATTTATAAGCTGGAATCACTGGACAGATGCGAGTGCAGTGGAAGTGGACGATGGGATCAGAAACATGAGTCCACGCTGATCTGCTGACGATGATTTGGGCATCGAGATCGAAATGAGTTCTTGAAAAGACGAGAATCATCGACATCGGCGAGCTCTTGCAGTTCAAGTTCAAGTGGAAACAAGTTTGTAGTTAACTCTAGAATGAACCATGGGTCGTTCTTGAGTTATGATCGAGAGTTAGTCCGTGGAATATTTGTAATTTTCCGAATATTCATGCTTGGTCGCTTGTACCCTACAAACTCAACATTACATTCAATATTCATCAATCAAGATTTATCGATGTCTGTCTATGGACATCAATGGTTACAGGAAGGTATTTTAATGTGTTTCATGTTCTTGATACTGTAGCTTAAGAATGAAATTATTATTAAAAAAATTCAAGGATTTGTACAGATATAGTGAAAAATCTAAAATCACACAATTTTGAAGACACGTTCATCAATACTGTAACTGGTTCTGATTTAATATTTGATCACAATAAATACTAGAAAGACGAGAATCGGTAGATTGTGAACTAAGTCCTTGTAATTCTTATAATCTCGCATAAAAAATAGATTATTTTCATATTTCTGTCAATTAAACTAATTTATGACCCCTTATTATCATTATAATACCTCGGTGACATTTTACACTGTAACTCAAGTTGGCGTGATTTAAAATATTGAAGGTAGATTAATATTAAAAGGAGACTGTTATTTCCGTATACTAATTTTACTGAAAAATAACTTGTGCCAACAAATAAAATTGCTTTAATCTAAATTAATAGTTTATGTTTGTATTTCTTTTTGAACTATAAGTGTTCAATAGGAAGAAATATTCAATCTCAATCTCCATTAGAATTCATTTGAGTAAAATAGTTTAATAGAAAAGATATTTACATGATAATGACGATTATCAATATCTTGAAATACAGTTATATCAAGTAATTTGTATTCCTCAATATCCAAATATTTTGTTAGCCTAAATATATAATACCATCATGTCATAAAAGTAAGTAAAAATAAATGGTTAAAACGAGTGCCTATAAATTGAACAGCAAGTAATAGCATAATGGCCAATGATAAAATATATTATTGCAATCTAACAATTGATCTACAAACTATTAAAGTTTTATTATTCCAAATAGATCAAACCACCTTGTCATATAATGCCAATCTCGCGACCAAACTTCCTTACGCTTGGGACCCATTGCGTTTACCTTGTTGAAAGAGTAGTCAAATACCAATAACATAGTAGTCAATTAATTAAATTGGTCAAGAATTGTAAATGTGAGAAATTGCAAATGGCTGATTTGTCATATGGAGCGACATTGTGAGATTTTTTTATAGTCTTCCTTGGTGGAGTGAAAGTGTGAGCATACGCTATATTCTCTCTTAATGGACTAGTACATTTCTTGGGTTAGTAGAGCATGTCTTCGCCCTTGCTCCGGCAAAGGTGTAAGCTCTTGGATCCTAGCTGGACAATGCATTAGCTGGACAATGCATTAGGGCATTCCAACTCGCACCAATTATTTTCTCTATAGCGATGAGGTTTCATTTAAGTTTGGTCCACCCATATGTATCTTCATTACTCACTTGTGAGTGTGGTTCTACACTAGATGCAATAGCGGTACACATGAAAAGGTGTCCTTTTGGAGGACAGAGGATAGTTACCCATGATGCATTAGGGACATAGTGTTTGCTATGGCACGAGAGAGTGGATACTTGGCTTGGATTGAGTGTTCATCTGCTTTATAGATGACACGTGTCAAGGTAAACTTATACTTGGTACAAGATGATCAGATGATAGTAGCATATGTCGTGGTTATGGACCCTATGCAAGATACAATTTCAAAGGGAGTGATTACCCATCCCCCTGGATGTGCAATGTGTGCACCATCAGGTCGCAAGGTTTCCAAGTATAGGGGCATGCAGCGAGGTCACTTCTTTATTCCTCTAGCTTTGGAGTTATTTGGAGCGATGGACATGACATTTGACACATTTGTCAAGGAATACACAAGAGCTTATCATGTTAGGCGCCAAAGGGTACCACTCTCACTCGTATATTTTACAGCATATTTTAGAAGATGTGTGTCCATTGTTATACAAAGTGCAATAATTGGTGCAATCCAAAGGAGAGCAATCATATTAATTGATATTTATTCAGATATTCCATAGCTCTTATATTTTAAGTGGGGTATGGCAGATTTCTCATATAGATTCTCTTGGAACTTAACCCCATGTTACCTTTTTTGTCTCTCCCTTGTTTGGCTTGATGTGACATTCCCATCCTTCTTTTTTCCTACCCGGTAACATTCTCTTTCATTTGTCATATGATGAAAGAGAAGGATGATAATTATAGAGATGTTACCTGCGTAGTAATGCTTGTTTATCCACCTTGATCAATCTATTGTCTATATTCTATATTTCAGGAGATTTTAGTCTTAGATTTCACGGGTGAGATATGCGTCTATAGGTCTATAGTTTATGTGCTTTCACCACGTATTTACACCTTTTTTTCTTTGGTGGGCAGATATATGTATATGTTATGTCAATGTATTAAAGCAAGGACGGTGAAGCGCCCAAGGGTAGTGATTGGATTATACAAACACAAGCTCTTGTTTATGGATTATTTTGTCCAGAAATACTTTTGATCTAGCACTTTCTATATTCAGTAATTAATATTATTTATCTAAAACTCAAAATTATATGAAAGAAATTAATTATTAATTCTCTTCTAAACCGATGTGTATCACTAATTTTTATAATATTAAATTTTATATTATTAAATTTTTCAAGTATATTAATATTAATATTTATATTCGATGGTTATATTTGTTTTATAATTATTCTATGGGAATATTTAATTTTAATAAATAATCTTTTGTTATTATTATTTTTCAGTTTTTTAATATAAATAAAAGATTTAGAATAAAATTTTATTCACTGATTTTAAATATTTATATTATTAATATTGGATAAATTTTAACATATTTTTATATTAATTTATTTAATAAATAAAGTAAAATATTTTATTTTTTATTTATATAAATAAAATTTAATATATATTTTAATATTTTTAGGTAATTGTTTATTTAATATTTTAAATTAATTAAACATGTAATTTCATATTTAATTGCATATAATAAATAATTTATTTATATTTAAATAAAATTTTAATATTTATATTTAAACATGACTTCAATTAAATTTTTTTGTAATAAAATAGAAATTCATATCTATTATTTTATATTTCTCCTCTCTTTGATAATATAGTATTTTTTATTTTTTTATAAATTTATTTTTTTATATTTTAAATTGTATTATACTATAATAAATAATCAATTTTGGTATAAAATATCAATATTAAAATTTTAATTTTAATGTAAACAACAATTACTAATCAAGAAACTCCTGAGATGTTAGCATTGGAGTTGATGTGGTCCTTACCTAGGTTGCTAACTGAGAGAAAGTGGCAATTAGTTAGCGTTGGAGATATGTGTTATCGTTATTTACCAATAAAATATCAATAGTTGGTGGTCACTTTTGTTGTTCGCTACATTCTTGTTGCTTACCAAGTGAAAGTGGCAATTAGTTCGCGTTGGAGATATGTGTCATCGTTCTTCACCAATGAAATATCTTTAGATGTGGTTACTTTTGTTGTTCGCTACATTCTCTTTAATGACATCACGAACAAGACTGGAAATAAATTCAAGATGATGTTATAAAATCAATTCCATAAAACAGTAGTGATTCAATCAGTACTTTTCTTTATAAATATTGAAGTTGTCGTGCGTATATACATCGCTACACAACATACATCACTGTCAACATCATACAATATAGAAGCACAACTCACACATAAGTCATACATAGACTCTAAAGTGCCACAATAATCAGATTGTTTACCACTCTCAACTCAACTCAACTCAAATCAGTACTTGATCTGTCACTCTATAAACTACTAACAACTGGGCACTGATTATAGTCAAGTCTCACCCACTCCAGCATAGAGAATCCAGGTGACGTTCATTGGCCTCTATCCACCATAGCCAGTAACTCGAAGGCTCAACATCAGAGAAGTGAGCTCTCTGGAGCTCACTTTGAAACTATACCCCCTGGACTCGAGCTAGCTCTGAAACCCTAACGGTCATGCTGACTGCACACTTGACAGTGCGAACGGTGCAAAGTGACGGTGGGCCCTACCGTGAAGTCAATACCCCAAACACAAAATCTGACCGTCGGAAAGTAGTCTCTGAGATATTGCTAAAATAACTCTAACTACTATCATTAGAACTCCAGTGTCCGAGCAATCTAGATGTGACACTACAAATGGTGTGACAGTTGTCATCCGTATATACATCGCTACACAACATACACCATTGTCAACATCATACACTATAGAAGCACAACTCACACATAAGTCATACATAGACTCTAAAGTGCCACAATTGCCCTCCTAGCTGGTGGTTAGGTCCCTCTAACTCTAGATAGCTATCTACTCTAAGTATATGGTATACCTTCTAATGGGCAAAGATCAGGAGGCCGGGTGCTATGGAGCTCCATCGTTAGTCGCATGTCTGCAATCTATACCATATAAAGAATGAACTAGTTATAGGTCAAGTACATCTAGGACATAACCACTATCCCCGAGGAACCAACGTGAGGGAAGGAGTCATACATGCCATATGCCATCCTCTCAAATAGCTATCACACACTAACATAGTAGCAGCTCCACTAGAAGAGCCACATAACATACACCTCAAGCCTGCACGTACAAGTGCCAAGCTTGGGTCCATAGTACCATCAATGTTTGGGAGGTGGCATGGCGCACAATTGCACACATGATCCTTCCAAACAACACCATCATGTCCTTCCAACACAAGGACTCCAGATGGCAAAACCTCACACACTCTCAAGATAGTGCGGCCTATCGAAACATCAAGTGTCGTCGGTGCTATCTGCTGTAGATATACATAGTCGCCTGGATGAAATCGACGGATCGAGGGTCTATAACCTCCTCCTTGAATGGTAGCATAGCGTAAAGTATCTTTATGTTGAGCAATCACCAAGTTCTCAAAGGCCATCGGTATCACTCTCCGAAAGATCTCTGCTTGCTGAGAACATGCGCTCGTCCATACATCGGGGTCATCCAAGTCCAAAACTATAGTAGCATCTCGACAAATGGCTACAGGTAAATTTGGATCTCTTCCATAGAGTAGAAAGTACGGAGAGAAGGATGCTAAGGAGGCTTGCCGGCTGAACCGATAGCCCATGGCCAACCAAGGTAGCTAGAGATCCTAATCTCCCAAGTGGCCTCTCTGCAAACCATACTTTCACAATCCTCTCTTCACCGTCTGAACCACTCTCTCTGCTAAGCCATCTACCTTAGGGTGATCTTGAGATGTAGTACGATGGTCAATCAAAGCCTTGTCACACAAGACCTGAAACTCTCCCAAGAACTCTTTACCTTGATCAGTCAAAACCTCAGCTGGTGCACCAAAATGACTAAGAACTTGATCCAAGAACAAGTAAGATGTCCCTTCACTAGACTTGTCAAGAAGTGCCACCAACTCAATCCACTTGGAGAAGTGTTCCACCATCACCAAAACATACCGATGATGTCTCACAGCCAGCGGTAAAGGTTCAGCAAAGTCCAAACTCCAACGGTAACCCAATCCCATGATAGGTAATGGGTGTAACTGTGGCATGGGAGCATTGAATGATGCTCTAACTCGGTCACAAACCACACATCTGGCAACAAACTATTGTACCTCGGTCTGCATACCGCGCCACCAATAATGACTCTAGAGTAAGCTATACGTACGCTTTACTCCAAAATGCCCTAGCTCCTCATGAGCATGACGGACCAACTGTGGTCTCTGTGATGGAAGTGGTACTACTCGCACTCTACCATCCTCCCATACACGCAAAAGATGTCTGCACTCCAATCTGAACCGTCTGGCTCGCTGAAGAACTTGGTCTCTCTCCTTGGCCCCAACTGTGCCACCCACAACACCAATGCAAAGATAGTCCATCACTAAGACATCATCATGAATGTCTCGTTGAACTGTACCAATATCTTCACTCTCTGGATTTGTAACCTCAATAACTCCTCTTGTATGCGTTGAGAGAGATACCACCAAAGCCTCTAAAAATATACACAGAAAGGCCCATGCATGCCAACCTAGCACTATCTCCTCATTTGTCTCACTATGCCAATGTGCTCCGGTCTGATCCTACTGGCTGGGACATGGGTTTCTACTCAACCCATCTGCACGGTTCACCACTCTAGGTCTGTGAACAATCGTGAAATCATACTCTTGTAAAATCAAAGCCCATTGTGCAAGCTTCCTTGAAAGCTTGTCGGACTCCATCAACCACTTTAGTGGCTAATGATCAGTGATGAGAGTAAAGGGGTTACCAAATAGGTAACATCAGAAATGTGCTACTGCCCAAACTGCTGCCAAGCACTCTCCCTCATATGAACTATACTTTGCCTCCGCTGAATTGTTGGAGCGACTAGCATAGGCCACCACAAACTCCTTCCCCTCATCATCATGTTGGATGAGCACCGCTCCAAGCCCCAACATACTCCAATCAATATGAACCTGAAATGGTCATCCTCTAATCGGTCTCCTCAAAACAGGAGCAGATGTCAATCTCTCCTTGAGCTCTACAAAAACTCTCTCTCGCTCATCCCCCCAACAACACTCTTGTGTAAGCTTGGTCAGCTTTGTCAAGGCCTTGCCAATGGCACTAAATCCTCTAACATAGCAGTGATATAAGTTCACCAACCCAAGGAATGCTCACACTCTGCTCACATCTGTAGGCCGAGGAATACGTGCAATAACTTCCACCTTTGTAACAATATGGAGTTTAGCAACGAAATTAGTCAGGAGTTTAGCGACGAAGTAGTCGGGCTTACGAAGTAGCACATAAGACAAAGTAGCCTAGAATATTCCGGAAGTATCTAGGAAGCTTCTTGGGAAGCTTCCCGGTTAGCTTAGCTTGCACCTTAAGTAAGTAGCTTCTAGAAAGAAGCTTCTAGAAGCTTCCAACTAGCTTAGCTTGCACGCCAAGAAGGCGACTTCTAGAAGGAAGCTTCTTGAGAAGCTTCCTAGCTAACTTGGCTTGCACTCTAAGAAAGCGGCTTGAGGAAGCTTCTCAAGTGCCTTGTATGCTACCTATAAATACCAAAGCCAAAGCTCATCCTAGGCATTCGGAGTTTTCCCTCATTCAAGTGTTCCAATGTGAGTTTCCATTCTCCTATTTCTCTCCTCGGTTTCGGTCTTTTACATTGGTATCAGAGCAGGAATGGGATGGATGGAATTTATGGACCACCAAATCCACTTCCACCAAACCATTGGGATTTCGTGTCCAAATACTACCCAAGCATTTTTTCACACAGTTCATCACCTCACACTTTGGACAAGATTTTCTGCATATGATCACCATATCTGAGGAACCCTTGGTGTTTCCGGTTGTAACTTATGGAGAACGGTGGACGTGCTATTTTTATGTGTTAATAAATTAGATAGATTGGGAGTGGTGTGATAGAGGAGTAACCATGGCGGCAATACCTGATGTTATCCTTGTTATGCAACAACAAATCAAGCACCTTACTCGATTGTTGGATGAACGAGATCTTTGACGACAAGAGCAGGTGGAGAGAGTACCAATTCGAGAAGGAGAAGATTGGATCAGATTCCCTAAACCCAAGGTATTTGAAGGCAAAAATCTCCCGGGTGCAGTGGAGAATTTTGTGTTTGATTGTGAATGTTATTTTGAAGCTACCAATCTACAAGATGAGCGAAAATAGATTCTCTTTGCTTCTAGCCAATTGGATGGAGTAGCAAAGCTATGGTGGAGATTTCGAGTGGAGCGAGCCAAACGACAAATGGTTGCACCAATCTTGACATGGGCAGAATTCAAGAGCGCAATACTCAGTCGGTTCCAAGCTATAAATGCCACACGAGCTGCACGGGATAAGTTGGCAGAGTTGAAACAGATTGGCTCTATAAGAAGTTACATCACGCAGTTCTAAAACACCATCATGCAAATTCCAGACATTTTGGAAGGTGAAGCTCTGGATCGATACGTGAGGGGCTTGAAGGCAAGAACCAAATTAGAGGTAACCATGCGAGAGCCACAACACTTGGAGGAAGCCATGCGGTTGGCTGAATGTTATTCCTTGGTGGCAACAACTTGGTCTCGACCTCGACCTCCACAAAGCCTACCAATACACTACACACAAGTGGAGGAGCCAGCACCAATGGAGATTGATGCAATTCAACAAAGACCATTGGGCATGGCAGATAGGGAGAAACTGTGACAAAATGGTGGTTGTTTTTATTGTCGCCAGTTGGGGCATTGTATTGCTGAATGTCCACTTAAGAATGGACGACCTCGACAAGTTGCCCAAGTGAAGGTTGTGGAGCGGAATGATTAGGGAAACAAGGAATCCCAGTAGGAGATTTTGAGCCACCTACTGAGAGCTTGATTAGTTCCAATGGGATTGAAGGCTCGACCTATGCAAGTCTGCTTCACTTGCAAGGTATGATATCTAATAGGGGTTGTAGGATTTTGGTTGATTCTGGAAGTTCAGAGAATTACATGTCTATGTAAGTAGCAAAGGAATTGGGTATTCCTATCAAGCCAGTGATTGGAAGTAGTTTGATGATGGCGGATGGTAGAAAGGGTTCTGCATTCCACACCTTGCATCTTGTTACCTTCAAGATTGGGAAGGAGTATTTGGAGTGTATGAGGTTTGTAGTGGCACCTCTACACTATGATATCATTCTGGGTCTACCTTGGCTTGAATGTCATAAGGTTCAATTCAATTGGACCCGACGCCAATTCAAGTACAACACCAAGGTAGGAATTTCCGATTAGGTTGTCTGGCACCTCTGAGTAAGACACCTAAGAATAGTCAGTCCCAAGATGGGAAGTTTGTCGAGAAGGTAGCCATAGAGCAAATCTGGAAGGGAGATGAGTCCCAGGATGGGAAGTTTGCCAAGAAGGCAACCATGGAGCATGCTTGGAAGAGAGATGAGGCCCTAGAAGGGAAGTTTGTTAAGGAAGCAGCCATAGAGTAAGCTTTGGAGGAAGATAAGTCTCTATTCACGGTGTAGATCAAGCCGATTGCACAAGAACAATCTGAGGAGGGCCAAGTGCCGCATCAAGCAATGGTTGATCGGATAGTTCAGGAGTTTGCAAATGTGTTTCCGGATGATCTGCCAAAGGGATTACCCTCCAATCAAGGTATGCCCTTCAAGATCGAGTTATTACCAAGGAGTACTCCGGTGAGTAGACCAATCTATCGGCTCTCACCAAAGGAGTTAGAGGAGTTACAAACAACACTTACAGAGTTGTTGGAGAAGGATTTCATACAACATAGTACCTCTCCTTGGGGAGCACCGGTACTATTTGTTCCAAAGAAGGATGGAGGACTTTGTTTTTGTATTGATTACCATGGGCTCAATAAGCAAACCGTGAAGAATGCATATCCCTTGCCTTGGATTGATGACTTACTTGATCAATTGAGTGGAGCACGTTACTTTTCCAAGTTGGATCTTTGTAGTGGCTATTGGCAAATTCCGATTGATAGAGAGGATGTGAAAAAGACTGCCTTTCGCACAAGGTATGGACATTTTGAGTGGAGAGTTCTACCTTTCGGACTCACTAATGCTCCAGTAGTCTTCATGGATCAAATGCATCGGGTGTTGGATGGACATTGGATTGGTCAGTGGTGGTGTTCTTGGATGATATCTTAATCTATAGCAAGACAGAGGCATAACATGTGAATCATGTGTAAGAAGTCCTAAGACGACTATGACAATGGAAATTTTACTGCAAGAAGTCGAAGTGTGCTTTTTGGCAGAAGGAGGTTACCTTCTTGGGTCATAAGATCTCATTAGAGGGGATCAAGATGGAGGAAGAGAAGATCAAGGCCATTACTGATTGGCCTACCCCAAAGGATGTTACAGAAGTACGAGCATTCAATGGATTGGCCAGTTTTTACCGGCGGTTCATCCACAATTATGCGCATGTGGCTGCACCATTGACTGACCTCTTGGGAAAGAACTCGAGCTTCTAGTGGAACACCAAACATGAAGAAGCATTCTAGAAGTTGAAACATATGGTGTCTTCAAGACCCATTCTTCAACCATATGATCCTCAACTGCCTTGTGTGGTTGATTTTGATGCTTCTAACTTTGCAATTGGAGCTGTGTTGCAACAAGAATTTCCAGATGGGCTACATCCCATTGCCTTTGTGTCTCGCCGACTAAATACAGCTGAAAGAAATTACTCTGCTCGAGATCGAGAACAACTTGCAATGGTATATGCCACCAAGGTATGGAGGCATTATCTCTTGGGGAAACAAGTGATCATGCGAATTGATCACAAGCCATTGTTGCAGACCTTACACCTGGAGCACATGAAGAGTCGACATCATCGATGGGAAGAGCAACTTCAATTGTTCGACATCAAACTTGAGTACAAACTAGGTTGGTTCCATGTCATCCTTGATGCTCTATCATGACGACCTGATTTGAAGTCCCTTCCTCTCATTGTGGCAGCAATTATGACGGTGTCAATTGACCCCTAGATCCATAACAAGTTTCGGTTAGCTCTACAACAAGATCCCTTCTTCCAAATGGTACATGGTCGTCTAACAACAGGTGACAAGGAGTACAACACCTTCTCCTTCAAGGAAGGCCTTCTATTCCATGTGGACTAGATCTATGTTCCAGCCAAAGGTGATCTTCGACTTGTGCGCCTTCAAGAAGCCCATGATTTACCCATCGCTGGTCACATGGGTGTGGACAAGACCTTGGGTACCCTCTAACGTCAATGGTGGTGGCCCAACATGACACGAGATGTTCGAGAATTTATCAGATCGTGTGAGAGCTGCCAACGTAACAAGGCCAGTAACCAGAAGCCAAGTAGACTCCTTCAACCACTCGCCATTCCATCTGCTCGCTGGGAGCATGTGAGCTTGGATCTCATCACATCCTTGCCAAAGACAAAACAAGGACACACCGCAATCGTGGTGTTTGTGGATAAGCTTAGTAAGCAAATCCACTTGGCACCAACCTATGATACCGTGGATGCCTCAACCTTAGCGCAAATCTACTTCAACAATGTCTTCAAGCATCATGGGATGCCATGTGTACTCATCTCTGACCGTGATCCTCGATTTATCGGGAAGTTTTGGCAAGCACTCTTCCAGATACTCGGCACCAAGCTTGCTTTGTCCACGGCCTATCATCCTCAAACTGATAGACAAACCAAACGTGCAAATTGTACATTGGAGGATATGTTGCTGGCCTTTGTCAATGTCCACCATACCAATTGGGATGAATGTCTTGCAGTTGCAAAATTTGCCTACAACAATTCCAAACAGGCAAGCACCGGATTTTCTCCCTTCTTTCTCAATTTTGGTCAAGATCCGCTTGTTCCAGATTCTCTTCTTGCTCCCCTTCCATCTCAGGTTCCTCATACTTCCACATTCTTGACCACTATATCCCAATCGCTCCAACAAGCCAAGTCTCACCTCCTTGTTGCTCAGAATCGCCAAAAACAATATGCGGACCACCATCGTCGTGATCTCACCTTTGAAGTTGGTGATAAAGTCATGCTATCCTCCAATAACCTCCCTCTCCCACTTGATACCCAAGTTTGTAAACTTGCCCCTAACTGGATAGGACCCTTTGATATCACCCAAATTGTCTCTCTTGTTGCTTATTGACTTGCCTTACCTTGTCACATGCGTATCCATCATGTCTTTCATGTTTCCAAGTTGAAACCCTTTGTTCCTAACCCCTCTTCCTTTTCCTCTCAAGTCCAACCTCCCTCTCTTCCTGTCCCTATCAATGATCATGAGGAGTACAAAGTTGATCGTATCTTTGGGCGTCGCCATATCCAACGAGGCCGTCGCCAACATACGGAGTACAAGGTCCTTTGGAAAGGGTATCCCCTTCATGATGCCACCTGGGAGCCTCTTTCTCACCTCCAGAATGCACAGACGGCCATCCAGGAATTTGAAGGTTCACTGGCGACAAGGACATCACCAACTAGAGGCAGGGGAATATGTAACAATATGGAGTTTAGTGATGAAGTTAGTCGGGAGTTTAGCGACGAAGTAGTCGCGCTTACAAAGTAGCACATAAGACAAAGTAGCCTAGAATATTCCAGAAGTATCTAGGAAGCTTCTTAGGAAGCTTCCCGGTTAGCTTAGCTTGCAGCTTAAGTAAGAAGCTTCTAGAAGCTTCCAACTAGCTTAGCTTGCACGCCAAGAAGGCGGCTTCTAGAAGGAAGCTTCTTGAGAAGCTTCCTAGCTAACTTGGCTTGCACTCTAAGAAAGCGGCTTGAGGAAGCTTCTTGAGAAGCTTCTCAAGGGCCTTGTATGTTACCTATAAATACCAAAGCCAAAGCTCATGCTAGGCATTTGGAGTTTTCCCTCATTCAAGTGTCCCAATGTGAGTTTCCATTCTCCTATTTCTCTCCTTGGTTTCGGTCTTTTACAACCTTGGTCTGATGAACACCAAGTCCTCCGGGGTAGATAGTGTGACCCAAATACTCAACTTGCTCGTGGAAGAACCTGCACTTCCCCGGATGTAAGCCTCAAAAAGGTCACTACTCCGGCTCTGAATCAATGTCCTCTCCATGTCACTATAACGATAAGGACGTCAAAAAACTGGTGTATCGCTAGTTAGCTCAATCCGTATACCATGTCCCTTTAGAGCACCCAAATCTTTCATACTAAAGGCAAAACAACTCGTGTGGCTCCTCAAGAACCTCCAAATCCTCCGTCTTTCCTCTCGAGTAAGCTTGGGTCTAAGATCTAGCTCCCAAGTATCCTCTGTAACTATAGTAGGAGTGGAAGATGTATTGAATGGCTGCTACAATGGGTCCTTGGGAGCAATACTGTCATGCTCCCGACCACTAGAGGTCCCAACCTCTGTGTTAAAAACTCCTTCCACTCTGGCTACAAGCTCCACACGTCCTCTAGCTGCATCCCAAGTGGACCAAGGGTGTAATCCAAGTAGCCCACGCTCACCTGGATGGACTCCAAGTAGATCACTCTCCATAGTAGCTATTGGATGTGTCCCAAGAATACCATGTCCTCTTGGTCCATCACCTTCAGCCTGTGCCTGAATCATCTTGATAGGCACAGGGCTCACAAGTGTCCAAGTGGTGATGCCTATCAAGCGCATCCTACGTTGCTCTGCCAAGCCAATGCTCACAATCCAAGTCAAACAATTTAGGTCCATAGCCTAACACCTAACGCCTAACCTAACACCTAACGCCTGGATGCCTCTGACACTACTGAAACAGTAGTAATACCGATGGAAAACCCATCACCCACTCTCTCTTATCGGCATTGGGTTCCACCAACTACTATAATTGTGAGTCCCAAACAAGTCCAAGTCCTCCCTCTCAAAAATCATGAGAGCCTGGGAAACTCATGAGTGTGGGAAATGCAGCTCTAGGCTATCCAACTAGGTTCACCATTGCCATAGATGACCTATCAGCCATTACCACTATCTGAGACTGACACCCAACATCTAAGATATCATCAAGAAGGATGTGGTCAAGTCGTTGAATCCTATCATAAGCACATGTAGAACCTCTTTGGGTAAGAGGTTCGTCCACCAACGACAAAGACGATGAGCCCGTGATCCCACTCTAGCTGCATCTAACAATACAGCAGGTCTCATCCAAGAATGGACCTGATGTGTACTTGCTACCACTCTGGTGCGAGAATCACCCATCAAAGGAACGTTCTCCAAAAGGTAAGCTGGAAAAACGGACTGATGAACCTGGAGATGTCGTAATATCCGTAACATCTCCCAAAACACACCAGAGCGAGGATCCTGAAGACCCAAACCGCGACCTACACGTGTATGTCCCTGACATGGCCATCCAGAAATCACCAAGTGAATAGGCCCATGTCTCTCTAGGTCATGCACCCCCCAGTAAGGAAATGTCTGTTGGTAGGGCCTTCTAGTAACCTCTGACTGCTGACATCGGTAATAACTCCGGAGACCGATAGGCCAAGTGTGTCACATGATGTAGAGAGACTTGCCTAGCAGTCTCATCTCTCTCTACAAGTACCTTTGTACTCGGATACCCGCCTATAACACCGTAGCTAGCCCTTTGCTAATCCCACCAAACAACTCCAATAGACATATCCTCTCTACTAGATACTGCCAAGCAATGAGTGTGGTATCCAGAGGTGTCAAAGCAATCACCTCTGGATGCTCATCCTCACACTCATCTCCTAATGGTACGAAGGCTCTACTCCAAGCTTGTTGCACCAATTGATGTGCATGCTGCTACAACACCTCCTCTAAACTCCACAATGGAACATCCAAGGTGGATGGAACAATCCCACTCGTACTCCAAAGCCGAGTGATCTCCTCTGGTATTGGAGTATCCTTTGCATGGGCGTTCCCCTCCAACAAGTCACCAGGCCAAGTAACTATACCACTGAAAGCTAAAACTGGTGTTGCCATGGTCCTAGACTGTAGTGAGCCAAGACTGCCACTATTGAAGCGTATTGGTAGGCGACATATCCGTCCCTCACCAAACTGCCAACCAGGTCTATAAGAGGTTGTCTCCTCCCAATAGTCAATGCTGAAACCCATGAGGTATAACACTGCTCCCCCAACTAGCACATCATATGACTCAACTATTGTCGCAATAGCCTGAGCTCTCACCACCGAGCTATCAGTCGGATGACTAGGCTGAACCTGGACAACAAGCTCCCCATGTGTGATGTACTATGTCAAACCACCACCTAGAGATGTTTGGATCTGAAATAGACACCTCTCCACATTGGTCTTCCATAACTCCAGACCGACAATTGCAGCCTTCCCCAACATAAGGGGTTGCGCACCACAGTCTAACAAGACTCTCTGTAGTGTATAGACCTTCCTTGAAGGTCCCACCAAATGAAAAATCCCCCTCTGGTTATCCAATAGGACAACATCAGGTGTGAACCGTGCTCTCTCAAAGGCCGGTCTAGTTGGCAACTCCTCCAGTCTAGCCGTTGTTGCTTGCCATAAACCACTGGTCGCTGAACGGATCCCATGCTCCTCAACCAAGTCAGCTCCACTATCAACCACCTCTGCCCTAGTAGTAGGAACCGCACCATCCCTACTCTCACACAACATGGCAACCAACCAAAATATTGGGGCTGGGTCAACTCCCAATGTAAACATATCACTGGTCGAAAACAAAGGACGCCGCATAATCAGCTGAGCCGCCCCCAACTTCATGCTAGACTTAGTCTACATAGTAGTAAGTGGCTGACTAGCAGGTAGTCCATCATGTACTCCATCACCACCTACCACACCTACAATAGGACGTCTAGGAACCATGGATGTTGTCTGCAATGCCTCAGATAGCATGAAAGACTGAGGAAGTCTGACTTGTCTCCCAACCTCTCCTCTCTGTGGGTCCAACTCCACTGATGCTCCTCTAGGCTTTGAAGCACGTACTACACTCCTAGTCACTGCTATAGATGCATCCACCTGTGTTGCTCCGCACATGAAATCCAAAGCATCTCTATCACCAATATATGAGGTTGAAGCCTCAACACCCGAATCTGATCTCCTTTGAGCAATAGCCATACTAGCCAATCTCTACTCCAACTGCTCAATCCGAGTAGCCATAGTTGTGTCAGAAGTAAGGGCAGGTACTTCACTCCTACTAGGTGTAGAACCTCTACCACCACCCCTACCACCTCGTCCTCCATGAACTAGAGCTCCTCTACTACCTGCCATAGCAACCCTACCACTCCGTAACTCCGGGTGTAGGTCAAAACACCAATCACTAATGTGACCAAATCTGTCGCAATGCTCACACTGCCTCTGTGCTGGCTATGATGCACCAGTAGTACCAGGTCCGCTGCCCTGAGTACACTCTCTCCTATGGTGAGGTCCACCACAAGTCCAACAAGCAACACTACCACTCATTGGCTATTGTTGACCCGCAAATGAAGGTAAGGATCTAACTCCACTAGGCCCTATACTCGCTCCATAGGATGTGGGCTGTCCACCCTGTTGTCAAAAACCAACTGGTCATGGTGCACTCTGATGCACTCTAGAAGAAGTCACAACCGTGGATGAGGTCTCCCTACCAAATCCAGATGTCACCACCCTCTCCTCTACCATGTTGAGCTCAATATGCTCAACCAAACCAAAGACCATTGCCAAAGTAGGTGAAGTAGCCTGTAACAACGTAGCATCATGAACTTTATGTTGCAACTCCTTGTCCAGTATCTTATACCAAAACTGGACTGCCTGGGCCTCAGTAACTCCTTGAGTGAAATTGATCAGCCACCTCATGTGAGTGTATGCCTCACGTAGGCTCTCTCCAGCCTTCCGTTGGAACTCCTGCAAGCTCCTCCGCTTGTCAGTCCCTACTCCCTGGTAGTTCTGCCTCAAACATAAGAAGAACTCCACCATGGGGTTAAACCCGGGTACCACACCACCTCCTGCAGCGGTACCTCCACTCGTAGTAGCACTATCTCTAGCTAGTGCACCTCCACTAGCTCCACCAACACTACTTGAGCTAGAACTCGTAGGTACAGCCGATCTACTCTTGGCCACCAAGCCTGAAGTAATGGAGACATAGTGTGGAGACCAATATTATCTCCATAACTCAATCTTCTCCAAATGAGCTCTCCTGAACTCATGGTAGTCATCCATCGGCTGACCCTCCAAGTGCTGAACAACCCCTTCCATGCCATGAAGGATGTAAAGAAAGTCGGGTTCCGCATCTACTGCAGATCACACCAACTATCAAACGTCTAGATGAAGTCATCCAACTCAATGGTACCCACTGTACTAGAGTAACGCCTATGGACTTTAGAGGCCCCATAAATCTTGTCCATGTCCCACAACAATGGTGCAGACACACCAAGTGCACTCTCAACTGAATCAACTCTTGTGTCAAACTCCAACTCAGAGTCAATCTCCTCCCTCATTGGGACCTGAGATACAGGCTGATATCGAGCACCACTCCAAGTAAACCCATTGCGTACTATAGGACTAACTCCTCTGGAATCCCCAAAGAACTTCATCGTGACCAAGAAACCTCAACAACAAACCCAAACCACCAACTGCAACCGCAAGTCACAACCGCAAGTGCCCCACCAAGTGCCAACACCACCAAGTGCCAATACCAACTAAGCACCACCCACTAATGTAACTCTAACCAAGATAACTACACTAGAGGAAAGGGCAACCTGTAACTTGCCAACATAACATGCACTCTCACGGTCTGCAGGTCATCACTTCATGCCTCACCAGAGAGAAACAAAGGTAGTCTGATTGGTCATCACTCCAACCTCACTATCGAGAGCACACCAGAGCACCAATGCTCAAAAGTCAGGGCACCGTTGACAAACATTGTGCACAAATAGGAAGCAGAGAATGGAAGGGGTCCAATCATAAGAAATCTAAACAAAAACCATCCATCTCATAACACAACATGGGACTAACTCTACCACCATTTGGTATTTGACATAAGAGAAGTTCGTATCTAAGTCCTAAGCTACCAGGATTATCAAGAATGGGATCAAACTGCATCTCCTAGCCAAAGCTACATGTGTATAGATAATAGTGGCATAGTTACTATGACAACAAGTGAGGGTGGACCAGTTCGTTAGGGCACCAGTCTAGAAACAAAAGATCTAGGGGTCAAACCCTATTATGCACAATCTAGTAGGAAAGGCAGATTTTGCCAACCAATGACCAAGATCTACTCTAAACTAGCTAGCCTCACGCCAACAGCTGGCTTGTTGGCCCTTCTAGGCCTTCATAGCCCATAGACTCTCATAGCTCATAGCCCTATGCCTCAAAGCGCCAAAATTCAACCAAATGAGGCCTTTCTTCTTGCCACTTCGAACCTCCTCCAAAATTGGCAAAACTTCTCCAAACTTGTGAAAGTACTCCAAACTAGCAAAAGTCCTCCAAATCTAGCCAAACAATGAAACTCCTCCAAATCTGGCCAAAATCTGACGTAAATTCCAACCAAAATCTAACATAAAATCTGACGTAAACACTAAAGTTGGCTGTCCACCAAATCCCCCGCTAACTTTCCATTCGAGCCAAATTGACAACACGGGTTTTTTCCAAGTCATAAATTCATGAGAATAGTTTCCAAACTCCACCTTCAATTTGACTTTATGAGCCCAACTCGCAACAAATTGGTCTTGCCTTCACCTCCTGAGCTCAAAATCACAACCACTACTCAAAATTTGCTCCTTCTTTGCTCAAAATTTGACCAGCACTTCCGCACACCGTCTGCCTTACTGCCAAAGTTGCATCAATTGAACCAGCTTATGCAAACTAGGGAAACACTGAACTTGAATCGAGCTACCAATAATCCACCGAGCTCGGAGATACCACCAACACACAAAGTTCATGCATCTGATTTCCCCCTGACTTCACTTCTTTGATGTAATCTGATTGTTTACCATTCTCAACTCAACTCAACTCAACTCAATACTTGATATGTCACTCTATAAACTGCAAACAACTGGACACTGATTACAGTCAAGTCACACCCACTCCAGTATAAAGAATCTAGGTGACGCTCGCCGGCCTCTGTCCACCATAGCTAGGAACTCGAAGGCTCAACATCAGAGAAGTGAGCTCTCTGGAGCTCACTTCAAAACTATACCCCTGGACTCGAGCTAGCTCTGAAACCCTAACGGTCCCACTGACGGCACACTCGACGGTGTGAACGGCGCAAAGTGACGGTGGCCCCACCGTGAAGTCAGTACACCGAACATAAAATCTGACCGTCGGAAAGTAATTTCTCAGATACTAGTGAAATAATTCCAACTATTATCACTGGAACTCTAGTGTCTGAGTAATCTAGATGCGACACTACAAATGACATGATAAAGCTTAGATTAGAGCGGTTCTCCCTACTGAACATGAGTTCAAGAATCTAGTATTTTAATGCGGTGCATTGCTATCTCTATGTTTGCCTTTTGGTTGCCTTTTGCTATCATCAATCAGGCAACTTGATGTTTTCCGAGCATGGATAAGCCAAGCTACTTGTTTCACCTCGATGCATCCCACAATCCCGTTGACTTTAGATATTCACTAGCATTCTCAGACCAAATAGCCTATGATCTGACATGGTCACTAATCACCCCTCGGTGACAGAAAAGATTGGTCGCGCTGGTCAACACGAGGATCCCTCCCCTGAACGTACATCAAACCCAACCAGGAATTCGTTTCCGGTATTGACTTCAGGAGTCAAGGCTGGCGTGTCGTTCATACCTGAGTGGAAACAATCTATTCAGAGCTTTAGGTACAGTAGTGGCGGTAACCTCCTGAAGGTGGAGTTGGGAAAATATGATCAGATTACTCGAACTAATCACCGGGGTTAGCGTGTCCAGGTGACTGATACACATAGCATATAGATTCCGCCTTCAAACCTTGACATGATTCATAGTTGAAGCCCATACTAAACGGAGCGGGCACAACATTCGAGTTTATTGGCCGGTTCCTTGGAAGACGAATTCAAGCCTCACGGGATCCAGTCCCAAGAGTTCTCATGCGACTGGTGACTTGAGTACAAGGTATGAGAAGTCTTGCTCTAAATTGAACAAAGATTAATTTGTGGATAACCTCCATCTGAGCACAGCAGATGATAATGAGCTTGCACTACTTTGTCAACCTGTTGTTTGGTACAAAAAGGACCTGTTGCTAAAACTACGCTGGCCAATGCTAGTATATGCTAAGTACTTTGTCAACCTGTTGTTTAGTCCAAAAAGGACCTGTTGCTAAACTACGCTAGCCAATGCTAGTATGTGCGATACAACGCCTCTCTCCGTTGTCTAAGTCGTATCATGATCGTTTAGAGAGGAAAGGGATCTATCTGATTTCGAAGTTGATCATGAACCACAGCTTACCATAACGGCAATTTTTGGTTCCGTGGCTTGCCGTCGAGATAATGTGTTAAAGCTTTGGAGTTGTGCTCAGAGTGCTGAAGTAAGCATGATCATAGTCTGGAGAGCTCAAATATCGACAAACCAATCACAAATAGCTAACTTTCTGATGTTTATCAAAATTGCGCCTAGAGATAATGGCCCCAACGTTTCATCTGACTTCGGTTGGTGTTCTCGAGCGGTAGACCGGATCCAAGAGGAAGATCCTTGCAGGACTTCTCTAAGTCAAAAAGCACCACAAGAACTTAGATGACAACAACTCATTGGCGCTTTTAGGTTACATATGTATTTATAAGACGACTTTGACATTGCAAAACTCTGACCTGCGTAGATCCACTCCATATATAAGCTTCTTATATATGGAGTGGCTGTTGGCATGGAGTTGCGTTGCTAGTTCCAAATCCAGTCAAGCAGTTTCGTTTTCACCTTACATCTGCATGCGAATCCGGAACTGCGAGCTGTAGTGTCTGGACCAGGAGATCAGATAACTATTTGGGCGTCAGAGTTTTTCAGTAATGCAGTTCTGAGTTGCTCGCAGCATCGATCTGCAAGTCTATTTGTTGTTAGTAGCCAAAATGATCACGGTGAAGGTTGGCTGTGCTATATGGTTTATCCTTCCGATTGTACTTCAATCTTGCCAGTCACTTGCGCCATTATGTAACGAAATATTAGCACAATGTGCGTTCAAAACCCAAATACCGGCAGAAGGAGCTGCCGTAGGAGTGGTTGATATAAAAGTAGCTAGACACGCAAAAGATTTCAAACCATCGACTGCGAGTAATACCAACAACCGGTGGTTACTGAGAAGAACCGAGGACAGTACTACATGGTCAGTTCAAGAATCTTCGGGGACGCTCGAGCATGCCCATGGCACTTCGACGACCGGAGCACACGCAAAAGCATCAGCACGTTGGAGGTCGTTGCAAACTCGTTTAAATTCAAGTCCTAGCAACATGCAACATGTTTTGATATCTAACCGATCTCCACCACCTAGGCTTGTCCCAAGCCCTGATCCTGCTGCTGCACCTCTTCCATCCGAGGACCCAAGATATGGGAAGTTTGCACACAAAACGTCATCCTTTCCACCAGCATAAAACCTTGGGAACGTGAGACGTAGGCGCATCCTCTCCAGAACTAAATTTCTACCCTTGATATTCTAATAACTGCATTGCAGTAACAGAGATTTTGGATTCTTTGAGACTGAGGTTCTCCATGTGCGACCAGATCCTTCAGTAGGTACCGGTCCTGCATTGAATTTTATGTACAAAATTGAGAGTCCAAAAGACCCAGTTCCCTGCAGGTCTGTGCTGCAGTTTATGGTATGGATTCCTCAATGTTGAAAGTCCAGTCTTTCCGAATTTCAGATGTCGGTGATCTAGGCAATGCTGGATTGTCAGTTCTGCACTGCGCATTGACAAAACATCGTCATTCTTCCAAATCAAGCTCCACCAAGTGAGAGATCCCTGGAGCAGTCATTCCTCGGTACATGATGCTCCAGAGCCTGATCCGAACTGTTACATATGTGCAAGTGTCATAATTAAACTAGATAGGATCTGGCGGCTGCACAATACTTGTGATTTGTGATATTTGTGATTTGATCTCGCGGCTGATACTTGCGGACTGAGCATACGAGGACTACAACCTTTGCCAGGGCGTAAGCTTGGAGTGACGTCTGAGCTTTACTGATGATGCTACGTAAGGAGGCTGCACCCGGACTTATTCAGCAATGTTGATGAACATCTCAATATAGTTGACAGGACTTTCTTCTCTATTAAATCTTAACCTTGACGACGTCAATAGTGCTAGAACAGAGAAGCCAAGGAGATCGTAGTGCTGTAGTTTCGATATACTACTACTCAAAATTGTAATTAGGCTTGTACTTCATCAAGGATCGACCGAGATCCACTTCTGTAATGAATCATCTTCCTATTTAAGATCATTCATGACCTGGAAACCATAGGAATATTGGGCCAGCACACCTAACTACATAAGAATAAGAAAATTAGTGTATCACACGATTGTACAAAATTAATTTACTGGAAGTTCGAGCGTTTCCATGAATTCTAAACATATTACTTGGTCTGGTTGCTGCTGCATCAACTGAAAACTGAAAAAACTACCTTGAGTAACTGAACTCTAAACTATTCACCATGCATGGATCGTCATGTTTGTGACTTTTCTGGAATGTTGGAACGACCAAATAATGGATTTCACTAGGTCTAGTCATGGTTGATGTTTATGGTTACTGGACAGTTAGAAAAATCATCATGTCATGGGTATTACTAGGTCTGTAATTAATTTCTCCTGAATCAACCGGAACTCTATGTCCGCCTGTACTGAACAAGATACAGATACGACGGAATCAAAGCTAGGAGGTCAAAGACAGTAGACGACAGTACATAATACTGTCTTCAGCAATCCAAACGAAAGAGGTCAAATGTTGCCATACTTCAATTAGGAATTAAATTTTTGTTCACTCGATACTTTCTCATATATGGTGATTGATACAACAAGCTCACAGCTGTAAAGAACTGGAAAACTCGATTCTTTTAACATATCTCTACCTTCTCTTCAGGCACATAATCCTCTAAACTAAATAGATGTGGATAGTTAAAATATGATCATAGTTTTGAACTGTCCACGCACAGCGCAAGCTGATTTATCAGTGTCAATTACTTCAGTTATAAGTAGGAGGTCAAGAAATTTTCAACTTCAGGAAATTAAAAATACAATCATCCTATTAATAAGTTACCAGTTTGTGCTAAAACTAGAACTAGCCAAAAGCTTCTGTACAAGATATAATCTTCGAGTTCTTATATCATAAGGTAGTGAAAAGGTAATAGAAGCATATAGTTTTACTCTCACTTCTTCAACATAAATTAAAATTCTCAGAGGGCATATTATATAGTAACAGAAGTCAACTGTCCAAAGTCCAAAGAGCATAGAGAATCTCTATTACTTTGAATATCAAATTTAAAGACAGGCTGTTCTTATTTAGATTATGTTGTTTGGATAGTTCATTTGCATCCAAGTATACCTGGTCAACTTAGTCTAAGTACGTGCAGTCCATGCTATTCCTGGCCAGACACCGTGCAGAATGGCATGGTTAGTGTTGCAGATCAGGACCTAATGTGTAAGTGTAGGACGCAAAGTAAGGCTTCAAAACCTGGATATTTTGGTTGCAGTGACCTCTTTTGATAGCAGATTTTACGATTTTACGATTTGTTATTGATTACATCTGGAGCTGCCATCCATCCGATTGAGCTTCAACTCATGTTACTGTACATCTCTATGATGAAATTTAATAACGAATCATTGCGGAGCATTGCCCTACGGTACCGGACAATGTTCGTAGAATTGCAATCGTGTGTACTAGGACTGAATAGGCGAGGCAGCTCCAAGGAGCGGGATTTATAGGACCAGTCGAGCTGATTTACACCATTCTCTAGTGACCCGGGAAAGCATGCATAGTTATCAGTGGTTGCCTAAGATATATCAACCATTTCCTCAGTATAGTCATGCACAATTATTCTCCAGCAGCAACGGTGCCAGCCAGATTTCATTGTCAAGTTCAATTTGAGACTGCGTCAAAAGCTGCAGGACAAAGGTTATTCCATGCAGTTAAGAGCGGACTCCTTGGGGCAAGTCAAACTCATTCAACATCACTTGCGTGCTTCTATATTGATAAAGCACTTTATCTACCTACCAGGTCAGTTCAATGGTGCCCACCATCAACTAAATTGAGCGACTGTAAGTATATATGCACCCTGGAAACCTCCCTAGGCACTTCTTCATGATCTTTTATAACCCCTGTCAATATAGTAATCTCCATTTGTCCACCCAGGAGTGCAAACAGCCTGTTTCTAGAACTCTTGTCTGCTAATACTTTCAAAGAATATTTGATGACAAGGTCCAAGCGCTCTCAATCTATAGAACTACAATATTTGTGGACTTGCCACAGTTGCCGAAGGTTAGTCTTGGAGAGAAATAAAACTGAAAGTTCATCGTTGATGTGACAGGTCTAAACCAGGAACATCACGTGTGAGACATCTAGTCAGCGAAAGTCTGGCTAACATTTCTAATATCTCATGGTACAAGGAACACGAAGTCTTGCGCTCCTTTTCCGAAAGTCCAAGATAGATAGATAGAAAACATATCGAGTGCACAAGACTAGTCAGACACATGTGCTATGATATCTCGAGCTCGAGCCTTTGACCTCCAGCTTTAAGTTAGACCAGATTTTCTAATCGCCAGCTTGACAAGTTTCTATGCTGTTGCAGCGAGACTAAAAGCTTGCTTCAGAATATGGTACTGGAGCTGAACAATAATCAAAATCAAGTTAACATATAATATGTAACTTCAGTTGTATATTATTTTCCGATGTCAAGGGAGTGGATTATGCGAATTGTGGGCAATCTACGATACGGGGAAAATGTTGGGCTACCCTCAATCTGAATGAAAATTAAGGGATGAAGTAACTTCGGTTGCAATCGGGATGTCTCGTTTTCCCTAATGGTTTTACTTGAGTAAAGAGTAGAGAGTAAAGAGTAAAGAGTAAACTTAGCTAAAAGACTTTTTTGCAAACCATCTGTTGTAGTAGGTAGTTATCAGCTTTCACTAAATACACAGTCGTCTAAATACTTAGTCGTCTATTCATTTTAAGGTTAGGTATTATGTCAATTTGTGACTTATAGTTGTTTTACATGAATAGAAGATTACTTTCCTTTCTTTTGTAATTGAGTGGACTAAGTAACCAGATCACATTTACATTACTTCATTGATATAAACCATATACAAAATCCCACTGTTAACAATAACCAGGAAACAAATTCATTGTGCCTGGTTGTAAAATACAAGGAGTTATTTTTTGGAGGAATTACAGTTAAAAATATGATCAAAAGAATCTTTTCTGAGTATTGTAAATTTTGAGCTTACTCTAGTTGATTTTATTGCTCAGATTTAGTCTTTTTAGTTCTACAACATCATCATTATCAGGAACACTTCACAAATATATCAAACTTTAATTACTATCAAGTTATTAGGCATGCTAAGCCATTCAAGTTAAATACACACCAACCAAACACAAAAAAGGGTATGATCAAAAGAATGAAGTATCATCTATTTAGAATGCGGATGGTAATATAAAAAACACACAAAATAGAAAAAAAAATTAAGTCTCTTACTGTCTAACCTACTCACAGAACCTATTCTTATGAGCCACACTAGTAGGCCCCTCCCTATCTCCTCATCGAGAACATCTTCGTAGTGCACCTTAGGTATACAACCTTCCTTCAATATATCTGCTGCAAGATGCATTATCTTTTCAGCCTCTGCAAATGGTAGGGATACAATTTTGAGTACATATCCACTCTAATTGTTGGTATGCTCAACATCCTTCCTATAGGGGTTTCCTTTCTTGTGTCCACCTTAGGTAAAGTCTTCAATAAGTTCACTAAAGATGCAATGCACGTTTGGTGGAGATCTTTCCCCCCCACGACACAATGTCTTACTCTTAGAGCACAAATAAGTGCAACTTCTAATCCCAAAGAAATGGTCCTTTGTCCAGCCATTGGATCTCAAGAAGTATACTATCAACTAGCTGATAAATTTCTATGCTTGCTGATAAATTTAGCTGGCTTGCCTTTAGCAAGGATAAACGTACGAGTGCAAGCCGGCGCTTCAATAACATTGGATAACTCCTTCTTCACAATACTACCAAGGCCAAATATTTCCATAAGTATCTTCCTCGGTCCAAAAGCCAACGGTTTATATCTCTTTCTTATTTGTGACACATATACAAACTTCCTTCTTTTCACCTTCATACTCCAGTGGAATATGTGTTTATTCTTGGTATATTTTTGCAATTAAAATTAATTGGTATACAAACAAACATTATTGGAGGAGAAATAAAATTTAGAACAGAAAGGGACAAGAGATAAAGATTTAATACTTACTAAGATCTTGGTGAAACATAGATTAAACTCCATCAACTTAGTCACAAAAAAATGCACAAAATTGCACAAGATCGTACTCCAAGATTTGACATCCAATTTTTAGTGCATCCTAGCACTATCTGATTTTATAACAATACAATCAATGCTCAAATCCTTGGTCACCACATCATCAAATGTTTAGATTCCTCTTATCACCAACAGGTGGCAAGAGCCTTCACAAAGTGAATTTTATGTCTTGCTCCTTTTATACATTGCTATATCACCATCTTTGTTGTTTAGCACTTGCTTCTATCCTTTTTATAGATTCTTCTCCCACATATGGAGCATATTCCTATATATCTAATCATCTTCATGCATAGAAAGCAAGTTATTAATAGTTATTTTCATAGAAAAAACCTTGGCTTCCAACTTTACCTCATCTAACACACACTTTGTCTTGACAAGATGTCTCTTTTTCTATACATTTCTCCATATTATACTTTCTCTTCTTTAATTTATTGTAGAAGTACTTGATCAAAAGTGAAGTAAAGGCAAAAGTGAACCAAGTAGAACTAGACCATCTACATTGAGTTCATACACAAGTACCTATTTTCTACCTTGGTTACTTACATAGACCCAAACTTAGAATGTGAAACAGAGATATGTACTTGGATGAGCTTGGAGCAATTTCCATATGATTTTAATATTACGGTTTCCATTTATAACATAAAACCTCTAGTGCCTAGGTGGATGTTACACATTGCTCCTTAATTTAGCAATTATCTTGGTCAATTACAAGTATAAACTTTAACAAATTTGACTATGATCTTGTCAAGGAACTTATTAAGAAAAGGATTGCTCATTGATCTAACTATAAATGGTCTCTAGTTCTTTAGATGGCCAAACTTGTAGATGATGATCTATTTTTTCTGTTAAGGATCTTATTAGGGATTTAATAGCTATTAATGGAAATTTTATGCAATGCATTCTTCTTATTGTAGAAAATATCTTGCCTAGAGGGGAGAGGAGAATTTAGCCCCTCCATATTGATTCAAATCTCCTTGCATGTGCTTAGAGCATCTAAACAAAAATAGTATCCTCTTTGAGACTGTGTTGATAGTAGTTGGCTCAAATGCTACAAGTGACCTTGCTTTGCTAAGGTGTAGCTTGTTGCACAACTAATCATGATTTTCATTAAACATCTTGAGAAGCTCTTCCCCTTTGACTTGGTCCACTTTAGAAACAAATGTGATTGTTAATTATAGTATGGTTTGAGCTCTACCCATGTTGAGTATTGGAGTTGCAAGCTTTAGGTGTAGAAGGTGCATATCCTTGTTGGTAGTGTCTTCTTTGAATACACTCATGGCCAATGCCTTCTTCCACAATTTTTGCTTGATATGCTTTGAATTGTTGCAACAAAGGATCAAGTGAAAAAAATAGTTACAAACCTTGTATAGATTGAGCACCAAAGTTTAGAAACCAAGAGAAATTTGAAAAAAAAAAAAAACCTTACAACACAACTTATTATCTCAAAGGCAAAGAAGCTTAATAATAGCATATCTTGGCTTTTTCACCCCTAATATCTCCTCCCACCCTCCTTTAGCTCTTCCTCTTGTTTCTTTGCTTGAGCTTTCTTGGCCTATAGCTCAGCCAAGAAACCACTTCTTGAGCTCTTGTCTCCTTTTTGTGGTTTAAGTTTCTGAGCATCAACCTATGAGCCAAGAAGCACAATGCTTATTGGCATATAAATTGGCACCAAGAAGCCCTTTCTCTTCTCTCATTCAATCTAAATGACAAAAGAAAAGTTGGTTGAGCTATGTGCCAAGAAGCTTCATGTCAAGCTTCTTCCTAGTTTCTTAGTCCCTTCTCCACCTAAGCCAGCTCTAGCTTTTTGGAGCCAAGTTGAGGGAGGAGGAGCTACTTTAAAATTTTACACAAGTATAATTTAAATTTAAATATACCTATTTTCAAATTCTAGAAGTAAATATCTTGAAATTCCACTCATCTCTTTGGAGGCCTCCTTGTGCATATCCACAATGAAAAAGTCATGTAGCTTCTTCAAAGCAAGCTAGACAAACAAGTATGCATCTTTGCTATCCACAACCACAATATTCAAAATCTTAGCATCTCACATCAAGTCATAAATATTTCACCTTGAGACTTGATCACTACACTCACTAGAGCTGCAAAATGGAGCTAGTATTTTGAATTCATCAAATTTTAATATTTTGCAAGTTCATATTTAGGCTTTGCTTTCAAAGCTCATCATTACAAGCAAAATGGTAGATTGTTTGTGTTACAACATCTTGGAAAAGTGTAATTTAGCAAAAAAACTAAGGCTAGGCTAGTGATATGGGCAAAGATATGAGAAGGAGAAATGACTATTTTTGTTTTTATATAAATCAGGTCATATGGGTACATCCAATTTGCCTATTTTTAATATTGTGGTCTAGATTTAATGATAGATGTAAATTTAACATTAGGTCAAAATTAACAAAATTTCTCTTTTATGGATTATAAATACAAGTTTCTCCTTTCAATTTTGATTTAAATCTCTTTATACACTTCTTTTAGTGAATTCTATCAATTTTCTTTATTGTTGAGTTTTTTCTTTTTGACCTATCATATCTAACCTATATTGCTAATAATTTTTTTCTTTAAAATGTTAACCTAATCTACCACTACAAAGATAAAGTGGAAGTTTTAGATCCAATGTCTACAACCATGATAAATGCTTCATAACCTACATTGAATGACTTCATTCCTCACTAGGGAAACACAAGAGACTAGTATAGCAAGTGAAAATAACATATTCCATTCAATTAGATGGTCTCCATAATTTGGATAAACCTTCCAAGAATGAATTTAAATTACAATTACCAAAAAGTGAAGATTTGTATTCTAAATTCAATACCATACTTTTCACATATCTCAAGTTGATTTTAGTAAATTGGAGATGATAAATCTAGGCATTTGGAGAACTTTTGCTTTATATCCAAGGAATTTACTATAACATTCAATTGGATTTACCGTACCCAGCACTTTTAGGTTTACTAAACCAATCCTCTTGTGTATCTCCATGAAATCCTATTTTATATTGTACTTGCGATGGAAAGTACATTAGATTATCCTAGAAATATCATCCTTGATAAAGTAGCAAAGATCTTTTGCTGTGGAGGAGGTGGTCTAGGCACGTCCAATCAGCACTCAATCTATACTTGGAACCATGCAGATCATAAAAGTGACGTTCATGGATAGACTATATACTCCATTTGATGTGATGGTTTTCAACCCCTTCTGTTCAAAGACATTGGTACTGACTAGATATCCAAGCAAGAATAGCATTGATCATTACCACCAAGTAAAGAGTATCAATATGTAACGTAGTCATCCTCTAATGCCTTTGTACTTGGCTTTAGACATTTTTAAGTATATTTATCACCATTTTGATGGTCCTTCTAGAAGCAACATGAGATTCCTTGAACAGGAGGGGAGTTAGTGCTATCTCACAAACCATACTTCACTCATATTTTAGATGGAGAGCCTCGGTCACCCCAAAACACTCTCATATATGGGGTTTTCATATACTTGCAGTGGTAGTAGGAGATGATCTTCTTCTAGAAGCAATATGAGGTTGCTTGAATAGGAGAGGAGTTAGTGCTATCTCCACAAACCACACTTAACTCATACTTAGATGGAGAGTTCTGGTCACCCCACAAGACTCTAAGATATTGGGTTTTCATATACTTGCAGTGGTAGGAGGAGTTCTCATCACATATATGATTATTTCTCCACGTCTACTATACCTACCATTCCATTGGATATCACTTGATTGAAGAATGAGTTACTTTGATTCTTTTTTCTTTGCTTTGCTATGGAGCATAGTTCTGAAGAATGAGTTACTTGGATTCTGTTTTCGTTGCTTTGCTCTGGAGCATAGTTATGAAGAATGAGTAACTTTGATTCTTTTTAATTTGCTTTACTCGGGAACATGGATTTATGCTCTTCTTCCTTATGTCCGAACGACCTTTGCATTTTTTAATGCAGTTCCGGGTATACTATTCGGCTCCGTTTCTCCTATCGCAATATTGAAGGCCAAGGGAGAGAAACGGGGTAAGAAGAATCACAAGAGTGAATGGGGGTACAAAAGAAACTAAACCGATCCAGCACGCATAATGATCGATGTTGTATATGAGGAACCTTGATATCTTAGCAAGCATGATGAACGATGTCGTATGAAGAGGAGCCCGTGGCGCGTTTGTCTGGGATGCCAGAAAGTGTATTAAATTGAAGAGTTTCATGCAAATGAACTAATAGTTATGAGCTGAGCAGAATTGAAACCCTTACATTGAGTCTCTTTGGGCCATTTTGAGCTGAGGATGAGGATGCGGCAGACAAATAATAATCGTCATTGCGTTCAGAATAAGGCCCATTCTCGCTTCGTGCATCTAAGGAATATACGAAAAGCGAATATATCAGCAATTTTGATTGGATTAGATTACAATTAAGTAAAGCTTCAATTTCTGTCAAAGGTCCGAACGACCGGACTCTCATGTTCTCTAGAATCTAAGAAATCTCAAACTCCTGTAATCATCGCAGAGATTCAGAAGGTCGGTCGACCAGATCCTGGTTAAACGACGTTCCTTTCCTCCGATCTAAAGATGTATTACCATAACAATCACGAATTTTCTTAGCACTCAACAAATTCCCTGGAACTCGCCCAAACATCCAGGGTGCTTGCTCCGAAGTTCGGGGCAAGCTCCCTCGGAATTTCTAATGTACAACTCCTCCAAAGCCCGCCCGAACTTCTAGGAAGGTCATACGGAGAGTTCACCCCGAACTGCGTCATCTCTGTGATCACGCAGTTAAATTTTGTAAGTTACGCTTCTCAAGAACTGCGTAATTCAATTCGCATACAAAAACACTTAGACTGGCAACGAACATATCCGTCACCAACAAAGACAATCAACTGGGACTTCCATCCACATCAAGCTTTAGAATGCAGTCAATATTGTAAACTTTTGTTAAGCTTTAGAATAAAGTCAAATGTCAACCCCTACTGAGTCCCGGGAGTGATTAGTATCTCAAGTGCATTGTATTTTGGAATTATTTGAAATTAGTTTTCCATTTCCACGTCTGTTCTATATGTTTCATCGAACATTCATGATGAGGCTAGGTAGGTTTTTTGACTACCATTTGATCATCTGGTATATTCCCTTGGACAAGTTAGCATTGTTCTTTTTCCTTTTACTCTTTCAAGGGTGTCTTTGTTATGTTAGAGGGGGACGTGTAGGCCATAGAGAGGTAGCTGCTAGATTTCATCCATTCCGAGCAAGAGATTGGGCTATCCTACATGAAGAGTCGGTTAGGGTTGCATGTTTTAGGAGATAGATTCTACCATAGAATCCACTCGATTACGACGGTGTAGGACATTAGATCAAGCAGAAGAGTTTAGTAGAGCAGCACGAGCGCTCCACCCTTTGTCTATGGTTAGTCCCATTGATGAGACTATCTCTTACTTACACTCACTACATCCTATGGCAAGAGGGGAAGTACCATTAGAGGTCTTAGATTATCAGCATGAGCAGCTTTGATGTCTTGATAGGTCCCTTCTTGCACAAGCATTGTGTATTGCATTTTGCCTCTCCTTAGGAGGCTTGTCAAGGATGGTATATGAACATCTTAGAGATTGCTTTTAGACAAATGATTCTTCTAGGGATTTATCAAGCTATTTTAGGTGGTAGTAGCGAGAGGAGATAGTCTTACGTCAATTAGTTTGGTGTTAGGGGCTAGTCGACTTCTCACTATGGAGAGGGCATGGAAGCATTAGACTGATTGTTATTAGAGAGATCATTTTTGTGTTTGGTTAGCCACACTATTGTCCTTCAGCATCAATCTCACTTTCGAGAGCACTTCATCCATATCAATTTGGAGTAGCTACACCTAGAGGTTGCGAGGCTATTTCTCTATGCATCAAGGCACTCCTAAATATCCATCCGGAGTGGGTTGTCTTACATGTTGATGTTGAGAACACTTTTAATAGTGTCTCTTGGGCATCCATCTTTAGAGAGCTTAAGGAGGCCGGTGGATCCTTGGTGACTCTCATTCCCTTTGTGTAGTAGTTATATGGCTCTCATGCTTCCATCTACTAACAGCATGGGTGGTCACAAGAGAGACTCACCATCTTGGAGTCAATTGTCAATACACAACAGGGAGATCCTTTAGGGGGACCTTTGTTTGCCATGGCTCACTTGAGAGCTCTCTTATCTATTACTTTGGCCATGCTAGGTTGTGTATTTCACTCCTTAGCAGACTATACATATATTGTGAGCCCCATATATTGGATTAGGCAAGTCTTTGATCACTTGACTATCGAGCTTCATCTTGTAGGCTTAAGAGTCAAGGTGTCAAAGTGTAGAGCATGGTCCCTTTCAAGTACCTACCCATACCTTGAGCTTCCAAAGGGGTGTGTCACATCTACATATGGACTACATATTCTTGGAATGTTAGTAAGATTCAAGGATCCTATCACATGCTCCATAGATGTTGCCCTTGTAGAGGATATTCACCATGTGGATAACATTCCTCTACTAGGAGATCTGCATGTGGCATTTGGTATACTCTCTTTTAGTATTGCACATCGGCCAACTTACCTACTCCATACAGGTCCCTCTTCCTTGACTTTCATTTCACGTCTAAGAGCTTTTGATAGGAGGATTATGGAAGTCTTTGGCGATATCATTGGACTAGGGACATTTGAGTGTGTGATAGGTGATTTGTCACATAGACAAACATTTGTACCAATCTCATATGGAGGGGTAGGCCTATTATCTATAAAGTAGATGGCACTTATAGTATTTTTGGGTAGTTGTGCTCTCTTGGTTACTTTCTTCCCATTTTATGGTTGCTGATAGATCAGTTTTGGAGACTTATGTGACCAAGGTGGAGGAGGGATCCTTTTCTCTCCATGTGTTATTGAGGCATACAAGAGATGGTCTATCTCCACATGCACAAAGGACTTTCCATCCTTTGCTTCACTATAGTCAAATTGGACCAGATGTTTGATGTCTTCCTGGATGGAGTGATAGTGTTAGCATATGCTACATTCTCTCTTAGTTTACTCATACATTCCTCAAGCCACTAGTGCATCTTGCTCCGGCAAGGGTGCATGCTCTTGGATCCTAGCTCGACTATACATTAAGGCATTCCAACTTGCACCGGCCACTTTCTCTACAGCGATGAGATTCCGACTAGGTTTGGTCCACCCCTTTGCATCTTCATTACTCACTTGTAAGTGTGGTTCTACACTATATATAGTAGTAGTCCATATGACAAGGTGTCTTTATGGAGGATAGAGGATAGCTACTCATGATGCCATCAAGGATATAGTGTTTGCTATGGCATGAGAGAGTGGATACCTTGCTTGGAAGGAGCATTCATATTCTTTGCAAACTACATTTGTCAGAGCAAACTTATACTTGGTCCAAGATGATCAGGAGATATTGGTGAGTGTTGTGGTTACATACCCTATGCGTGATGCAGTATTGGAGGGAATGATTACTCATCCTCTTGGATGGGTGGCGAGCGGAGAAGCAACATGTAAGGTTTCCAAGTATAGGGGCATCCAACGAGATCATCTCTTAGTTCTTATAACCTTGGAGTTATATGGAGTGATGTACATGGCATTAGATACATTTGTTAAGGAATGAGAGCTTATCATATTAACTGCTAGATGTTTCACCTCACACTCTTATTTTGTAATATACTTTAGACAACATGTGTCTATTGCTCTACAAAGAACATTGGCTGGTACAATCCATAGGAGAAGAATCACTCTAGATGATAGTTCTTCAGATCTCCCGATAAATTATAGACTTTATGATGTGAACAGCACACATATCTTGGGTGGGTGGCGAGCGGAGAAGCAGCATGCAAGGTTTCCAAGTATAGGGGTATCCAGCGAGATCATCCCTTTGTTCTTATAACCTTGGAGTTATATGGAGTGATGGACATGGCATTAGATACATTTGTTAAGGAATGAGAGTTTATCATATTAACCGCTTGATGTTTCACCTCAAACTCTTATTTTGTAATATATTTTAGACAACATGTGTCCATTGCTCTACAAAGAACATTGGCTGGTACAATCCATAGGAGAAGAATCACTCTAGATGATAGTTCTTCAGATCTCCCGATAATTTATATACTTTATGATTTGAACAGCACATATATCTTGGGTGTGTGGCGAGCGGAGAAGCAGCATGCAAGTATAGGGGTATCCAGCGAGATCATCTCTTTGTTCTTATAACCTTGGAGTATATGGAGTGATGGACATGGCATTAGATACATTTGTTAAGGAATGAGAGCTTATCATATTAACAGCTCGATGCATCACCTCACACTCTTATTTTGTAATATATTTTAGATAACATATGTCCATTGCTCTACAAAGAACATTGGCTGGTACAATCTATAGGAGAAGAATCACTCTAGATGATACTTCTTCAGATCTCCCAATAATTTATAGACTTAATGATTTAAACGGCACGTTTATCTTGGGTGCAATAGGGCAAATTTCTCATATAACCCCAACCCCATTCTACCTCTTTAGTCTCTCCCTTGTACAGCTTGATGGGGTCTTCCTATCATTCTTGTGTTCAACGTGGTCGCCTTCTCACAATTCGTTTTGCAAACTCGGGATATAGACTAAACAATTTGTACAGTTCAGATATCTCAGGTACCAGGTACCGGAGTACAAATTCCTCATCCCGATACTATTGGTGCTTAGCACCATGTTACTCATGTGGCTTGACAGGGTCTTCCTGTCCTCATTGTCCTCCGAATTTCTCATTCCGATACTATTTGGTGCTTAGCACAATGTTACTCATATGGCTTGACACGGTTTTCCTGTCCTTGTTTTCCTACGCGGTCGCCGTTGGAATTTTGACTCGAGATACCATTAAATTTGGGTGCCATCTTCCCATCTCTCTTGACCGACAACGATTAACTCTAATGCTGTGGCAACATATGTGCAACCTGTACAGCTGCAATACAGGCCTGATGACTGAATGGCCCTTTCATCGACACACTAGTGTAAGTTACCCAGTGTACAAGAATGTTGGTCAGTGGTGATGGGAAGAGAATTGTCAGTTCTGTGTTCGGTGATCAAAAGAATTTAACAACAATTTGACAGTTCGAAATGTCTAGGCTTTTCCCAAGTGCAAGTCGTTCTTAAACAACGCAGGTAACAGTGGAGAACGTAGACCGAGTAGACGTCAATCGTGCCTCGTTCCGCATTGACTTTAAGTTTCGAAGACTCGAGATTCAAGTTTCGAGATTCCAAAGCACTTGCACTGATACGGACTCCACACGAAGAGATAATTGACTGTAAAACCCATGGACTGGTCAATTACATAACTTCCCAGGGTACCTTACAAGTTTCGATGTAGTGGATAAAGCGCCTCACGTTCTATCCTTGTCATGCAGGCTCTTTCACAAACTTACACTTCAGTGACACCACTGATCCGCTTATTTGCAAAACAGACTTTCCGCAACAAAGCTCTATGATCTATGATCGAAAGCTCTGGAGGGGCGAGCCTCATTCCTAGCAAAACATGACACAACTTGTGTCTGTGTAGTTTCCTTGCTCCGCTTCAGGTTTGGCGAAAATGTAGTTGATATTGTTGTGAACAGTTGGTGCAAAGACTCCAGAGAAAATGATAGGGGAGAAATCTTGAATGGCTGAATTTCCTAAGGGACGGTTAAAATACTACAAGGCAACATCGCACAGCTCAGCTACTAGCGTTATTGTATCGTAATCATGAGCTAATTAAAATTCTCATTTGCCGCTTGAGTGCCAAAGGGATGGAAAGGGAATGTATCTAAGTCAAAAGGAAGCAACTAAACTACGTCGCTTCTAAACTATGAATGTTCTTGCCCATTAACGAGAGAGTACATGGTGGGCCTTCTATTTCTCCTCCATGGCTCTTGCTAGGCCTAGGCATCTGGACTTAGTTCTCAGAGATCACATGAATGCTGATGCCCTCAAAAATTACTTTAATGAAAGCGGAGGAGAAATAGTGTGACACTCGGGTAATCACCTAACAAAGAGACAATCGGAAAACTGCCACTCTATGAACAGTGCTAAGGACTCGGCTCAGCCGAACATCTAAGCTGGGGGGAAGTATCTGTGGAGCATGTACGGAAGCTTGTAGAACTCTTCGTTTCGTGTGTCCTTCGAGAAGTCGTGGAACCTTACGAACCAATGCATACCCCGGTCCTTGTGGCTGATTTGCTTTGATCTCATTGTGTTGTCCAGAAGTGCCGCAATCAACAAAGCCACTACGGCGTTTGAGCCGAAGAAGACATTAATGATATCATTGAACTGCATCCACGAAAGTCAGAAATTTGTTGAGTTTTTAGGAAGTGTTCGAATCTCAATACGTCCTAGAACCAATACCAACTTTTGTCATGAACTGCTTTCACGGTGTGTTACACACTTACCCATCGTGCGTCGGTGTGCACCGGTCCGAAACCTGCGGCTTGCCTGTATTGATAGAAGTAGAATGGCACCGACAGTCCCATGTATAAGGCAAAACCAACAATGAAAAGGTTTCGCGTTTTGTTCATGTTGACGAAGTGGAGCGAAGAAATACCGACGGCGGCTACACAAAGAAGCACAACCAGAGGATCGTAAGACTAAGCAACAGAAAAGAAATCTCAAAGAATACTACTAATGATCAACAAGTTACGTGACGAAGTTCAATACTTCAAGTAGCTTCTTAGGTATTTTGCACTAGGCGTAAGTTACTCACCAACAATGCCGAAAAGAATAGTGAAGAATCCTGCAAATAACGGTACTGGGATGGAGGCAAATAATCCTCCAAATTTTCCTGAAAACAATTGCGACCGTGAGAAGTGAGAACCTCTGCCCAAGATCTTCAGTTCAAGTGAAAAGTAAACATAGGTGCTTCAACTCGAGTGCCAATCTAATAACAGAGTTGTAGCTTCTAAAAAGACAACGCACTTACCAAATAAGCTGAAGAATGCCATCCAGGCGGCAGATATTTGAATAACCCGTCTACTACCAACTCTTGTGATTCCGATCAACCCAATATTCTCACTGAGATTGACAGTGTGGTACCATTAGAAACCTTGTGATGCAATTCAGCAGTGAAGCAAGTATGAGTTAAATAAGAACTGCGTCCGAGAAGAGAGACCTTACTGGTATCAAGTTCAATTTACTTTGGAAATGAAAGTAAAGATAGGTTCTTACGGTGTTACACTTGCTCCAGCTGCTGTACCAAATATACCGCTCAGCAAAATGGCAATTCCCTGTAGGAGGTTGGCAAGAGATCCAAAAGTTTACTTGATGAAATCCAATGCAACAAGAAAGATGCTCGGATACTTGAGAGGATTTTAATTGTTCAGACTTGGAATTGATACCATTTGGCTGTACAAAACCTTAAGTTCAGGAGCGTGCAAATTGAAGTACTGGTTGTCCCATGAAAATCGAAAAATTGATATCACTTCCCCATCAAAATCAACATTACAGCAGTAGCTGGAGTTCCGAAATTTACCCCCCATCCGATTCCGCGAGAGATGACATAAGGAGGTGGAGGAGTAGCTCCCGACAAGCGATATGCGGCATAAAATCCTGCAGTTGACTGCAAAGCAAACAGTGGACCATCAATACTTTATGCAAGAAAAGTAAGGTGCACACGACTCTGCATCTGATAGCCGGCACAATCCACCATAAAGGCCTCCGGGTGGAATGTTCAGAATGTAAATGTTCAAGATGCATGACAGACAAATTCTAGGACCTTCAAGGAAACAAAGTTGATACGGAGGAATGAAACAAGTAACATATCAACATTTACCTCCACAGTAGACGCAAAGACGGCTGACATGATGCCGAAAGCATGACCAGCATCGAAAGTTGGGGCACCCCACTCAAGAGGATAGGAAAATCTGATCCTGGTATTGAGGCATAAACGACTATCAGACACTTGCATCAAACAGAACAGATCCAAGTCGACTGACGCAAACCGATGTAGGAAGAGGGAAACTAGAAACCATTTCACGTGCAAGTGGTTGAAGAGAGAGCTTACCAGGGAGCACTTGCAATAATATTAGCTCTGTCTGTACGACAGTTTCTCTGCCCGCCAGCGCTAGCGTTGTCATAAGCTCCACTGACAGTAAGAATGTATGCATAACCCCAAACTATGGCCAGGGTAATTAGCACTGGGAACAGTTCAAAGACATGAAAATGCTTTTTAACTTTGATTCGAAGATGCCACATGTACTGTGAAAAGACCAGCGCGAGAATGATGGTGGGAATTCCAATCTCAACACACTTTCCGACCTGTGGACAGACACAATCCAGTTTGCAGTTCAGTTCCTTGTTGAAAGAAACCTTTGTCACGGCGAAGAGACTACGCATGAGAAGTAAGTAGGCAACCATTGGACATAAAAATGAAAATGAGGTCACTCGAGGCCTGCCAAATAAACCAAACGCCTTTGGGTAATGTGCTAAATTCACCTGAGGGAAACCGAATTCGTATAGTCCAAGAGCAAACATTGCGACTGTCGGGGCAATAGCGATGGGACTCAAAAATCTGCAGTACCAAGAATCGCCTACATCAGGTATGGTATATATTGAAATGTCTCTACGCAACACAGAAACGCATGACAAGAGAAAAGGAATCATTTTGAGTGACTGATGTTAAATTACTCAACCTACCGAGTAAAGATGCCCCATAACCCGCTGAAACCAAGAATGATTTGAAGACTCGATCCAGCAATCAGAGCCCCTTGAATTGCACGCATTGTATGCTCGAATCTCTGCAGTGAACCACACCCGCTGTTAACTGTTAACCTCCAGATTTGGAAACACCGCACACAACTTACAGCTGTCTTCCACAAGACACTTTACATGAGCTGCTACACATACTATGAGGCCGAAATCCATCCGGTGGACGGATACATGAACCTCAGTAACCCTAGACAATGAATGCTAACGAAGTGTACCGCTGTGAACGGGAAGCTGATATTGAGAAATGAGGACAGAAGCCGTTCGAGGAACGGGAGATCCAGAACTCATTGAATGCAAATGAGATGCATGATATGTAATGTAGACAAAAAATGTGCAAGACGAAATTAGTGTAAAACTGGGAAAGGAGATGAAATGGAAACAACTGATCGAATATAAAAACAGAAGTGAACGCCATCTAGAAACAATTAAAGAGCAACACTTGTATACCCATAGCATGCATCGAATAAACGGTAACAGATAAACAGGCCATGTAGAGAAAGCAAAGCTCAACGGGGAAACGACGACCTAACGAGCCAGACGAGAAAGATTACATTAATCTGAAGTCGAGAATCGTGTATAAGGCATGAAATCGGGAATCTGATATGTTCACGCGCTAGCATTTCTTGGAGGAACTAATAGTGCAACAGTGTCCGAGTTTAATACATGAAGGCCTATCTCACCTACCCTTCCATCGTGCGACCGAATTACTCCGGTAAACTGGAATTAAGGAACTCTTTCGACTGGATTACTACAATGTCGACAACTACAAACCAGAAATTCATGCCATGAGAGTGGCGGTCAAACTCATCCGACGATTATTCGACGAATTACCGAAGTGCTCGTAATCAAGGAACAGGTGTACGTGAGGAAGTGATCGTGCGCTGCAGGCGGCCAATAATGCCATAATGGCTAGGGCGGTGTGAAGATGACTCATAGACGCCAAGTGTAGCACTAACAAGTAGAAACCGGTAACGCGGATTAATCGGTCAATTGTGAACTGTGGGCATGTTAGGATTCCGTGTATTATGCCGTAATCAAACAGAGATTTGCCGACAGACAAACGGGTAGGAAATGAGCGCCAGGATTTTACTTCATGATTATCGTTGATGCGTTGGAGACGGGGGGTGTTGATGATGCTCAAAATTGGGACGATATAGGAGAAGGAGATGCCAACAACGACAGGAAGTCGACTTCCAACTGTTGTTTGTAGGAAAGTGTTCAATCCCGAGACGAATAAAATAGTTTGAATAACCCTTGCTTTATCACCCTGCGAGGATTGAACACCCAATCGTGATAGAGTTAGTACAACCTTAAGACAGTTTTGTGCCATGGCTAAGGTGAAGCCTTCGCTACACGTCCCATAGAACCGGAAATGACAAGATCGGTAAGTGTTGACAAGTTGCGAACAAAGCTCCATGTGAACTTCACAGATCATTCGAGGTTCTATGTGATTACGACAATGTCTGAACTGATATCGGCGAAACTCGAGCAGCTGGTAGAAATGAAAACTTACGTCATCTCCACCCATAACCGGCACGATTAAGTTGGTGAAAAGAACAATCGTTCCCAGGTTGATGATATAATGCTGAAAGCCAAGAATAATTGCCTCCGCTGCAAGAGTAGAGACAGGGAATGAGAGCTTCCACCATTGCCCTTTGTGAGCTTAGGAAATCCAGAAGCGGACTTGAGCACATATGCATAATCCATATGGACATAAAATCCAGAACATTCCCACGAGAACAAAACGACACCAGTGTGAAAGTCCACAACTCGCTCCAATGTACATACTTCAATCGGGATTACCGAAGCACGACGGCAACAAATATTGATGTGTCCGAATGAGACTAATATACTGCATAGAGAATGCAAGCTACATTCAACTCCGATCTGACTTTGTAATCAAGGACAAGAGTCTGATAAACCCGACAGGCAAGGGCAAGCAGGTGCAACAGAGCTTAGAAACAACCCTGGGATCCATCAAAACTCTCGGCCTCGACTCAACTGGATTAGAAGATTGAAACTTCTCCGTTCCAGCTTATGCCCAGGTACAGACGCTGAACTTAACTAAGGTAAGCAGCAAAGGAGAAACTTAGAGCCTGGCAACAGGACAGTGCCTGTCAGAAGAACAATCTCAAGAAAGGGACAGACAAATCCTACGCTCCTACGAAGGGTAAGCATATATCATATTCACTTCTGAACAAGCAGGGCAGCAACAAGAAGAAACGTTGCCACAGACTGACAAACTTCCTTGGCCAGCTCGTAATCATCCATATGTGCAACAAGGCAGGGGGGATGATCAACTCCACTTCCAACAGCTACACCACGACATCTACAATGTTGGCTAGCCTCGACGAGACGCAAACAGCTCAATCATCAACTCGGAAAGGAGACAAAAACGTACGCCATGCAGGATTGTCGTGGATGCAATAGCGCAGCCCGGGCATTTGTTCCATAATATCATGGTGCAAAGGAGGCGGGGGCTCTACTTTTGGTGCTGCTGCAGCGGCCCCTGGCGCAGGCGCTGCCATGTCTCCTAACTTCGATCACCACACTCGGTCTCTCCCTTTCTGTTCAGCTATCACCTCGTAAACTGTCGATCGATTCCTCTTCTCACCTCGAAAACCAATGCAATGCCACCCTGGAGCTGCTGCGGCTGCTCACTCTCGTGATCACCAACACCACCGCCTCTGCTTCTCACACTCTTACATGATAGAGGCTTCAGGCGCGCGTCTCATGATCGGCGCAGACACTCGGAAGAGGGAGGATACGAGCTCCTCACTCTGTATCTCTCTCGCTCCCTCTGTGATGAACTCTCTCCAGAAGAAGAAGGGGTTCGTTACTTCGTCTACTCACTCTCTCTCTCTCGCACAGTGACCTCCTTCAAAAGCATTTCGCTGTGGGAAGTAAAGCGTCAAGCTGGTGAAGACGTTTGCGGTCTAATAATATGTAAATATGCCTCCAAAACGACAACGGCAGTTAACTGTAGTTCCAACCCGGTAGACTGCATGACCCTGCCACGCCCGCCCAGGCCATTCTACTAACGGGTCATTTCCCCGCTATTCCTAACGGGCCCTGCCCAACCTGCTGCCGCTGCCCGCCCCTGCGCCTTTCCTCTCCTCTCCTCGTCCTTTCCCTCTTGTTTTGTTCCGTACTTGCTGGCGAGCAACCCGTGCACAAGACCAGGCCACCATCTTTTCATCTGCAAAGGAAGTTCAGGGGTTCAAAATTTTCCGAATAGTAAAAGGACGGGACCGGTCTGATTCTATTCATGGCTGTAACTTCTCCATCTCTGCTTTGTATGGGGATGGATCCAGACGTTTAAATCTTTGTGAATAGTAAGTCGCAAGTTGCTATATCTGGACCTTGCTCCGCCGCTGACTGTGTGACGGTAATGGGAGAGGAAGCGATTGCGTAACGCACATTCTAGCAGATCTTCGATTTCTGTACGAGGGCAGGCTCTCCAAGAATGTGTATATGTGTTAATGCACCCTTCACTTTCGTGGTGATTCGAGTATTTTATTCGGGACAACAGACACCAGTCACTTTATATTTTCTTTATCCGTCTAAATGGTTTTGTATGAGTTAGTTCATTAAGTAGAGAATGCACTTCTATCGTCATGAAGGGTTTACCTCACTTTCTTCGTCATTGAGCTGGTAATCTTTGAGAAACAAAACGTAGAAGATAAATGCAAAGCCTTGGGGTTTCACCACTCGCTTTCTCTAGGTTTCTACAAAGGCACAATTGAATTGGCCCTGTCCAACCTCACAAACCTCGGACTGAAATGAAACGGAAAAGAATATCAACACGAGGAATGAGATCTAAACGAGCTGGAATCAATTTTCATCCACTGTCGACTTCTCTTCGTTGAAGAGTATGGAATCAATTTCAATCAAACCTATCTTTCCTACGCCCTTCAGGATACCTAGTCGAAGTAGCTGGAAAGGTAGCCTCAGCACAAGTTTGGTTCTCGTATCGAATGAGACATGCGTGGCAGCCAGTAAAATTCGCTCATGTTCTTGTAATAAAGCCCTTGTGTACATGCAAATCACCCGTATAGATCTGGAGGCACGTTAGTGTATGTTAATAATGCCACATGGTAACCGAGTTAATTGATGAAGCAACTCGCTCATAATGAGTCTTGTCTTTGCCGATGGCTTTTTGACTTATGCAGCCATCTAGACTAACGATAGAAAGCTTTCTAGCGTTGCTAGGATACATTGCTCTTCGAGATCTAGTTCGATCATGTGATCGAACTGCCATCCTTCGCCATCAATCTTACGAGACTAAATTAAGCAATTATACGGGCGTAGCGGGTAAGTAGATAGAGTAGAATTGAGTAGTTTCTCTTGGTGTAAAGATCCTTTTAAGCAGATGCACTTTAACTTGATTTCGAACAATATTCTTGGTCTTGGTTGTCTTCCATTAGATGATGGATATCCAGATCGATTATAATAGTACCTAACGACTAGTTTCGCTAGGTCTCCAAATTGAGATGTGACGACGTCTTATCCAAAGAGCTGGACAGAAGCCTGTTGGTTCTGTTTGGGAAGGCTTTGCGTATTAATAAATGTGTATTTTGAGTTTCAGTGAAGAGTGTAATTCCCAATCTGGATAAGTCTCTGGTTGCGGTGGAAAATAAGACAGATTCCTCGTAGATAAGAAGAGTGCTTGGAAAGGTATGATAGTTCAAACGCAGGACCACTGAATCCGTACTGAGGTTTAGCAAACATGGATAACTCTTTGATTTTATATGTTTGTCAACGACTTGTAACTACTCTCGCTGCTCAAACTTATGATATATTCGAAGAGTTATCTTAGTTGACAAGTATGCAACCACTACGCGGGGGTTGGAGTGCGTTCGTCGATTCATGTGAGTTCACCAATTCCGCTTGGTGGACATACTGATGTTGTGACGATAGAATTACCACGGAAGCAAACTTCGAGAGTGATGTCGAAAGTCACACTTGTGCTTGAATAAATAACTAAACTATTCACATTACCAACTTGAAGTACCTAGCTATTGCTTTTCAAAATTATGCATCTTTTCAAAATTATGCATCGACAAATCTGGATCAGAAGAGATGCATAATTTTGAAAAGATGCATAATTTTGAATATTAAATATTAGCTTGTTAAATATTCATGATAATGAGATCATATGCAATTAGTGAGTTTGTTTCCAAAGCTGATACAAACAAAAGAAGAACTCAACTTCTTCTTATCCAAGTCCAGTTAGTACCTATCATGTAAGGATATTGTAGATTCCAGAAGTTGAATACATCAATATTTACATCGCATACTCCATGTCACTTACTAATAACCCTTGAAAGACTAATCCAAAGCTTAGTTCTCTAAGTCAATCTTCTTTAATTATAAAGCCTACATTCATCTCTTATACACTTTTTTTTGTTTTGATTGATCTTCGGATGATGTTACGTCTCGGGTGGATCTTGCACATGAAAGAAATTGGTATAGAATATCATGCACTTCTAGCAAGTTAGCTCAAAGAAGCAATCCACCTAGTAATCAAGCTGCGTGAATAACAATATACATGGTTATGGCACGTTGATCTCTATATTGCAATGAATTCAGACACAAGCACATGTTATTAGTTGAAGAATAGATTACTCATTCAATTATGTCCAAGGCATTTGAGTCAACCAGTGTTTCAAACCATATGATATGGTGTCAATATTCACAATGATATCTTCTTGTGAAATCCTAAGGGGTTTGAAAATAAGAACCCTAGTTTCGAAATTGAACCTATGCCTTAAAAGAATTATTACAATAGATGGATATTGTGAAGATACTAGTCATTAAATCCACCTATGCTAATAACGCATAAATGTACTTTTATACAGACTTTGCATCTAGGTTGCAAAATTGATATATAATCTTGAGAACAATAAACTTATTAGTTGAGACATACGTGCATTGCTACTAATGATAACGAGTAATACTTGAAAGGAAGCTCAAACTCAATGAGTGTCCCTACTACAAAATGATGAGAGTCAAACGAATGTTCTCTTGCATCCGAGAGGAAATAAACAAAGACAAAAGGAACTTGTACAAAAGAAAAAGACATTTTGGTGATAGATCTTTCTTGACTACGGGAACATAAAAAGTATAACTTTCCTGGCAAGGGAATCATACGGCAAATCTGGGCTTGGTGTCATGCAAGGTAGACGATGCAGGATTATTCAAGTCAGATAAACCCTCATTGTAAGCCAGAATCTTGCAGCTATTTTGTCTAACTATGTAGCTAAAGGCAAGAATAACCTGGGCCGGGTAAAGTAGATTACGAATGTACACAAGTTTGGTCCCTATTCTTTCAATATTTTCACTTCATTCTTGTAACTGTTACAAAATCTAAGTAAGCCAAATCAGAATCAGAATAACAATAATCTCAAATGTTTTAAATTCAGAAGGTCATTTCTCAATTAGATTTGTTTGTGAGCAAATTGTGTGCTCCAGTACTGTAAAGCACTGCAGAATTTACAATGTAAGATCTCGTAGAAGGTCAACATGTTTTCTGTACTATTTTGAGGATCTATTGTAGCGAGAGTCTTACAGAATATGAAAGGATCAACTCTTGCTCTCATGCAGAATCTGAACAACTGGAGATTTCAGATAAATATTTATTACAGTGCTTTTGTTGATTACACTGAAGACGATCTTCCATAATCAAACAAATTTAGAATAAATCTCATCAGGAACATCAACCTATAAACTTGGAGTTGGAGAAACTCATATAATGCCTCCTTCCTTTCGAGTACAGATCCGTCTTTTTTGGTGCTATACGTCCGATCCGCACTTCTGTTTCCAGTTATTAGTGATTATGAAGAAAGCCAACAAAGGAACCGCAAGGCAAAATTTGTACTAAGCGAATTGCAATCCTAACTAGTGAAGGACTCAATTATGAGAAACAGTATGATGGTATAGACACTCATGTGCTTGGCATTCAAGCACGAGCAACGTCCCACTAAGTTGGATCACCATGAATTCTTCTAATGGAATTGAGGGACTTTAACTAACAGGTTCATCCGTGCGGTAGTTCGATGGAGTGGTAGGGGTGGAATGACCAGTGTGTCTTGCTGTCCGCTTATCGGGGGAGGAGTGAAGTGGTACACCTTTGAGTGGAGGAGGCGGTGGGCTCATCGACCGCTGAAGTATAATAAATTGCAATTAGTTCAGACACGATCATGTTACTAAATGGACCGGATGCTCCCTTCTTTCTCTTTACCCACCTTCACTATACCCCCAACTCTCAACAATGTCTACGACCACAGCCATCCCCGTCAATCAACTACCACCCGCCCGCCCGCCCCCCTTGCCACCCCCTCCCCCTGGATGGATGGATAGACTACGTCAGTACACCAACGGCCATATCGGCCAATGCGCTTACAAATTTAGTCGACTCCGTAGATGTATGTCGTCATCACGATAGTTCTGTTTGGTGACGTTGATCGATAACTCGCCTGACTGTGACACTGTACTGCATACCAGAACCATGTCGATCAATCGAGTACAGACAGGGAGCCCCTCTACTACTGTGCTGTAACGTTATCATGTTCTTCTGTTCACGAACGGAATGTCTCAGGATCACATGCCAACCATCGTTTCGAAGACAGCAACCTTCCCCAACGATTGGACGGATAGATGGATGAAACATGATGCGCTCGAGAATGTAGTTACTGTTCTCGGGACTCGAAGACAATCCCCCGATATAGCCAATTATTCTCGAGTAGATTCTCATAAGATCAGAAATAGCTTAAACTCCTGGCACATTTTTCATCTGAAATGCATGAATTTGTGTCATACACAAATTCCTAGTTGCACTTGGAATTCAGAACTAACTACGTGCAAGAAACGTCCGAATTCATCTTGGGACTTACATCTTGCCTCGATACTGTGTAACGGTAAAGAATGTAAAATTTCCGTATTCTACCATGATCAATCGAGTCCACGCAACACCATAAGTATCACCTCCAGAACGTAGATGCCATTATACGACAACTGTACGGACAATACGGACGACAGTACGGAATAAAATGGTGAGTAACTTTCACGGAAATTTGATTTGAAATACTTTAAAAACATTACAAATTTTATTTATCTAAATTAAAGTAAATCGAAGTAAGGCGATTGCAGCTGATAACAAGAAGGATGAGAAGACCCGTCAAGCCGGCCAAGGGAAAGACATAGAGAATAACATGGGAGTAAGTTAACTTAACATGTCCACTCAAACGAGGAGATATTACAGATAATCTCAAAATTTAGGATGCATTGTAAGCAAAGTCGCTTGCCAAGACCACTAACAGATGCTTTCAGATTGATGTTTGAAAGGATGTGATACAGGAAGACTATTTTAAATTGTATTTAACTGTATTTATTTATTATATTTATCTCTTCCTTGTCTTGTCACTATATGGAGAAATTTTTGTAGACCAAGTTCGACTCAACTATCAAGTCAGTTTCACTTTTCAATTAACGTGATATAATTATTTCATGGATCCGCCTTATTCGTCGAGGAATGCAATAAGACAATACCTTTATGCCAAAATGAATTGGAGTAGGGAGTATATCACTCATTGTTGACGAATTTGGAGTAGGGAGTATATCACTCATTGTTGACGTGAAACGTTTCTACACAAACATGTAAAACGCGTAAAATCAATTTCACTCACCTTTGTGAACGAGTGGAGTTTATACCGAGATAAAAAACCAAGAATTTACTCACGATGGTGAGTAAAATAAAAATACTTTAACCATTTTCTTTTCATTAGAATTTAGATAATAACCGTTCTCTTTGTGGCATATTAATTATTTATTCTCACTTACTTATAAAATTATTTCTAATTTCTTCTTATTAAGTTTCACCATGGTCAAAAAATTTAAAATAAAAAATAAAATTAATAAAATTTGGTTATTCTCATAGTTTAGAATTAACTACCAACTACAATTAATTTTAACATTCTTTTCCGCTTGAACAACAGTAAACCGCTCATGCAGATGGACACACAAACTACGAGTGAAACCGGAAGTTACCATGGTGAACAAAAGTCTAAATGTGCGAATTGACTCGGATAGAAGGTAGATCCGTCCCTTGAATGAGTCCATTGTCGGTACAGTGGTACCCTGTCAATCTCTGTCCTGGTCGCCTGTCGGTCATCAAGTTATCTGTTCGTGGACGGAAAGCCTTTATCATCCGGCAACAGAGTATCGGGAGTTCTGCAGTAGCAACTGGAGCCAATCAGTGAACTTAACCTCGTCCACGCATAATTGATTCTCTCTGTCAAGTTCTGTCGTCAACGATGGACGGTAATCGGCTCCATTGTAACATCATGTAAGGCGTATTATGCACGAGGGCCACCCTGATCGGCACATTGTTCCGTCTTTGTAATCCTCCTGGTCGATAATTGGAGATGCAAGTTTGCAGTAAGATGCAAGTTTAGTCTGACGAGAGTGATTGTCAACTGTCAGAACCCAATGTTATGCAGAGTTCCGTGAATTTTTTACCACTCTTTCATGAAAGAATACTGCTCTTCATGACACCTTCATGGTGAATGGGATACAGTGTAAAGGCGACCGCGTAGGAAAAACGAAGGATGGGAAGACCCCCATCAAGCCGTACAAGGGAGAGACAATAAAGGTAACATGGGGCTAAGCCCCAATGGGATACAGTAAGGTGAAGGTTTATTCGTAATGCCTGCTATGTTTTCGATTTAGCAATTCATCAGGGACAAATTATGACTGAAAGTTCGATGTAGTTTTAGTCATGTTTTAGTTCCAGATATTTTAAAATTGCCCAAAGTACCGCACGAGATTATTTGTGTTTATGGACTATGGGTCCGCATCCATCTCAAATTACTACCAAACTTCCTTAAAATAATATTATTTTTTAATGACAATAATATAGCCCAATTTCTTTAATTATTATGTAATGCAAGTTTATAAATAGAAGTAAGTCTTTGATCAACTTGTATATTAAATTTAGGATTACCATTTCTTAGTTAGGTCGACTCTAAAGGAATAATGATCATCCTCGATTCAAGAACTATTTTCATAAATAAGAGGTTAATCATCCACGACAGCAGAATTATACAAAACCATAATTTTTAGAAACAATTATTACTCTCTTTAAAGATAAAGATACTCTTATAACCTACAAAGTTTGTTTAAGAAGTCATACATTCTGACGTATAATTTCATTTTTTAATAGATCCTTCTACTCAAAGTTCATTGATAAGAACACCATTCTAGCCATGTTTAGGAAAGATAAGTAATATCTTAGATAAGAAAATTAATATCCTTGCTCAACCAGCTTATTCTTACTTAGACATAAGTCACCCTAAGCTAAAATTAAATTGATCATGAACTACAAACATTCTACTCTTTTCCAAACAAGAGCAAGGTAAATTTAAGTGCGTAACATCTAACCAAGTTAATATATTAAATAACTTATTTGTTATCTTTATGGATTCAAGATGATCCTCACTTAAGTAAGGCTAAAGTTACACCTAAATCTCCAATTATTGTAAAGCCCATTAAACTAACCTTCTTCTTCATATGAGAGCAACCTACATTTGTTTTTGGATAGAACTCTTAGCTATATTGTTTTGCATAAGGTTGTTCAAACCTCCATAAAGTCTACCCCTAGCTAATTTTCATAATTGACTATCCAACCTTCTTTAGACTTGATGTAAGTTACCAAGCCTCTACATCCTTAAATTATTAATGAATTCTATACTCGTATTGGCTTTTTTAAATATGATTATGTTTAATTACTTATTTATCTAGTCCTTTTGACCTAGGATCTCACTTTAACTTAATAAAATCAAAACGTGTAGCTGGTTTTATTTTGAACATTAATTGGTTACTTTAGCAAATCCATCTTGAGTTTGACCTTAAATTCAGATGGTGGACCTTGTGCCTAGTGGATGTGGATGACAACTAATGTAGAAATATAAGCAAATAATAAACATAGTCATTTCAAATATATAAAATTATTTTATTTTTTAATCAACAAATAGATAGTTGTATCAAGAACTAGGTGTTCATATATTAATCAATCCGTACTTAATGCATACATCTTTTATGGAGTCCATTTGAATAATGACCTCTAAACTCATCTTGACAAGTTCAACATCCAAGACAAATTTTTAATTTCTTAACTAAGCTCCTTCAACTCAACTCTATAGTTATAGTTTTCCCTTACGTTAACAACTTATTTATCATTTGAACAGGTCAAAATTTATTTTGGATATTTGGTTAAAATGGCTATCCTCAGAACCAATAGCTCATTTTTCCATAGAGTACCCTTGAATAATTCCATGCTTCTTGGTGTGTCGTAATTTGTCACAACTATACAAGGGTTTAGTTTTGGATCTATTTTTGAAGGTTTAGAACTCAAATTTGTGGCCTTCTTAATCACCAAGTCTGTCCTTTGTTCTATCTCATGCACTAAGATAAACTCAACAAAATTGAGATCTTTAATTCACAAAAAGGACCATTTTTATTATATATAGTTTGTAACTCCAAAGACCACTCTTGTTTAAGTCTACTTTGTCTCAACAACAAATTTTAACAATGAAAAAACTTTCGAAGGGTTGAAGGACTTTCTTGACAGACACTAAAGTGAATTCTGTCCAAAATTTAGCATATAATTACCTCAATCTTTTTCAACATGGATACTTTCCCCTGAGACACTAACAATATGATAACACATAAAATGTTTTATGAGCCAAAATGTAATGAATTTTTTCCTTATTTTACTCATATCTTGTGTGCGCTTCAAATTCTATTTAAGTCTATCTTGTGGTCTAGGAGCAAGTCTTTTGGACAAGAAAAACAAGTAGAAAAGATTTTAAAAAAAAGATGGTCCAAAAAACATAAATTATACTCCAAACATAGAAGATTATATAAGGTTTTAGTAAGCTTGCCTCTATTGTAGGATAGAGGCAAGCTTACTTCCTAGAGAGCTTAGCCAATAACCTCTTAATTAGTCAGGTCCCTCAATCCACAACAAATTTCCTCAACACCTTATATATCAAATCTATTAGGAGATCCTTGAGTACCTTTCTATACCACTTAATTGCTAGAAATGTTCCTAGGTAACTTTTGATATTCTTCTATGAAACTTCTTACCATCTTTTTTGTAATATATACTAGTAGGTTCTAGTGATCTTTGTGATTAAAATTCATTAGATTATTTTGACTATTAGCATATTTTTAATTATTTTTACAATTTTCAATAAGAAAGCCAAACATTTCTCGTTATCTTTTGCTTTTTGGTACCATAATGTAAAAATTCAAGCAAAAGATATTTTTATGATCTGAGTGTATTTTGCAAAGAAAATCCAAGTTGTTTTTCTAACATAATTATTCTTATTATGAAGGATTGAGTTATTAACCAAGGTCCTATCTTGTCTAGCAATCTAAGATTTATATGGCCATCATAGTTGTGAGCAAGAAGACAAAGAGGTCTCATATAGATTCAATCTTATGTCTAGATTTGGTATCCAAATTTAATCTACGATCCAAACATAAAATGGCCAAACTTGGCTCTAAAGTCCACCTTCTAGCCATGACCAACCCTGTGCTACAAAGGACACAAAATCATAATCAAAGATCACTTGGAAGCTTTCACCTTTGAATAAAATTTAGTTTACATTATTCTTAGGCCATGAAAGGGGCTTCAGACCTATTGAAAGCTTTCTCTCTAAGTTATAATTCAAGATTAAAAATAAAAAATTTGTTCCAAATATTAAGTGGAAGCTTTTCACTTAACATTAGAATACTATTACTATTATATAATATCATGCTCATGCTTTCAAACTAGTTTAAGTGATTTTACCACTACATAGTTCTTGTAGATTTTGAAAATATTATAAATTTTTTTACTAAATGAACATATAATTTATTTTGGGAGTTGCTATTTCTACCACCTTTTTTGCTGTTTCCACCACAATGTTGTAAATAAATCTACCCTAAACTAGTCTCATTGCTCAGTTTTGGGGTCAAATGTGGTGGAAAGAGCAAGTCTCCTTTATTTTATTTCCTCTTATATTTAGTTGAACTACTTCAAACAACCATCATTTTGACCTATTAGGCTTGTAATTAAATTTAAGATTTTAGGAAAATTTATGAAAGTTTAGGTGTTGCTATGAATTTGCTAATTATTTCTATTCAATGCCTTTTAAAGTTATGTCTTTCTTATTCATAAAGTTGTAAGATGTTTACGGCTTTTCTCTTCCCATATAAGTTGAAGGAACAGAATTTTTTCTTGCCTTTAGACCTCCAAATTAAGTTTGAAGAATAAGTTTTACTGCCACTTTGCTTTAAGATTTTTTATAAGTTTTAGTTACTCCAAAGAGTTACTTTCTATAGCTTCCATAAACTATTAAAAACTTAATAAATTCACCTATATGTCCAAGGTAGAACACTTCGAACTCATTTTTTAGTTAGTATGCAATCTCTCTAATTTATGGTGATCATGATCAAATTCCTTTGACTAATATCAATTAAATTTTTTTATGTAAGAAAACATCATTATTTTTTTATGTAAGAAAATAACATGATAAGTTTTTTAGTCAGATTATGTATTAATAATCTCTTCGTGCAACAACATGGATCGGGAACTTTGTACACAAAAGTACAAATACAAAATGATTAATTCCATGTGGATTGGGTGCATAGACCATAAGATCCAAGCATTCAAATACAATAATATCCTTGTAATTATTTCTCTAAGATTTCTATAGCATGCTTGAGGTTTGAGTGTCAACCACACTTAAGATCTAAAGTGTAACAATATGGAGTTTAGCAACGAAGTGAATAGGGCTAATGAAGTAAAAAATAAGATAAATAAGCCTAGAATATTCTAAAAGTATCTAGGAAGCTTATTGGGAAGCTTCTCGGCTTAGCTTAACTTGCACCTCAAGTAAGTAGCTTCTAGAGGGAAGCTTCTAGAAGGTTCTAACTAGCTTAGCTTGCATGCCAAGTAAACTACTTCTTGAAGGAAGCTTCTTGGAAAAGGACTTTATACAACATAGTACCTCTCCTTGGGGAGCACCGGTACTATTTGTTCCAAAGAAGGATGGATTATTGTGTGCTCAATAAACGAACAATGAAGAATGCATATCTATTTCCTCATATTGATGACTTGCTTGATCAATTGAGTGGAGCACAATACTTTTCCAAGCTAGATCTTTGCAGCGACTATTGGCAAATCCCCATTGATAGGGAGGATGTGCAAAAGACGGCCTTTCATACAAGGTATGGGTATTTTGAGTAAAGAGTTCTACCTTTCAGGCTCACTAATGCTCCAATAGTCTTCATGGATCAAATGCATTAGGTGTTGGATGGACTATTGGATCAATACATGGTGGTGTTCTTGGATGATATCTCAATCTATAGCAAGACAAATGCAAAACACGTGAATCATGTGCAAAGTCCTAAGACAACTACGACAATGGAAGTTTTACTACAAGAAGTCAAAGTGTGCCTTTTGGCAAAAGGAAGTTACCTTCTTGGGGTGCAAGATCTCATCAAAGGGGATCAAGATGGAAGAGGAGAAAATCAAGGCCATTATTGATTGGCCTAATCCAAAGGATGCTATAGAATTACATGCATTTAATGGACTGGCCAGTTTTTACCAACAATTCATCCATTATTATGCTCATGTGGTTGCACCATTGACTGACCTGCCAGTTTTTATCGACAATTCATCCATTATTATGCTCATGTGGCTGCACCATTGACTGACCTCTTGGGGAAGGACTTGAGCTTCAAGTGGACCACCAAGCATGAAGAGGCATTCTAGAAGTTGAAACATATGGTGTCTTCAAGGTCCATTCTTCAACCTTATGACCCCCAACTACACCGTGTGGTTGATTTTGATGCTTCTAACTTTGCAATTGGAGCAATGTTGCAATAGGAACTCCTAGATGGACTACATCCCATTGCCTTTGTGTCTTGCCGACTCAATACGGCTAAAAGAAACTACTCTGCTCTAGATCAAGGACAACTTGCAATGGTATATGCCACCAAGGTATGGAGGCATTACCTCTTGGGGAAACAAGTGATCATGCAAACTGATCACAAACCATTGTTGTAGACCTTACACTTGGAACACATGAAGAGTCAACATCATTGATGAGAGGAACAACTCCAATTTTATGACATCAAACTTGAGTACAAACCATGTCGGTTCACATCATCTTAATGATATATCACGACGATCTGATTTGAAGTCTCTTCCTCTCATCACAACAGTAATAACGATAGTGTCAATTGACTCCAAGGTCCAAAACAAGTTTCAGTCAGCTCTACAACAAGATCCCTTCTTCCAAATGATACATGGTTGCCTTAAAACAAACAACAAAGAGTATAACATCTTCTCCATCAAGGAAGGCCTTCTATGCCATGAGGACCAGATCTATGTTCCAGCTAAAGTTGATCTTCAGACTTGTGTGCCTTCAAGAAGCCCTTGATTTACCCATTGTAAAAGACCAAAACCAAGGAGAGAAATAGGAGAATGGAAACTCACATTGGGACACTTGAATGAGAGAAAACTCCAAATGCCTAGCATGAGCTTTGGCCTTGGTATTTATAGGTAGCATACAAGACCCTTGAAGCTTCTTCAAGAAGCTTCCTTGAGCCGCTTTCTTGGAGTGCAAGCCAAGTTAACTAGGAAGCTTCTCAAGAAGCTTCCTTCTAGAAGTTGCCTACTTGGCGTGCAAGCTAAGCTAGTTAGAAGCTCTAGAAGCTTCCTTCTAGAAGCTACCTGTTTAGGGCGCAAGTTAACTAGTTAGGAAGCTTCCCAAGAAGCTTCTTAGATGCTTCTAGAATATTCTAGGCTATTTTGTCTTATTCTCTACTTCGTAAGCCCGACCAACCTCGTCACTAAACTCCATATTGTTACATATTCCCCCGCCGCTAGTTGGTGAAGTCCTCGTTGCCAGTGAAGCTTCAAATTCCTTGATGGCCATCTATGCATTCTAGAGGTGAGAAAGAGGTTCCCATGTGGCATCATGAAGGGGATACCCTTTCCAAATGACCTTGTACTCTATATGTTGGTGACGGCCTTGTTGAATATGGCGACGTGCAAGGATACGATCAACTTTGTACTCCTTATGATCATTGATAGGGACAAGAAGAGGGGGAGGTTGGACTCGAGAGGAAAAGGAAGAAGGGTTAGGAACAAAGGGTTTCAACTTGGAAACATGAAAGACATGATGGATACACATGTGACAAGGTAAGGCAAGACGATAAGCAACAGGAAAGACAATTTGGGTGATATCAAAAGGTCCTATCCAATTAGGGGCAAGTTTACGAACTTGGGTATCAAGTGGGAGAGGGAGGTTACTAGAGGATAACATGACTTTATCACCGACTTCAAAGGTGAGATCTCGACAATGGTGGTCCGCATATTGTTTTTGGCGATTCTGAGCAACAAGGAGGTGAGACTTGGCTTGTTGGAGAGATTGGGATATAGTGGTCAAGAATGTGGAAGTATGAGGAACCTGAGATGGAGGGGGAGCAAGAAGAGAATCAAGAACAAGCGGATCTTGGCCAAAATTGAGAAAGAAAGGAGAGAATCCGGTGCTTGCCTGTTTGGAATTGTTGTAGGCAAATTCGGCAACGGCAAGACATTCATCCCAATTGGTATGGTGGACATTGACAAAGGCACGCAACATATCCTCCAATGTACGATTTGCACGTTCAGTTTGTCCATCAATTTGAGGATGATAGGCCGTGGAAAAAGCAAGTTTGGTGCCGAGTATCTGAAAGAGTGCTTGCCAAAACTTCCCGGTAAATCAAGGATCACGGTCGGAGATGAGTACGCGTGGCATTCTATGATGCTTGAAGACATTGTCGAAGTAGATTTGCACCAAGGTTCGAGCATCCACGGTATCACAGGTTGGTGCCAAGTGGATTTGCTTACTAAGCTTATCTACAAACACCACGATGGCGGTGTGTCCTTGTTTTGCCTTTGGCAAGGATGTGATGAGATCCAAGCTCACATGCTCCCAATGAGTTGATGGAACGGCAAGCGGTTGAAGGAGTCCACCCGGCTTTTGGTTGCTGGCCTTGTTACGTTGGCAGCTCTCACACGATTGGACAAATTCTTGGACAAATTCTCAAACATCCCGTGTCATGTTGGACCACCACCATTGACGTTGGAGGGTACCCAAGGTCTTTTCCACACCCATGTGACCAGCAATGGGTAAATCATGGGCTTCTTGAAGGTGCACAAGTCAAAGATTACCTTTGGCTGGAACATAGATCCGGTCCGCATGGAATAGAAGGCCTTCCTTGAAGGAGAAGGTGTTGTACTCCTTGTCACCTATTGTTAGCCGACCATGTACCATTTGGAAGAAGGGATCTTGCTGTAGAACTAACCAAAACTTGTTATGAATCTTGGGATCAATTGACACCATCGTAATTGTTGCCGCAATAAGAGGAACTAACTTCAAATCAGGTCGTTGTGATAGAGCATTAGGGATGACATGGAACCGACCTGGTTTGTACTCAAGTTTGATGTCAAACAATTGGAGTTGCTCTTCCCATTGATGATATCGACTCTTCATGTGCTCTAGGTGTAAGGTCTGCAACAATGGCTTGTGATCAATTCACATGATCACTTGTTTCTCCAAGAGATAATGCCTCCATACCTTGGTGGCATATACCATTGCAAGTTGTTCCCAATCTTGAGTAGAGTAATTTCTTTCAGTTGTATTTAGTCGGTGAGACACAAAGGCAATAGGATGTAGTCCATATGGAAATTCTTGTTGCAACATAGCTCCAATTGCAAAGTTAGAAGCATCAAAATCAACCACACAAGGTAGTTGAGGATCATATGGTTGAAGAATGGGTCTTGAAGATACCATATGCTTTAACTTATGGAATGCTTCTTCATGCTTGGTGGTCCATTGGAAGCTCGAGTTCTTTCCCAAGAGGTCAATCAATGGTGCAGCCACGTGAGCATAATAATGGATGAACCGCCGGTAAAAACAGGCCAATCCATTGAATGCTCGTACTTTGGTAGCATCCTTCGAGGTAGGCCAATCAGTAATGGCCTTGATCTTCTCTTCTTCCATCTTGATCCCCTCTGATGAGATCTTATGACCCAAGAAGGTAACCTCCTTTTGCCAAAAAGCACACTTTGACTTCTTGCAGTAAAATTTCCACTGTCGTAGTCGTCTTAGGACTTCTCGCACATGATTCCTGTGTTCTGCCTCTGTCCTACTATAGATTAAGATATCATCTAAGAACACTACCATGGACTGATCCCAATAGTCCCTCCAACACCCGATGCATCTGATCCATGAAGACTATTGGAGCATTAGTGAGTCCGAAAGGTAGAACTCTCCACTCAAAATGTCCATACCTTGTGCGAAAGGTAGTCTTTGCACGTCCTCTCCTTCAATAGGAATTTGCCAATAGCCGCTACAAAGATCTAGCTTGGAAAAGTAGCGTGCTCCACTTAATTGATCAAGCAAGTCATTGATCCGAGGCAAGGAATATGCATTCTTCACGGTTTGCTTATTGAGCCCACGGTAATCAATACAGAAACGAATTCCTCCATCCTTCTTTGGAACAAATAGTACCGGTGCTCCCCACGGAGAGGTACTATGTCGTATGAAATCCTTCTCCAACAACTCTGTAAGTGTTGTTCACAACTTCTCCAACTCCTTTGGTGAGAGCCAATAGATTGGTCTACTCATTGGAGTACTCCCTGGCAATAACTTGATCTTGAAGGGCATACCTTGATCAGAGGGTAATCCCTTTGGCAGATCATCCGGAAACACATTTGCAAACTCTTGAACTATCCGATCAACCGTTGCTTGATGCGGCACCTGGCCCTCCTCAGATTGTTCTTGTGCAATCAGCTTGATCCACACCGCAAATACAGACTTATCCTCCTCCAAAGCTTGCTCTATGGCTGCTTCATTAACAAACTTCCCTTCTAGGGACTCATCTCTCTTCCAAGCTCCATGGTTGCCATGACTCATCTCTCTCCCAAGCTCCAAGCTCCATGCTTGCTCCATGGTTGCCTTCTTGGCAAACTTCCCATCTTGGGACTCATCTCCCTTCCAGATTTACTCTATGGCTACCTTCTCAACAAACTTCCTATCTTGGGACTGACTATTCTTAGGTGTCTTACTCAGAGGTGCCAGACAACCTAATCGGAAATTCCTACCTTGGTGTTGTACTTGAATTTGACGTCGGGTCCAATCAAATTGAACCTTATGACGTTCAAGCCAAGGTAGACCCAAAATGATATCATAGTGTAGAGGTGCCACTACAAACCTCATACACTCCAAATACTCCTTCCCAATCTTGAAGGTAATAGGATGTGAGGTGCGGAATGCAGAACCTTTTCTACCATCCGCCATCATCAAACTACTTCCAATCATTGGCTTGATAGGAATACCCAATTCCTTTGCTATTTGCATAGATATGCAATTCTCTGAACTTCCAGAATCAACCAAAATCCTACAACCCCGATTAGATATCGTACCCTGCAAGTGAAGCAAACTTGCATAGGTCAAGCCTTCAATCCCATTGGAACTAATCAAGCTCCTAGTAGGCGGCTCAAAATCTCCTACTGGGATTGTTCGTTTCCCTGATCATTCTATTCCACAAAATCCATCTAGGCAACTTGTCAAGGTCACCCATTCCTAAGTGGACATTCAGCAATGCAATGTCCAACTTGGCAACAATAAAAGCAACCTCCATTTTGTCATAATCTTTCTCTATCTGCTGTGCCAAGTGGTCTTCGTTGGATAGCATCAATCTCCATTGGTACCGGTTCTTCCACTTGTGGTACTGGTAGGTTTTGTATAGGTTGAGGTCAAGACCAAGTTGTCACAACTAAGGAATCAAAATGCTCAGCCAATTGCATGGCTTCTTCTACGTTCTGTGGCTCTCGCATGGTCACCTCCAATCTGGTTCGTGACTTCAATCCTTGCACAAATCAATCCAGAACTTCACCTTCTTGGATATCTGGAATTTGGATGATGATATTCTGAAATTGTGTGATGTAGCTTCTCATTGAGCTAATCTGCCTCAACTCCGCCAATTTATCTCGTGCAGCTCGAGTGGTATTTATAGTATGAAATCGACCAAGTATTGCATCCTTGAATTCTGCCCATGTCAAAATCGGTGTAACAATTTGTCGTTTAGCTCTTTCTACTTGGAATTGCCACCAAAGTTTTGCCATGCCATCCAACTGGCTAGAAGCCAAGAGAATTTGTTTCCGCTCGTCTTGAAGATTGGTGGCTTCAAAGTAACGTTCACAGTCAAACACAAAATTCTCCACTGTGCCTAGAAGATTCTTGCCTTCAAACACCTTGGGTTTTGGAAATCAAATGCAATCTTCTCCATCTTGAACTGGCGCTTTGTTTATCTGTTCTTGTCGTTGCTGGTCTCGTTCATCCAACAATCGAGTAAGATGCTCAATTTGTTGTTGCATTGCAAGGATAATATCCGGTATTGCCGCCATCGCTACTACTCTATCCCACTACCCTCAATTTATCAAGTTGATTAACACATAGATACAACACGTCCACCGTTCTCCATAAGTTATGACTGGAAGTATCAAGGGTTCCTCTGGCACGGTGATCATATGTAGAAAATCATGCACAAAGCGTGAGGTGATGAATTGTGTGAAACAATGCTTTGGTAATATCTGGACATGAAAGTCCCAATGGTTTGGGGGAAGTGGATTTGGTGGTCCATAAATTCCATCCATCCCATTCCTGCTCTAATACCAATATAAAAGACCAAAACCGAGGAGAGAAATAGGAGAATGGAAACTCACATTGGGACACTTGAATGAGCAAAAACTCAGAATGCCTAGCATGAGCTTCGGCCTTGGTATTTATAGGTAGCATACAAGACCCTTGAAGCTTCTTCAAGAAGCTTCCTTGAGCCGCTTTCTTGGAGTGCAAGCCAAGTTAACTAGGAAGCTTCTCAAGAAGCTTCCTTCTAGAAGTTGCCTACTTGGCGTGCAAGCTAAGCTAGTTAGAAGCTCTAGAAGCTTCCTTCTAGAAGCTACCTGCTTAGGGCACAAGTTAACTAGTTGGGAAGCTTCCCAAGAAGCTTCTTAGATGCTTCTAGAATATTCTAGGCTATTTTGTCTTATTCTCTACTTCGTAAGCCCGACCAATTTCGTCACTAAACTCCATATTGTTACACCTATAGTTGGTCACATTGGTGTGGACAAGACCTTGGGTACCTTCCAATGCCGATGGTGGTGGCCTGTAATACTCCAAGGATAGGAGACCTGAAGAGAAACACACCATGAGAAACACACAATTTCACACTCAAACTCCGATGCCCCAAAGGAGCACCTTCTATTTATTATATAGGCAAAGCGGATCTCCTCCAATGAAGCTCCACCATAGGATTAGGTACATAGATAGGTGACATGTCAGCAAGCTCCACCCTTGGATTACTTACTTGGATGTGTGACATGTTGGTCCTGGTCCTATCTGGTTGTTCAAACAAGCTTTGACCAAAGGGAATCTTTTAGGAATCTTCTTGTAGGAATCTCAAAATCATGCGGGTGAGGTACCATGGGAAAGCTCTCAACAAGACAAAGAAGGGGGGAGGGAATGCCAACATTTCCTTTGTTTGTGGGGGGAGGAAAGAGATGCTTGCACATTTTCGAGGCCTAATTCATCCGTTTAGGCCTCCAAAATTGCCTTTAAAGATCTCAGGCATATTTTGGTTCCAACTCTATTAGTAGAAGTCCCCTTTTGGTGATACCTCTATTTGATCTATTTAGTCCATCTTGTGTAACCTCCTTTCAGATGTTACCATACCAATTCTCAATTTCAAATCATATGTCTAGTTATTGGTTCTAAGGTTTTCAAATCTATTTTGGTTTTCTGCCCTATTAGTAGAAGTACTCTTTTGGTGATACTTCTATCTGCTCTATTTTGACCATCATGTATAACATCATTCCAGATGCTACCAAACTGAATTTCACATATAGATCATATGGCTTGCTCTTGGTATTACATGGCCCAACATGACACGAGATGTTTGAGAATTTGTCCGATTGTGTGAGAGCTACCGCCAACACAACAAGGCCAACAACCAAAAGCCAAGTGGACTTGTTCAACCACTTGCCATTCCATCCACTTGATGGGAGCATGTGAGCTTGGATCTCATCACATCCTTGCCCAAGACAAAGTAAGGACACACAACAATTGTGGTGTTTGTGGATAAGCTTAGTAAGCAAATCCACTTGACATCAACCTGTGTTACCGTGGATGCTCCAACCTTAGCAAAAATCTACTTCAACAATGTCTTCAAGCATCATGGGATGCCACGTGTACTCATCTCTGACCGCAATCCTTGATTTACCATGAAGTTTTGGCAAGCTCTCTTCCAAATACTTGGCACCAAGCTTGCTTTGTCCATAGCCTATCATCCTCAAACTGATGGAAAAACTGAACGTGCAAATCATACATTGGAAGATATGATGCGTACCTTTGTCAATGTCCACCATACCAATTGGGATGAATGTCTTGTAGGTACAAAAGCTGCCTACAACAATTCCAAACAGGCAAGCATTGGATTTTCTCCTTTCTTTCTTAATTTTAGCCAAGACCCGCTTGTTCCAAATTCTCTTCTTGCTCCCCCTCCATCTCAAGTCCCTCATACTTCAACATTCTTGACCACTATATCCCAATCTCTCCAACAAGCCAAATTTCACCTACTTTGTTGCTCAGAATCATCAAAAACAATATGCGGACTACCATCGTTGTGATCTCACCTTTGAAGTTGTTGATAAAGTCATGTTATCCTCTAGTAACCTCCCTCTCCCCCTTGATACCCAAGTTCGTAAACTTGCCCCTAACTGGATAGGAACCTTTGATGTCACACACTTTTATGTGTCTCTCTTGCTGCTTATCGACTTGCCTTGCCTTGTCATATGCATTTCCATCTTGTCTTTCATGTTTCTAAGTTGAAACCCTTTGCTCCTAACCCGTCTTCCTTTTCCTCTTGAGTCCAACCTCCCACTCTTCCTGTGCCTATCAATGATCATGAGGAGTACAAAGTTGATCGTATCCTTGCACGTTGTCATATTCAACAAAGCCATGAACAACATACGGAGTACAAAGTCCTTTGGAAAGGGTATCCCCTTCATGATGCCACATGGGAACCTCTTTCTCACATCCATAATGCACAAACGGTCATCTAGGAGTTTGAAGCTTCACTAGCAACAAGGATGTCACCAACTAGTGGTGGGGGAATATGTAATAATATGGAGTTTAGAGACAAAGTTAAATAGGGCTAATGAAGTAGAAAATAAGATAAATTAATCTAGAATATTCTAGAAGTATCTAGGAAGCTTCTTGGGAAGTTTCTCGGCTAGCTTAGCTTGCACCTCAAGTTAGTAGCTTCTAGAAAGAAGCTTCTAGAAGGTTACAAATAGCTTAGTTTGCATGCCAAGTAAATGACTTCTTGAAGGAAGCTTCTTGAGAAACTTCCCAATTAACTTGGCTTGCACTCCAAGAAAGTAGCTCAAGGAAGCTTCTTGAGAAGCTTCTCAAGAGCATTGTATGATCCATATAAATACAAGAGCCAAAGCTCATGCTAGGCATTTAAAATTTTCCCTCATTCAAGTGTCCCAATGTGAGCTTCCATTCTCCTATTTCTCTCATCGGTCTTGATCTTTTACATAAAGATACAAGTACATGAATATAGCATCTCACTTTAAAAACTCAAAGGTTCTAATAACAAAACTATTTAAGTATCTAATGATTTTAATGGTTTTGATGATAATGATTTCTCCAAATACTTTTATAGTGTGTGCTTGAGATTGAAACCTATAAGCATAATAATAAATTTAGTATTATATCAACTTATATATAACATATGAATAGAGAATTACTTATCCTAGCCTTTGATAATTGTGCTTTTATTTTCCTTGGTCCATCATGAGCTATTTTAGAGTGGTTTTTCTTTTTACCCATTGATATAGATGGCTATGAACGCCATGTTTGTGTGTTTTTTTTACCGCTCTTGATCTTATTTGGAAGTTTTGTTACGATTTTCATACTTTTAATTTGAACAAAATCACTTTAGATTTTCAAGCAAATTTTTTTCCAACTAAAGCTATTTCAAGTTCAGTTCTTATTACTTGAACAATAATCATTCAAGATAAAGTGTTATAATCACATATAGTGTGTAAAATAAAGAGTTCACAAACATGATAATATACGGGTCATCTATAGAAAAATAATTAATGCAATGATCATTACAATGTGTGATCTAGGAAATGAATCAAGATGCAAATTTATAGGAAAAATATTGCTTGAAAAACTAAGATCTGAAAGTCTCAATATAGCTAAGTTGAATCAAATTCTCTCATTCTCAATACAAATAAGATTCATAGTAACCCATTTACGTTACAGTTATATCTTCTTGGATGTAAACCTTACCATAACTTGAAAATTTATCTATTTTCCTTGTGAAATAAGCCACATGAATTGTTGTTCAAGATATTAATGTGGCAATATGTGTGCATTTTATGGAAGAATAATGCAATCAAAGATGAATCTTTTAGTCATATATTCTATATTTTAAATTATATTTATAAAATATATCTTTATCAAAATTAAATATAAATTAAGACATTTGTGAATGTCACTTTTGATTCATGGCAAGTTCAAAGTGAAAATTAAATGGGATAAATCTAATACAAACAAGTACAATAACCTCTCCAAATAACTACAAACTAACTCATAGTTCCTAATTGCCATAATTATTTATTTTATTTTATAAAGGTATTAAATGGGAATATCACAAAATCACACTTGTTGAGAAGATAAATTTTTATTAAATATAAAATATAGCAATGCCAAGAAAACCCATTTTAGAAGAACTTCTTAATTTTCAATGAAGTTTCTTTATAAAAACTACTATTTATACGTGCACGCTTCTTCATATTTATTCAAAATTGTGCCTAAATCAAGAAGAATCTAAAAGCCAAAATTTAATGATTATTGGTTTTCAATATTTTGCAAAGAAAATTGCAGATCAATGCATGAAGTGTATGGCTCTCCCTCCTCAAACTTAGCTTTCATAAATACCATTTTTTAGCTTTCATGAATACCATGTTTTGAGAAATGCCTAATGCCTTCACTTGTAGATTTTTGACTTTTTTAAAATAAAATCTATATGTGAATGTTTGATGTGCTTTTGTCTCCTTTATTAAGAGTATGCATTAGAAAATGAAACCTTTTAGAATTATTCTATATATGAAAATAATATAGATATTCTTACTAGGTCTAAGTTAAGCTAGATATACACCTTTGCATAACAAACCTAAGTATTCATCTATGTAAACCATACCTAGGTACTTATTTATGTAAAGCATACCTATGCAACAACCTATCTATGTACTGCAAACCTGTGCATCTTATGCATAACATAGCTTTGCTACTAATAGAAAGAATAATGTATATGGAAAGAAAGAGGTATGATTTAAAAAAAATTCTTATTATTTTACCACAAAATAATACAATTAACACTTGAAAATCATAGTGAAAGTTATTAAAATCAGTAAATAGTATTAGATTTAAATATAGATACCACTAAATTTCAAAATAAATATACAAAAATTATCATTTTAGATTATCTATGATTATTATCAATATATTATCTTTGGTTGTTAAGCAAATAAACGTTAGAGTCAATGGTTTGCTTCAAAGCTAGCAAAGTTATTTAGTAGAAATTATTTTCTAAACATAGCAAGTAAACAAGATAGTGATACAAACATTGTTTTAGATGAACTATATTGTTTTTTTACCAATATTAAAATATTCATTTTTATTTTTCTGCAGGTTACATCCATAGGAAAACTATTCTACTTCTAATACAAGCACACATACTTTCTACACAAAGAAGAAAATGAAAAAGAAAAATATTAAAACAAGAATTTAGAATAAATAGTTACTCACGATTTAGAAGAGTATGCTCAAGAAGTTGTAAAATTTAATTTTGATTCTACATAAGAAACTCCAGCATAGATGTCTCGTAAATTTTATATTTGTAAATAGGAATAGATGTGCATGACCTATGAAGCATATATCCCAACCAGCAATATTGATATAAAAATTCTTGTTATTATGTTGATATTTCCATTTAAGGACAAGGATACTAAGCTAGAGATAAGCTAGAGTTATAAAATAACTCTAGCTTATCATTTATAAGCTAGAGATAGGATATCATATAAGTTCTTCTAAAGTTAGAAGAGGATACTAAAGAAGGTAGTAATCAAAGACTTTACACTATACAAAGAAGTTTAGTAAAAGTTTAGAAGTAAATCCTATAATCAAATGTGCCAAATACAAGAGAAACCCCAAGAGAGAAACACAAGGTTTCATTCCTCAATACTATGATGCCTTAAAGGAGCACCTTGTCTTTTTATACAACAAAGAATATCCACTCAAAGGGAGCTACACCCTTGGATCAAATATATGGATTAGTGATATTATCGATGAGCTCCTCCCTTATATTAGATGCATAGATTAGTGACATGTCTATTCTTGTTTTATTTGGTTGGCCAAACAAGTTTGGCTAAAAGGAATCTTTTCAGAATCTCCTGTAGGAAAGCTCAAAACAATATGGTAAAGTACCATTGGAAAGATCTCAATAAGACAAACAAGAAGAGAGAAGGAAATGTCTTTTCCCTTTGAGTAGTGGGCTATTTTGAGGTTGAATTCATTTTTTAGGTCTCCAAAATTGGCTCTAAAGTTTTCAAGGTGTTTTTGACCTTTGTCCTTTTAGTGAAAGTACTCTTTTGGTGACATCTCTATCTAATCTACTTAGACTATGGTATATAATATCCCTGAAGATATTACCAAGCAAATCTCCACCTCTAGATAATCTGTCTAGCTAATGGTATTACATAGAAAGTGCTTTTGAGGCAAGTGTAGATGTATATGACCTATCAATTACAAGCCTTTCAATTGTATGGAACAAATATTTTGTAACATGTGTGGTGTGAGCTCTTTTAACCATGCTCTAAATGACGCTTAATGTGCTCAAAGAGCTCTAGCATTTAATTGTAAATAAATACTTGTAATGACTACCATCTTGAGTCATAGTCCCATATCTCATCCCATGTGTAACAAAATATGTTTTCCATACAACTTTTGGATAAAGAAGCTGTAAACTTGATGATGTAGAATCAATAACTTAGAGTTGGTTAAACTCTACAAGTTGTTATTAAAGGTGTCTTTATAACATGAGGTTGGTAGTTGATTAGTAAGAGACTCTCCAACTAACCATTTTTAGTCAAATCTAGTAACAAAAGCCTTGCACAACCTTGTATTGTACCAATTTCTAAGGGTATAAACTCTTAAAATTGTGTTCCTAGAATAAAGTTCATCTTTGCTTTGTAATACAAAGAGGGAATATATGAAGAAATAGAGGTTAAAAAATTGTCCTTTAGAAATTGTAATACACCAAGTATAGGAGACCTGAAGAGAAACACACAATTTCACACTCAAACCTCCGATGCCCCAAGGAGCACCTTCTCTTTATTATATAGACAAAGAGGATCTCCTCCAAGGAAGCTCCACCATATGATTAGGCACAGATAGGTGACATGTCATCAAGCTCCAGCCTAGGATTACTTACTTGGATGGGTAACATGTTGGTCCTGGTCCTATTTGGTTGGTCAAGCAAGCTTCGCCCGAGGGAATCTTTTAGGGAATCTTCTTGTAGGAATCTCAAAATCACATGGGTGAGGTGTCATTGGAAAGCTCTTGATGAGAAAAACTAGGGGGATGGAAAATTCAACCTTTCTTCCATTTGGGGGGGAGGGGGGGAGGGGGCAAATGTGCACATTTTTGAGGCCTAATTCATCCGTTTAGGCCTCCAAAATTGCCTTCAAAGATTTCAAGCATATTTTGGTTCCTACTCTATAAGCAAAAGTCCCCTTTTGGTGATACCTCTTTCTAATCTATTTATTCCATCATGTGTAACATTTTTCCAGATGTTACCAAAGCAATTCTCATCTTTAAATCATATGTCTAGCTATTGGTTCTAAGGTTTTCAAGTCTATTTTGGTTTTGCACTATTAGTAAAAGTACTCTTTTGGTGATACTTCTATCTGATCTATTTTGACCATCATGTATAACATCATTCCAGATATTACCAAACCAAATTTTACATTTAGATCATATGGCTAGTTCTTGGTATTACAGAAGCTAGTTGATTTAGATGATTTAAGTAGTGATGTTGAATATTATAGTAGTAAGTGTATTTCTTAATAAAATTAATGCTTTTGAAAGCTCATAAAGAATTTTATGCCAAAAATTTGTGTGGATCTTTTACTCCACTAAAATGCAAAACATATATTATGTTCATATCTCACAAAAATATTTTGAACATGGCTAAAAGAGAAAGTTAAATGCCTTTAAGTTAAATATCTTGGAGTTGTTCTGGAGAGTGTGGAGATGGAAGAGGAGAGGGAGAGACCTGAAAATAAATATCAATAATTTTTAAAGTGCTCTCTAGCATATAGCACTAAAGTGAATAGTTAATTCTCTTTGTTTTTCAATTTTGGTTCCATTGAAGACTATGTAAAACTGAATAGAAAGTTATGAGAATTTTTAGGTTTTTTAGGTTTAGAGTGATCATTACATATTGAGAGTGATTCATTTCTAATCTCTTGGTTTTTCATGATTAATTCCATGGGAATTTAATTTGAAAATTTTTGGAGATAGAAATTGAAAGTTATGAGAATTTATAGTTTTTTTGGGTTTGGAGAGATTATATTTTCCTGCATGAGTTGGGATGTGAGGGGTTGTGGTTTTGCAAGTACGGGGAGATATATAGAGGAGCATCATGTGCTACTATCATTATTCTTGTGCTAGCCATGGCTACACCTCCTCATGTAGGATTGCCTAGAGCGGCTCGAGGAACACCATGCCCAATGTGTCACCGACGCTTTACCTTGCAATGGGTAAAAACCCATGTGGAAAGGATGCACAAGGACTATGATTGGACCACTTGGGATGCCCATGTAAGGCAAGCAATCACATCAAAAACAATGACATTGGGATTATGCATAATTCTTCTATCTCTTTGTTGCTCGCTCTAGGGATACCAATCGAGTTGTGGGAGTGGTTAGCTTCTTATGCGGGTTGCATTTTGGGTTATTTGAGACTATTTTTCCATGTCCACATCTATTACATAGGCTACTCCGCATACTCCATGATGAGGTTATACAGGATTTTTGCCTACCACTTGATAGTTTGGCATGTGATTCCTTGGACGAGTTAGCATGGTTCTTATTCCTCTTAGTCCCTCGATGGTGTCTTTGTTATGCTAGAGGGAGACATGTAGGGCATAGAGAGGTGGTTGCTAGATTTCATTGGTTTCAAGCAAGGAATTGGGTGGCACTTTAGGAGGATTTTTTTAACACTACACAGTTTAGGAGACAAGCATCGCCATAGGATACCACAAAGTCCACTTGATTATGATAGTGTAGGACATTGGTTTAGGCGGGAGAGTTTAGTAGAGTAGCAGCATGATTGCTACACCCTTTGTCTATGGCAAATCCTACTAATGAGACTATCTCTTCCCTATGCTCATTATATCTTATAGCAATAGAGTGACTACCACTAGAAGTCCTAGATTATCAACCTAAGCAACCTTTATGTCTTGATAGGTGTAATACAAGCAGCTAGACATATTATCTAGAGGTGAAAATTGGCTTAGTAACATCTAGAATTGGCTGGTAATTGGCTTGGTAACATCTAGAAGGATGTTGTGTATAATGGGCTGGGTAGATCAGACAAGAGTGTCACAAAAAGAGTACTTCTATTAATAGACCAGAAGTAAAAAATAGTCTGAAAACTTTAGAGCCAATTTTGAAGGCTTAAACGGATGACTTAGGCCTAAAAAATGGAAACAATTCCTCCTTAAGAACCAAAGGCTAAACTTCTTCCCCTTATGATTTTTCTCATCAAGAGCTTTTCAATGGTACCTCACCCACGTAGTTCTAAGCTCCATACAAGAAGATTCCCTAAAGATTCCCTTTGGTCAACCCGTTTGACCAACTAGATAGGACAAGGACTGATATGTTACCCATCCAAACAACTAATCCAAGGATAGAGCTTGCTGGCAGGTCACCAATCCATGTATTTGATCCAAGGGTGGAGCTTCCTTTGAGTGGATCCTCTTTACTATATAATAAAGAGAAGGTACTCCTTTGGAGCATCGGAAGATTGAGTGTGAAACTTGTGTTTCCTCTCTTGTATCTCACTTGGAGAGTTCTCTTGTCCTTAGAGTATTACTATAGTTTGTTGTTTGCACAAGCATTTTGCACTACTTCTTGCTTTTCCTTAGGAGGCTTGTCAAGGATAGTTTATGAGCCTTGCAGAGATTGCTTTCAGGTAGATGATCCTTCTAGTGGTTTGACCAAGTTGTTTCAGGTGGTTGCAACAGTAACAAGGAGAGACATTCCTATGTATGTTAGTCGGGTGTTAGATGCTAGTCAACTTCTTGCAATGGAGAAGGACACGGATGGCATCAGATTGTTTGCCATTGGAGAGATCTTTTTTTGTTTGATCAGTCATACCATTGTCCTTCAACATCATTCTCACTTTCTACATCACCTCTATCCACATCAGTTTGGAGTAGCTTCAATTGGAAGATGTGAGGCTATATCTCTAGGCATCAGGGCATTCCTAGATATCCATCCAAAGTAGGTCATTGGTGGATTTTGAAAATGCTTTTAATAGCGTCTCACAAGCATCCATCTTTAGAGAGCTTAAGGAGGCTGGTGGATCCTTGGTGAGTCTTATTCCTTTTGTGTGGTCTTTTTATGGCTATCTTGTTTCCCTTTACTACTAGCATGGTTGTTCACAAGAAAGAGTCATTGTCTTGGAGTCAACTATTGGTACATATCAAGGAGATCCTTATTTGCCATGGCTCACTTTAGAGCTCTCCTATCTATTGCTTTGGCCATGCAAGTTGTGTATTTCCCTCCTTGGCAGATGATACACACATTGTGAGCCCTATAGATCAGATTAGGTAGGCCTTAGACCACTTGACTACTGAGCTACATCTAGTAGGCTTGAGAGTCAAGGCGTCAAAGTGCAAGGCATGGTAGTGTTTAGGTATCCTCCTTACCTTCTAGAGGGGCATATCACATCTGTAGATAGACTATGTGTTCTTGGAGTGCCGATAGGATCCAAGGATTTTGTCACACGGTCCTTAGACATTATCCTTGCAAAGGATGTTCTCCATGTGGATGACCTTCGATTACTATATGATCCATAGGTGGCATTTGGTATACTCTCCTCTAGCATTGCTCGTCAACCATCCTACCTCATCCGTATAGTTCCCCCTATCATCCTTCCTATCATATTTGAGAGCCTTTGATAAGAGGATTGTGGGAGTCTTTGGTGATATTATTGGACCAAGGATATTGGGGTGTGTGATAGGGGATTTGGCATGTAAACAGACTGCTCTACCAATCTTGTGTGGAGAGGTTGGCTTGCTATCTATGGAGGAGATGACACCTATAGCATTTTTGGGAAGTTGTGTTCTCTCGGCACCCTTACTTTCCTCGTATTGTGGTTTTTGATAGGTTGGTTTTGGAGACTTATGTGATAGAGGTGGAGGGAGATCCTTTTCTCTCCAAATGTTATTGCGGCATATGAGAGATAGTCTATCTCCACGGCCACGAGAGGACTTTCTATCTTTTGCTTCACTATCATCAAATTGGACTAGAGGTTTACAATCTTCCTTGATGGAGTGACAATGTGAGCATATGCTATATTCTCTCTTAATTGATCATCCATTCCTTAGGCTACTAGATCATGTTTTTGCTCTTGCTCCGGCAAGGGTGTAGGCTCTTGGATCCTAGCTCGACTGTGCATTAGGGCATTCCAACTTGCACCAATTACTTTCTCTATAGCAATGAGATTTTGCCTAGGTTTGGTCCACCTATCTACATCTTCATTACTCACTTGTGAGTGTGGTTCTACACTAGATGCAACAGTGGTCCATATGACACAATGTCTTTTTGGAGGACAGAAGATAGCTACCCATGATGCTATAAGGGACATAGTGTTTGCTATGGCACGAGAGAGTGGATACTTGGCTTGGAAGGAGCGTAGGTATGCTTTGCAGACAACACGTGTCAGGGCAGACTTATACTTGGTCCGAGATGATCAGATGATAGTAGTGGATGTTGTGGTTATAGACCCTACGCAAGATACAATTTTGGAAGGAATGGTACCCATCCCCCTGGATGGGCGGCGAGTGCAGCAAAAGGTTGCAAGGTTTCCAAGTATAGGGGCATGCAACAAGGTCACCTCTTTGTTCCTTTAGCCTTAAAGTTATATGGAGTGATGGACACGGCATTTGACACATTTGTCAGGGAGTGCACGAGAGCTTATCATGTTAGGCGCTAGGGGTACCACTCTCACTCTCATACTTTGTAGCATATTTTAGATAACGTGTGTCTATTGCTCTACAAAGGGCAATGGCTGGTGCGATCCATAGGAGAGCAATCACATTAGGTGATGTTTTTCCATATGCTTTAGTTGTTTTTGGATCGTACGACTTGCATAGCTTGGATATCTTAAGTATGGTGCCATATAGACTCTATTGGGGCTTAGCCACATTTTACCTTTTTAGTCTCTCCCTTGTACAGCTTGATGGGGTCTTCCCCTCCTTTGTTTTTTAGATGCGGTCGCCCTTTTTCTTAGTTATTGAATGCAGACTAGATCAATACTGTATTTAGCTGCTTAAGTGCGATTTAAAACACCCAACGGTGCTAAAATGGTAGATTTTCATACCTTTTAGTCCTTTAGACTTTCCGAATGGAGGAACGGTATTGAACGATTATCGCTATGGAGAATGGCTCGTAGTTGGTATGCAAATAAATAAGTGAAATAAAATACCAACTACATATGGCAACATAAGGCAACTTCCCATCCTTCGTGTTTTCTACGCGGTCGCCCTTTTGTCAACCACTGATAAGGCAACCTGATCAGTGGAGAAGATCGTGGTTCTGAAAGAAAACAAGGGTGCACGACAATTGAGTAAGGACCCACTGAAAACTTCAAAGTAATATTGTACTTCATGCAGTGTGTGATATTGACTTTCTGATTTTCCACATCCGTAATCACTGAACAGCTATGAGGCAACTGATTCTCCTGAGGCCCATAATTTGGATGGCTCCAAAAGGTTGAAAATGTCGTTGTTAGAGTACCAATTGAAAGAGGACCGTATGAACACCAGGAGTACATAGGAACTGACTTTGTAAGTTCCAATTTGCCGAGAGATGATAGGAATCCAAGGAAATGAAACAAATAAAGGAACTCAACGGTGAATGAAGGTCAAAGTCGTGACTTGCTGAAGCTGAGTGTAGTGACTCTCTCCCTTAGTGCTCCCGTACTCTTTGTGTCTTTAGTTTTTATTGCTTCAAAACCCAACAGGTTATACTTATGAGCCTGGTGGCCTAAGCTTTGCACGAAGCATGTCATAAACCAGAGCGAATCAATGTGAAATTATATGTCTTTGGAAACCCCCCAAGTATAGAAATCATGTTAGCACACTACCGTAGTTAAATCAAGAGGACTGTAGCTAATAATCATCATAGCCTACTGTCACTCTACTGTACTACTTAGTGGTCACTCATATCAACTTCGTGGAGTGTGGAGTACAGCAGACAGATTAAGGACATGCTGGATGGTTACTTTCGGACTAAGTCAAACATGTGAGGAACGGAGACTGCCTAATTTGTGTAACAAATCATGGTGATTGATTAGCGATGTTTACTGTCTTAATTTCCCATTGAGCTTAGCACATAGACTTGACGGGAACAATGATATGAAGCAGCATTTGTAGTCAAAGACAAGAGCATAGAACAGTGGAAGGACCATCCATTTCTCTCCGTCTAGATGAACGGAAAGACTGTTCCGCCGACTAAGAGACTGGAGACGGGAGACCAAAATCAAGTCCAACTTTGATCAGTGCACGTAATCACGCGTGGTTCCGGAAAAGATGGCTGAACGACATACATCGGCATTCTCATGCATAGCCACGTTGCGGTCATCCATTCCATGCATATTGACTTCGAAAGCGGAAGGATAGAGATGGTATGGGACTTCCTTGTTGCCAAATTATGCTAAAAAAGGACTAAGAGCTTTTCTTCACTGTCGACGTAGTTCAGCTCCCGACACGTGGATTGTGAGGGGAAATCATTCATTCCCAAAGACGTATATAGACCATCATTGCGGTAATGGGGGATAACCGGCAAGTTTAACTAACCATGCGATTAACTTGGGTCGTGGGTAATGGAGGTTCAGGCTTGGATAACAGACGCCAAATTAGACTCTTATGTTTTATCCTCGTACGACTTGCTTGATGGGGTCTTTCCCTCCTTCTTGTTATCCTACGCGGTCGCTATTTTTCTCAATCAGACTACTGTGAAGAATCATCCCATCCGTGACGACAGTAAGTACTTCACGGATCGTTGGGATTTGCTTTCTTCAACTTCACATATTGTTGATACTGCATGCTCTCTTAGGCGTATAAGTGGACTTCATATTTTGTGTGCTGAGCACGCTGTTTAGTGCTTCCTTTTCCTTTGTTTTCTTCTCATCTCAGTTGGCCAGCGAAAAGTTGACTATTCGTAGGCCTGGATGAATATGAAATATTTCATTCTTTCCTCGCCCTTTGACTTTACACTACAAAAGACTAACCTTTTTGCATTGCTTTATTCTGTGTGAGAGCGTCTCTCACCCTCCATAAGCTCATGCCCCGAGGAACGCACGGGACCAAAAGAAACAAAAATATAAGAAATCCCCTCGACGGCCAACTGGGACGTGGGGAAAGATCATGCAACCTCCCTTTCATCGCATTATGCAGCTGAAGAATATATTTGTATTTTACTAGGACCAATGCTTCCCTTTTCACAGTGTGTCGCATTTGCAAAAGAGGGTAGGAACCAAATAATATCAACGAAGAAAAGTTCCCCTGCCCCATGAGGCTTTAATAAGCCTACGATTGACCATCCACGTAGCTTTCGAGGACGTAGTACATCAAAACTTTTTCGAGGAGCAGATTCTTGAGGTAAAGTTGATGTAATATACGGGAGTCGCTTCAGATCGAAGTTGAAGTCCAACCCAAGAGTGACTGGGCAGTGTAATTGACCCTGCACTTCAGATGGCCACACAAGGTTCTCAAGCTCGTCTTTGAGTCACTCGGATGGGACCTACAAATCTTCGAGAGTACTAATGGATTGGCATGACCACCACCGAGACGAAGTTTGTTTCAGTGTAAGCAATTCGACATGAAATAGACGAACTCGTGTGTGGCGTTTAAATGGCATCAAAACTTGGACCCAGTCGTAAAGCACGACAACCTGTATGGGATGAATCAATCACGTCCCCGCAACAATCATTCATGAAAGTCAAATGGGGCTTTCCGTTAGGAGGCATCAAGGCAACTCGGTGATATTTTGAAGTAAATTTGGGAGTAAAGGATGGCTTTCTCATAATGAAGAACAGGAGACTTCATTGACAAACACTAAAGGACACGTTCTGGCTATTGAAGGTTCTTAGCTCCACTATTTCTGAACACGGTTGAATGATTAAGCTACGCTATCTTTGCTTGCACATATCTCCTACCAGTATCATTGGTTCTTTGCCCACTCTTCGTTTCTCGGTAGGGTCTCCTTCTTGCATTCGGGATCTGGATGTAGGCGGTCTCAAGGTGCTCAGCATGCAAACAAGTCTAAAGTTGCATACGGGAGCTGCATTGTTGAAATACCAGCCAGACTATCGTCATACTAACCAAAAGAGCACCATTTTCTCTGTTCTCACTTGAACTTTGTTAGTACTCTTGCCATGCATTGACAAAAGTGATAGTTTTGAAACTATGGTATCAGAAACTAGAAAGCACATGGATCTGGTTTTCCGGATTAAGTTAAGATAATTGGACATATCCAGCTTGAGTAAAGAACTGACGTGTTTGTGCTCAGTCGATCACGACCATTACACAACATTATGAAACTTGTGTTAATGGTTTAGTTCTCAGTTCAGTGGCAAATTTTATGAAAATACTTATTTCAAAATTTCAGATGAAATTTTATCTCCCAAGTTTGGAACTGGTTTTTGAATCTGTCGTGAAACGGTTTTCAAGAATTTTAATTACATACGTGTGTGAACATAGGTGTTAGTGGTTTCAGCTGTGTTTCTTTCATCAAAGAGGTTTACTGAAATTTAAGTAATTTATTTTTATTTTAGTTTACTTGAGTGACCTTGAATATTCTTAAAATAAGCTATGAAATGCAAGTGATTTTCGGCTAATTTGTCTTAATTATCATTGTAGTAATTTCTCAGTATATATTTCATATGAAACGATTTCAAATAGTGGCCGTTGGGTTGAGGGAATGATTAGTGGATTCAACTTTACTACATGGCATTCTCGGCTGTAGTTACTTTGACTTGAGTAGATAGAAGATGCTATGACTTGTACTTAGTAATCTTTGTGTGTCTGCATCTGGTTACTCTTTTATCTCCATGTTAGAAGGGTATATATACCTTCTTTTGGCAATCTTTACTTTCTTTCTTACATATTGACTTTACTTGTTGGCTTTCACCTATTTGGCTCAAATGTTATCTGTGCCATGACCTTTGTTTTATCATTTGGTACAAAAATCACTCGCTGATATTAATGCTAACAACTGTTCGAAGCAATTTAATCTCTGCCCAACGGACTTATGAAAATAGGCAAGCAAGTAAACGAAAGATCCAAAGCGAGGAGAAAAGGATCCACTAAACTTGTCTGTTGAATATCCGTTTTTCTGTTGTTGACAGATTTGCGTGAGTTTGAGTTTGAAGCTAGCTAATCTACTATTGAATTAACCTTTTGTCACCACGATGTTAATTTATAAAGTTGTCAGAATTCTAAGCACATTTTGAATGCATAGAAAAACAATATTTGCTGGCGTACTTGACCTCACTGACAGTTTCTTCCTCTCTAAGAGTCTTAGCCCATCGCTTGGTGTAAGAGAAACACGGTACACAGAGTACAAGTCTGTCAAGCAAGTAAGCAGGAATATGGGGGAAATAAAACATCATTCGAATTTACAAAATTTTATGGTTTGCAAATTGGTCAGCAAGTATAAGTTATCCGAGTCCTGAGTCCCGGAGTCATGGAAGACTGACGAGAACTGGCTTTTATCTGACGAAAAATAATGTCCTTCAAATTGAAATGGACAGACAGACAGGTAGCTGCTGCTGGTGCTGCTCATGATTTCGTCGTCGTCTGCTGAAGATCAGTTTGAAGTAAAGGCCGAAACCGATAGGGTTGCACCTGTGCAGCAGCACCAGCAAGTTGTTTAAACTATACAGAATGCGGAAGATTTGAACAGTATATTATAAAGTGCACCGAACAACAACTACCGCCTTGTCCCGTTGCGCTTGTACCCCTTGTACTCATGCGTGTATGTAGTAGTAGATGAGGTGGGGTACTCTCGAACTTGAGACTTGGGAGAGGGGAATGACAGATTGTATTGTGACAAAATATCCTCGGAGAAGGTGATTTTCAATTCAAGCCAGGGAGTAGTCTGCAGCAGTAGCAGCAGTAGCAGCAGAGGAAAAAGCATATCATAAGTTCAGTACCAATCTTTAGTGGGGGTTATGAGAATCCTGGAGCTGGCAGCGGGTGTGGGGTGGGGAAGGAGTAGACATCAGGCGGTTCCAAGGGTAAAATTATAGCAAGTAAAAGCAGTTGGAAGTGGTCAGTTTATTCTTTGGAAAGTAATTTGGTGGACCTTGAGGGCTGGAGGAGAGAGAGAGAGAGAGAGAGAGAGAGAGAGAGAGAGAGAGAGAGAGAGAGAGGTGGGGTAAGTTTTGAGGTTTGATAAATAGTCGTAGTAGTAGTAGTAGGAGCAGCAGCAGCTATGAGTGAAGATGGCCTTGGAGGGCTGGCTTTCCACACACTGTTGTCAGCAGTTTGGTTGGAAATTGCAGAAGGGCAGAGGAGGACTTCCAAATGGTGGACCAAGCAACCCACCAAGCAAAGCAAAACAAAGAAAGGAAGCTTAGCTCACAAAACACAAAAGGTCAAGGGACCCACACACGACCAAAAGAGGAATCCTTCGTGCGTGCTACTCTGCAGCACTGTGCTAAAGCGGAAGGAGGGAGGTTCGCCCACTATCTTGGCTTTGTTTGGTTTGCTATAACGAGCAGAGCCACTGAGCAGCGCACAAGCAGCGGCATCAGCAGACCCGCTGCTTTGAATGTGGTTGTCGTAGCCTCATCGTACGATTGACCGCTCTTGATGGCTGTGGGGCCAATTTATCGCCTTGGTATTTTCTTCCCCTTCTTTTCTTCAGTCTTCTGAGCCTTCTAATCCCTGCTGAATCTGATGAGCGATGGAGACGACACTGGAGGTCTCCATCCTATCTCCTCTCTCCAACCCCCAAATCACTCCCTAGTGACAGAAAATACCCCACCACCGCTTTTCTCCTCCGCCTTCCTGTCTGCGCACACTGTTCCTGTTTTGGAAGTGTTCGTATCACAGGTCTCAGCTTGTCCCGAGCCCTCGGCTTCTGGGTCGTCTAGACCTCGCCGGGAACCCAAGTCTAAGGCCAACCATCTAAGTTTTGCAGCATAGCTACAGTGAATGTATAACTTGTATCTCTTGTTCGACCCCTTGCTGTAATTTCGGGCACTTAGGACGCGACATAAATTTGTCAATCATTCTTCCACTTTCTTCGCCTCTCACTCGGACAGTCCTATTGCAATCTGGTGTTATAGAATAGACTCTCATATTCTCCTCCTCTTTCCAGTTATTCGGCAAGTTATCTCTGCCAAACATGCGCCTAGATCCTTTTTGGTCCCACCGGTTAGTTAGGTTGGCTGGAATAAACCTTTTAACTCAGTGCTTCTGTTGCTGGCTTCCGCATGCTTTGCTTTTTTAACTTCGAGATGTCGATGATGCTGAAGGTGGTGGTCTTGGAAAAGTGGGAGAAGCTACCGAAACTATGGTATGATTATTAGCTACCTATCTCAGCCTTGATTGCTCCGGATCCTCAAAAGCTTGGAAGTAAGTGGTGAAACGCATGCTCTGAAAGCAAGGACTAGTGATAGATAGGGTAACAAAAGTGATACCTGATGGTTTTCAACTGCCCAGCCCAATTGGACGGACGAACCCTGTTCCTTGGTCTCTCTGTCTCCTAATGGTGCACAACCAGTCCAGGCTCAGTTTTCCTTTTTACCTCTATTTGTGAACCATAAGATCCAGCCATCCAGCCATCCAGCCTTCAGTTTCACGAAACCCCATTCATTGTCGCGAGGCCGGAATCTCGTACTTTGACTGTGTAAATCAATATGGTCCAGACTCCAGCAGCACCAAGCCATGTATCTACAATCTCAAATCCGGTGCACTAATACACTGTCCCAAGGATGAAGAAGCACCGCTCGCTCAACTATCCAGCTGTTTCCCAAAGTGGGTTCCACCATGCACTCACTCTCATTTGGCCAGACCGAATGCAAGCCCACGGGTGTTGCTCCCAAGATTGAAGACATCACCATAGGGGCTGCGGTGGACAACCTCAGGTTGTGACATTCTATCACCTAGGCTCAGCGAACATGCTTAGATTTTCTTCGTTCGTGTTCTCCTTAACACACGTCGCTGTTTAACTTCAGTGTCAGCCAGGAAGTGGAACGACGGCCCGGTTTGTTAGAAGTCAAGCCCTTGGAGTCGGCGGACGATTTCAGTACCGAAACTTCAGCAAACCACATCTCGTTGATCTGCGGAGGAACTATATCTCGGTTATCTCCTGTTTTGATCAGTTGTGTACAGAGGGATTGAATTGCCTCAGAGTTTTATCTGTCTATTGACATTGAGGCAGGGTGAATGTTGTTGCGGTAGTATCAGGTATGATCAGGTAATTCGCAGTTTGATAGAAAGATGTTTAGGTCAAGTCCAAGGTGTGTGGAGCCAAGACGAAACGAACTTGGAGATGTAGATCGCAAAATTGGGCTGAGACTCTTGCAACCGGAGAAGAGCATGAACAATGTGGGCAAACTGAGCTACTGCTGTGCACAGAGCAAGGTTTCTTAGGCGGCGGAAGAGCCTGACGAGCTCGACTGCGAGTTGCAACATATGTTCCTCCTCTTTCTCTATACTTCCCATCATGTCATTCTCGTCTTCAAATTCCGTCGCCAAAGCCGAAAGTTGCTCCAGCGGCTCCACCGCTCTCATGGCCAGGTAGGTTATCGCAAATGCGTCAAATGCGCCCAGAAACATTATCATCTTGCCCCAGCTAGGAGGATCTGTTTTGAAGACCTCTACCAAGGGAGTAACGATCCCCTTCACGCAGGAAAACACCAGACAAGCCCCTGCAACCTGCTTCAAAGTCTTGGATAATTCCCTCAGTCTAGCTCGCTTCACTTTTTCCACGTATTGGAATACTCCCATCAGCTCCTTGCTCACCTTGATGACATAGCCTGACTGCGTCACACAAACAGGCCATAGCTCACCTTATGTGATTTCCATGCCATTTTCGAAGGGATTGATCAGTCAATCAACATCTAGTTTCATGGGTCTCATGAAATTGACCTTTCTTGACGTCATCGGACAGTCAAGTCTTATTCCTTCATTCTGAGGGTGGTGAAGTTTACTTAAATATTTTTACGCGTGAAGAAACGTCTGGCTCTTAGGGGTTTTAACATTTTTTAACAGAATCATATCAGACACGGACTGTCTGATTCCTTCACGGCTTCAAGCTTAACATCATGAACAGTCCAAACCGAAACAGCCAATATCTCACAGTTTCTCAGATCAGTACAGTTAATCATGAAGAATGTCTGCTGGGTTGGTTAGTCCATTTTAAGGGTTGCAGACAGGCATGAACAATCCAAACAGCGCACAACAGTGAATGAATTGTGATTTGATGTTGGATCAGTGAGTCAGCTGTTCAGGCAGAACATATACCTGATCATATGTTTCAAGGCAGTGTTTCTCCCCAGGGGCAGAGGATCGCCTATAGCTAAACTCTCCCTTTGGCTCACTCCCGCAGCAATCACTGTGACTACCTTCGCTTCTGACCGTCAACAGGCTGCAATTGCGACGCTTCCAAATTGCTCGTGGTCCGAAGGAATTGGGAGGTAAATCCCGTGCCCGGCTCATCATTGGACTTGACTTCCAGCACAATTGAGGTTTTAGTGAAGACAATAATTTACTCGCTTGCTGACGACGTGGACTACATTCTAGAGGATATTCTGAGACCTGCAGCAGGGAGTTCAAGTACAAAGGTAAAGTCCTGTCACAGATTTTCAATCCATTTGGCTTATGGTGTACAACTTCAACGCCTCTTGGAGTAAAAGCTGCCGTCTCCAGAGCATAACTCATGGTTATTCCAGATTGACGTGAGTTCCTTCTCCAGTCCTCTAAATTAGTCTCCGAGTTCAGTGTAATAGATTGGAACACTGCTTGTAGGTGGAAGAATATATATGTAGGTTCAATTCTCCAGCAGCTTGCCACCGAAATCTCGAGGATATCGAAGCTTGAACTGGATACCCAGCTCCTCAGATCTCAAGCAGTACCTCCAAAGATGACGCCATAGGTCAGGGTTGCGTGTTCTCAGTTCAAAACCAAGCGTATTGCCTCGAGTTCTTTCCCAGATCCTCCTGCGGATACATGGTGCTGGTTGGTCGTTCCCTTTCACAGGTTGCTCCAACTCAAAGACCTGCATTTCTGTTCTTTCAGGGAGAATTCTCTGTCGGCATCCTCTGCTTGCTGGAGAAATTTCAGTAACAGAGCTTTCGGGGATCGAGGTTTAAACCTAAACGGTACAACAGATGGTGCGTAAAATTGACACCTACTTTCGGTGGAGCAGATACAAAGTCAGGTTCTGACGTAAAATTGACGAGAATTTGACTGACCCAGAACGGTCTCTTTCCTCCACGTGCTTAAAACATCAAATAGTGGTTCCTCGACCAAGCACAGTGACCACAATCGGTGGTCAAAAGCGTTATTAATGTAGTGCATACGCGATTGGAAGTTATGGAATCATTAGCTTGGCTGGCGCTTCAGTGGGCTTCAATTACAAGTAACAAGGGAAATAGAGTTATGAAACAATCAAATGTGTGATTAATACGGCGCATTTCCAAGACCTGCACAACGCTTCGATGAAAGAAGCATAAGTTTTGATTGTGAATGGCGATTTACGAAGCCTTTGAACAGATACGAGTGTCCAACCAATGACTCCTTTGGAGCGAAAAGGTGCACAGATAGGTTGAAATAACCTCCGTCATATCAGGTAGATAGGCCGTCTATAGATCGATGCTAATCAGAAATCGCTCACGATCAAGCAAGCTATGCAATATCTATGTGTACTTTTGTTTGCGTTAATCTCTCCTCTAAAGATAATTCTAGATCCGAAAGAAGAACTTCAGCGACTGGTAGAGGTAGGGAGCTATTGCTCACCGACCTCTCATTCTCCTATCTCCTTCCGAATCTAAAGAATAATGATAAAAGCTACCCTTACCTATCAGGCGCGATTCCAAACTCCCATTTGTCACTCACATTTACTGTGTATGATTTCTCCTGCCGTGAGATATCCTAGCTTCGACACGCTGCACCAACATGAAGAGCACGTGAGGAAAAAGGAGCTCCATGCACGGTAAGTGTACGTCTAGACTACTGTACTTAAAAGTAGGAAGTGAGAAGTGGGTCGTTTGCAAATTAAAGGTGGTAAAGTGGCATGTTGAAATGAGCACACGATTTTTACAGCGAGCAGGGAGACCCAATTCTTCTAGTCTACTTTGTGGGACATAAAGCTGACCCAAGTTATGAGCGGCTGAAGCTTCACGGCCTGAGAGGACTCATTTCCTGGAAGTCCTACAACGACGTCTATCATGCTTGTCAGGAAAATAGAAGTGACATTCTACAGCTGTGTCTGTCTCATTTCCCGAAGGCTTGTGTACTGGAAGAACCTCGTAGACCTTGCATGGGTCTAGACTCGAGGTGAAATTGGAGCAGCAGATCTCGTGACCTTATCATCACGACTGTTGTCAATGAACCTACCCTACATTGAGAACGGCAACCTCTTCTGGATTACTCAAATAAGGGGATAAAAGTACCTGGAGCAACGTGATGTAGTAAAAGTCTTCCATATGCTGCATGACAGCACTGCCATCTCGCATCGCTCTCAACATAGCAATTTCTGTGTCCAGGAGTCTTTGAAGCACCCTCTGCTCGCCTTTCATCTGATTATTTAGGCCAATGTCTAAGTCTTAGGCTCTCGAAGGATGCAAGAATTTTTCAGTGCAGTCCAACAATATTCCAGAATTGCCAACGAGAGGTACTTCCATGGTACACTGCAAACGTCTATTTGTAATCGATATGATATTCACTTCATCCTGGTAAAGGAATCAGAGTATGCACACCAGAACTCCAAACTCACAATATTTTCAAGTATAACATCCGCTGTCGCTTCTCCGATGACATCCCCTTGGTAACCATCATCGAGCAGGTCTGACATCTATGAAAAGCATAACAGGATTGCTTCAGATCTATAAGCAGAGCCACCAACTTAAGTCTCCTAAAGAAAGGAATATGCATGGTGAATAGTTTGAAAAGACAACCAGCCGAGGTTTCGAGCTTATCCCACACCAACCGTTCGAACACAAGACTTCTTTGCATTAGGAGGGCCCATCCATATCAGGAATAAGAAATATACCACGGATGAGTCTTGTGTTGTCGTGAGATAAATCGGTTGGGCTACATGACAATATCCCATGAGCCGGGGGACCGTGGGAACAATGTCCCGATGATTAACTACTCGCCAGCTATCCTTGACCGTCTGGAAGATACCTCGCCAAGAGAAGGATGGAAAAGGGATTAGGGGAACTATAACCATACTTGCTTCACTGACCTCAAGAGGACAATTCTTCTTTGGTGTCTACTAATTCTTTCTAGGAAAGACGAAACTAACTGCTGTGTTGAATCGTGAAGATAAAGAGAGAATAAAAGCGAAAATATTGCACCTTATTATAAGTTTCAGCAAAGTGCCTGTTTCCAACACGAGGAGAACCGTAATTGTACATTGTCACAAAGACATTTCCATCACTAAAATCATCACCCAGACGCAAACATGATACAGTTAGCTTTATATGTCGTCCAGCTGCGGGCATCATTCCACACATGATCGTCACCAGAGAGTTGCAGGGAGTGTTAGAGATCAAGAAGGTAGCGATGATAATGCAAAATCAGAGGGAAAAGAACAGTGTTTGGTGAGCTGTACACACACTAAAACACTTAGGTTTTGAAGATTTCCCCTGTCAGAGGGCTCTGATCTTACCTGGAGATCTTAAAAGATGCCAAGTCTAGGGCAAAAAGGGTTGCTAAGGCCCCTCCAAGACTATGCCCCGTCACGTATATGTGCCAATCGTTTTCTCCATTAGAGTTATTGTTGCTGCCAAACGGTGGATATGGTATTAACTGATTACATTCTGCTAGGAAAACACCAAAATCGTCTTGCAGAAGACGATAAGAAAACCAGCTCAACGGTTCCACTTCGATGATACTACGTCACCTTCTACCGAATTAGCATTTCAATAATGGGTACAGGTAGATGAAAATCAACGGGCACACGCCTATCTCGAATCCCAGAACCGGCATGCATGGAAATTCGTAGCTCGGCTTGCAAGGATGTTTGTACTAGAATACGCTCCAAAAACAATGGCTGTAAACATTACAAATTATACCAGATGAAATAATGTCAGAATTTTACCTGAGGCTAATAGAGGAGCGGACGAGGGAGAGGAGTTTCGCTTTCACAGAATCATAGGCAGTAAGAAAACCTCCATGCACCTGTACCGGAAACACCAATACACCTTTTCAAGGTTAGAGTTTAATGCAGATGACCATGAATTGATCGTAACGTTTAGTATGACTCTTCAATATGTGGAGAAATTTACATTTAGAGGACAGTCGAGAATGATCTCTTACCAGTACTTCTCTCGAGCCGCCTCCATCGACACGTTCAGGATTGAAGCTGCAATATCAATATAGCTGTTATTGAAGTTCCTGCATCCTTTGTTGGAACCCATACAACACATAGTATCCACTAGATTTCATCCACCACTAGAGATTAACATATGCTTCACATTTGGCTGAGAAGTTTCTCCTCAACCGTAGATGTACTCTCAGGAACTTGGGACGTAGAATATCAAGTAAAGTCTTAGAAGTTACGAGAAGTAGTTTTCTTTACCCAGTGGCAAGTAGACTCAAGTCCGTGATTACGTCTTTCCACTTTGTCTGCATACAGTTTGGTGGACAAAGAAGTTAATATCCTAAGAATCGTTGGAGTACAACCGTCAGGTTCAATGTAGAACCAAGACAGGAGATAAATACTCTTGAAACACCGCCTTTTTTGTAGTTATACAATTGCTGACTGTATGCTAGTTATACTATGCTTGAAAGCTTGATACAGACTCTGAAACAACTATGATTCTCTCTCTACCTCTACTGTGAATTACGGGCCCAAACTAGGGACATTTACAAGATGTAATTCACTAAGAGCACCAGTCTCATTGGCTCCAGTCTACCGAACAAGTGCAAATACTTGAAAGAGGATGAGAAAACCGGACCTGTTCTGTTCCTCTGAAGGCAACAACCAACCTCCTGCGCACTTGATCCCTCCAAATCGCAACCTGATCAGAGTGCAACGTAAATGGAGTGAGATTAGAGCAAACAATCTCTTTCCGCATGAACCTCGCCATTTTGTCCTCGGACTACCTAGCGGATGCTATTTTTGACTGATTTGCTGAACGGCTTATTCAGAGAGATAGCACAAAATAGCCACTAGGTGGGATAAGGCAAAAAAGTGTAAACGGAAGACCAAGGAAGGAATTACATGATTCATTCCTTCAGAAGTAAGAGCCGCTCACTTGGGTATCTGTCTTCCCATTTTCCACAAAGCAAATTTTCTTGAAATCTGACTTGACGAGGCTAGCTCCTCCCAAGGTTGTGGCCAGGAGTGCCCAAGCTTCCATTGCACTCTCGGCGGTGCTGAACATTGCAGATTGTGAATCCTCCATCTCTTGGTTTTCTCCAGGAGCAAACCTTTCAGGCAGAGCTCTCTCTGAATAACCGGAATTTTTGGATTCTACTGATTCTAGTGCCATGTCCTCCTCACCAGATGGAGACCCCGTAGACTTGGCAAACATGGCCCAGATTCCAATGAGTTTTTCCGTTTGCTTCCTTAGGTTGTCAACAGATTCTGGTGGTGATAGGCCCTGACGCAGGATAGAATCCAAACCAAACAGGTTTGTGTCTCCTTCAGCCTGAGCCATTTCATTCTTCAAGTTTTCACATTCCTCTAATGTTAGCCCTTGTTTTATATACTCTAATTTTGCCTTCTCTTGAGACGCGAGTCCAATTTTTTTCACATCCTCCCTGAGTTTCCCTGTCTCATCCCTGTCTGCGAGCAAGGCTGACAAATCAAGTCCTAGCGGCTTCAGCTTGTCAGACAAAGCGTCAGCCATTGTCCTCCAATATGCCACGTCGTCATCTTTATCAAGTTCTTCATCCCTAGAGCTTTCTTCACCTTCCGGCCTGTCCTCCGCTCCTTCTGTACGTTTAGTAAACGGTTCCCAAGCGAATCCTCTGTCCTTAGTTCCTTGCGGTCCCAGCCTACTGCTTTCCTCCGCTGGCACAGACGCTTTTGCAGCATTCTCTCCATCTTTGTGTCTTCCTCCGGATGGGCGATAAAAGTTCAAAAGATCCGCAACGCTTATTTGACTTTCTCCAACAACAGACTTGAAAGCTTTCTCTAAAACATCAACTCTGAAAATTCTGGCCAAAGAGAATGAATCCTTTTCGGATTCAATTTGGGAAAAGCTCCTATATTGGACCTGCAACCAAGGGGCTATGAGTTGAACTAAACGGGCAATGCATTCGGCAATTAACAGGGAAAGAATGAGTATAAAATGAGTTGACTTACTGTCATCTTAATGCAGTAACACTACGACCAAGTTCAAGTGAATCAGAATGTTCCCCCTAATGAATGAGACGTTGATCCTGGTTGTCTAAGTATTAATATTGATTGGCAGATAATAGAGACATCTCAAGTACACGCGACAGCTCAAATGAAACTGGAGTTCTGCAAGATGTAAGAATGACACCTGAAAGTTCACGGTTCCGCCTCCACCCATGCCTTCAAGTTCTATTTCCAGGTTATGCGATTTACCTGGAAGAGGATAAATAGGAATACAGAGTTTACTGATACTGTCATGTGTGCATGAAAGAAAGTAATCCCCATCGAGTTGGTAGTGATCAAGCCGACATGGCTACACCGTAGCTACTCGCGAACGGGTGAACTTCCGTTTGTAGCAGTAACTCAAAACTCTTGTTTCTTACTTATTGTTACAGTTTACAACGAAAACGACTCGGAACTATATTCGACTGATTTGGAGCTCGGGTCTTAGTCCGTATGTCACCGGTATGTAAAAGAAGTACCATCACAGAGATTCTCCAAGCTTATAGCTGAATTTCCGAGCCTGCGATGAGCTGTTACAAGATTCGCATCCCAGGCTGCCACCTGCCAAAATCAGCAACTTCATTAGCTGTTAAGTGCACCTACGGCAAAAGTTCAAGTACAGCAATAGACAAGTTTCACTTTGAGAATGATGATTCACTCGGTATCAAAGTCAAGTTGTTAGACTCCAAAACGAACAAGATTATCATCATGTAATTGCGTCGCTCACTTTTAATATCTGATTTGTTGGGTCTTTCACGTTTAGATCCAGTTCTTCATTCCAGACAGGGTCCTTCGTCCTGAAACAAGACAAAGGCTCCCAATTAGATTTAGTTTCACAGGGGTCTAAAGCTTGAGTAGGTTACCAACTATCAATAAGTGACATTTGAAAGACGCTACGTCTTCATATGGAGAGATTATAAACTTTGTATGTAAACATTATATGAAGAGGAGTTCAAGCACGCACAGATCGTTAAACAATGTCAGCAGTGTTGACCAAGAGAAACGGCACACGGTAGGTGCAAACCACTTCTGCAGATTCCAAGTTTTATTTTATATCATTTAGCATGAGACAAAGAGCTTCGATGGATCTTAGATTACCCAAACACAAGATAATTTTTCTGGGAAATGCAGGGAAACGCAGAGAACTGTATAATCCAGTGAAGCAGAATTTATAAATATCCTTGGTGCTGCTAACTTCTTTGCCTGGTTCTTGGACAATCATATCCCATGACATGACAAAATATTTCAGGCCAGAGTAATCGACCTCTTCACCATTGTACTTGTTACTCTTCAAATCTCTAGACACTACTCTGCCATTCTTGCACACCACACCGGTACTGTTAGAGAAACATGAAATGCAGAAACTTACGCCCAAACGGTTTTACTCCGCACTCTGCAGTCCGCTATACGCAAAACAACATAAGGATCACTGGTTCCCTGCAATCGAAGACAACCAGTAGCCTTAGAACCACGCAGCCAACATTGGATTAGCAATAACATTACATCTATGGCAGGTAACCATGTTCACGGTGCTCTGTGATAAAAGACCTCCAGTTTCAAGGACATAGAAGGTATATTTTCTTCAGAGGTGGACTCGGCTTTACATGAACCTATGGTTATATTATTAAGAGGCTCACAGTTCTGGATGGATACATATTTTGACTCGCTACTCAGAGAGAAAATCGAGAGAATCGCAAGCAAGAGTTCCAGAACATAACTTACCCAGAGATCTAGGCCAGGAAAGTTGGAACCATTTTTAAGTTTGACGCAAAGTTGACCATCATATAATTCCTGAACATACTCCCTGCAAAATGGTTCAGCGTTTGAGTGACTTTACCATCATGAGGCATACAAGCCAACACTAAAAGATGATGTAGTCACTATCCGTCAGACGGGTAATAATGTTGTTTACAACCCTGCGAGGTCTCTAAGGACTGCACCCATAATTGAGAAGATGGGATCCCTCAGATCAGGTGAGGAATTCGCATGTAATAGCCGCAAATAATTCTATACAAACCAATTTCATCAAACTAGTTCGTCTAATGCAAATGTGAACTGCAACAAAGTGTTAGCATGACTTGAATTCTATGATAAGATCCAGAGGAGAGCGAAAAGTTCCTGAGGATAGGATCTGACAATGTACAAGGAAGGACCACAAATGTTTAGAGAGGATTTTACTTGGAGAGATAAGTTGTTTCACAGTCCTCATTATCCATCTCACGCACACCTTCATCTTTCTGCAAAACATCTAGATACATAAATTTCTGGGCGGATTGAAGACATGTAGTCAGAAACAGATTCTAAAACCCATCTACAGAATTATCCAATTTCAGAGCATAACAAATGCGCTTGCAGTACTCTACACACATTTCGGGCTAAACTAAACGATCCCCACTTCACATTTGTCTAAGTGTTACACAGAAACGACAGAACAACTCTTTACCGGAGGTGAATTGTAGGATTCAAAGGCGAAACCTGCCAATAGTACAGCCAAATCCAAATTGAAAGGGGGACGAGGCTCTTCTGTTCGGTCATCGACATAATTGCTATATTCTCTCTTTGAAAATCTGGGTTTCTCCACTCTAATCTTTGAACTCGTTCTCCACCATCGCTGAGCATTCCTCACTCCTGATATTCCCAATCTTTCGCTGCTTAAAATTGTGACCCGCCCAGAACCCACAGTACAGAATGAATAACACGCATGTAAGAAGAAATGGTTATGATTATTTCCCACTCCGGAGTGCAAGCTTCCCAGTGGAGTGATGGCTGCACCAGCAGATGCCATCTCCATTCACTTCTTCCTTCCTCCAAAATATATCGGATCAGACCAAAACCGACACACAACCGCTGGCTGTTCCAACAGCAGGTGGCTTATGTGGAATGAGTTCTAAACACCCAAGTGCACTTTTCACCTTTGCCCGAACTGTATTCCATCAGATACAGACAAGACGATTCAGAACTTAAGATCTGCAGGAACGATGCGTAAGAAGTGAGAAGGAACGAAGTGCCTCTGCACAACTCGACCGAACTCTGGTGAGACTTGTATCGTTTACATTCTCTCTGCCATGCTCGGCAACACAATCTCTACTTCCCATACGTTATAAATAGTAGCATGCTCCGGGTACAGACAATCATTCCTCAGTTTCCTGCACATCATAATTTGTAATCTAATCAACGGTGCAAGTGTCACCCCAAACTAGAATCATATCCAGAGTCTCCTGGCAGTTGGTTGGTGTAAAATCAAGTTGCTTCCTCTGCCTGCTTTGCCCACCAGGACTTTCTGATCTTTCCGGAATTTCCATCGCTATACATATATACACTGAACTACTGTAGCGCTCTAACAGAGCTCTGATCTTCCAAACATCGAATCTTTTCCGGGTTGATACACTGACTTTTGGTATCCAGTTTCAAAAGAGGCCTTATTATTGTATGACATGCGCTGAAAGCCACTGAGTTTTCGTGCTAGCACTGAGTTGGAATTATGAGCTCTGCCCACCGAAAATTCCCCGCTACTTGCATGAGATCCTGTTTACAATCCTAATGTTAAGGCTTAAAATACCTGTCCAACTTGGAAAACGATTTTATCACTACTTTTGCTCTCAGCCTTCCCATGTGGGTAATAACACTGCCAATTGTTTGGCTTTCTGAAGGCAGTACTTGGACCTTATTTGAGAGATGAAGAGTAAGAAGACGTGCACTTGAAGTGTCCCAAATAGCAGCACCGCGAGGTACCAGCTGATCATTTGAGTTATCCGTATCACATAAGTGAACGGAAGGTAGTTTTATCAAAAGTGGGATATACATCTGCCACTATTTGATGTTGATTTTATACAGTCTATGACTGCTTGCACGATGAATGGTAAATCCAGTAGTAGATAACTCAAGGCCCCTCCTGGAACTTGTGTAGAGAAAGGAGAGCAGGGGAGAGAAAGGCTTTATCGCTTCTTGGGTGGCCGAACTTTGGCCTTTTCGCGTCTGTCATAAAGTAATTCGACTTTCCAAACAAATTCATAAATAAGAGAAATTCTGCTCTGCCGGCATGTTCAATTGCTCTTTGTTCTGTAGATCTATGACGCGATTTTGAGCTTCCAAGTCATTGGTCGGTTTTGTAAAGCCTCGGTGAAGTACCATGTGAGAAGAACCAGACTACTGCTTCCAAACAGAGTGATGAGTCACATACGTATCAAACACCATTCACACATCTTCCGCAGGAAGTGTTACTGGAGAAAGAGCTAGAAAGGAAGTTAACCGGCGAAATGAAGTGTTACTAAAGTAGGAAGCTTCAGTACCAGAGTTGTGTTAAGATGCACGGTATAAAAGTAAAGAGCCCTCGGAATATAAAGCATGTAAAAAATTGGTTGCAGTGACCTGGTACTTAACTCAGCGTGAGGAGGAATTAATGTCCAAAATATTTTTATTTCTCGTTTCTATATATAACCTGATAAGTACGAAAGCTCTTCATATAATCTTGAGAAATGATATTGACATTTCACTCAACCGTCTGCATTTCAGCAAAATCTTGTTTGACTCATGAGGGACTACGTTCAAATCTGTCTGGAGTTTGAACACTCCTAAACTAGTTGGCATTTAAAGAAACTCCCTTGGATCAGTGACAAAACCAGTGAGTGCAGACGCTGCTGCCGTGAAGGGAGATGCCAAGTAGACTTGACCTTCTTTGTGTCCCATTCTTCCAGGGAAGTTACGATTGGTCGTCGATACGCAAACCTGATCCACAAGAGACTGTTTAGTAACCAGAGTACAAACTCACATTACACTAGCACTCAGGTGCATCAGTACGTAACTTGTACCCAGTAGCTTACATCCCAACAGTTTTGAGGTACTTTATATGCTTTGGATTAGAAGACCGTACCTGAGGTTCGTTCAAACGTGCATATGTATCTCGTGGGCCACCTAAGCATGCTCCACAAGATGGTGAAGTTGGTGTATCACATCCAGCTGCCTCGAACACTTCTGCAGCGGTCTTATCTGACCCGGGTACTTTCAGAGTGTACAAATCCATCCACACCTGTTTGCAGAGAAACCAACCATTCCACGTTCACACCTCACCAACTCAGGGAGCAAGTAATCATATACCCGACCTTATTTCTCTTTACGCTACGTTTGCCTGGAGTGTGAGCAACTACTACAGATATAATGCCAAATGAGCGACTCGTGCAGGAATTAAATCGTTGTAACTTCCGTTAAAACGAATGGACGATACTCCACTGACCTTCTGCGTAGCCGGAACAAGGAATGTCGGTACTTTCACTTTGTCACCCTGCTCCAGCCGGAAAAGTCGTGTTAGTGCCGAATCCGACTGAGTGTACACTTTGCTGCTTCGACTCTTTTCTCGAAAAGTAAAAACAAGAGATATCGAACCTGTCGTCCAGCTTTTCACTTGAGTTGAGCATTATGACAATCAGGACGGTATAACATTCTATACGTACCGAAGCATGCAAAAGCTTGGCCGCAGCCATGAAATCTTCTGTTTTCCCGCCGGTGCAAGATCCGATATAAACCCTGTCGATTTTCACATCTTTCGACTCGCGCGCTGTACCACGGTTATCTGGTGAATGTGGCTGCAAGAAAAATCATGCAACGATAAATCCTCGAGTACGATTGTTTATTGTGTTTGGTTCATAGCAGATTTGTCTGCTTACTTTTACGTTTCTCCGGTTCGTAAGCGATACATAATGTAGCATCGATTATACAAAATCAGCTATTGACAAGCACATTGAGTGTTGATTCTCATCAGACGACTGTGGACTTGGGTCTTGTATAACTTCTGGGATCTACTGGATTCATATTCCTTTAGTTGTACAACGTACTTGAAATGAATTCACAGGACAATGTCAGGGGAAGGGTACCTTCGCCACGAGTGGCTCAAGCTTCGTAACATCAAACACGTACTCTTCCAAATAGCTGCGCACATATATCACGAAGTCAGCTACAAGATCATAGAAGAGGCTACCAAACAACTTCCAAACCTGTGCGAGGGATGCAAGTTTACATTAGTGATCTAAGTCCTGAAATCTAATATTAACAACGAAAAACCTCCGCTCAATGCGCGCTTATACAGAGCGACCCACAGCAGGGCCTACGCGGGACTACTAAAAGGTGATGCACAAATAAAAGCATTATTTCCACACCTTGCGGATGCATCGCTGTAGACAGGCTCGTAAGAAACGGTGGTCTTTCCCTACGGAGAACAGGAATATAAAGAGCAGTTAGTCAGGACCCTAACCAGTCTATAAGCAAAAGTAAAGTAATATACTAAGCACTCACAATCTCTTTCACGAAGACGTCAGAAATTTATTTACCACCAACGTCTTATAAAGCCGAACTTACCTCAAGATATTGGAAAGTCACTTTATCTGCTGCGACTACCCCATTCTTGCCTCCGGCTTCTACTACCATGTTGCATAACGTCATTCTATCCTCCATCTGTAAGTGTTTAATAAGTTAGCACTCAATGCTATATCTTTAAACCTCTCCACTATTACTTCTCTACATTATTACACTCCATTACATTCTCAAAGTCAGATGTTCTTCTCTGGTTAGGTGAAAACGTTCGGTCTTTCTCAACTTTGTAGCTTCTACTTCCAAATACACGAGTAATGGTTGCAGAAACCGTTCGCAGAACGGTTCCCTGAACGGGGGAACCAAACCCACTTAGGACAGAACCGATGCAAACTGGAGACTTGCACATGAAAGCAAGTAGATGCATACAAAAACGGATGCAACCCGAGGCATGCTGATATAAGCAAGTGAATACATGCAAGGTTAAGCAAGAAAAAGTTGACAAAAAACACATGAGCGAAATCGATCCAAAGCAGAAGCAAATTGGATAATAATACTTGAGGATAAGATAGCATTTAATATCTACAGCATGTTATGAAAGGAGTGTGCCTTCCCGAGTAAAACCAGAGGATGCAAGCAAAGGAAACCATTGAGCAAGTAGGAAGATGGTTCCAATATATTACAGGTACAACACAACCTGACGGCAGAATATACGCGGAACATAATAGGCTAACGATGACGGCATGGACGGACGGAGATTCTACTTTCAATTGTTTTAGAAAGAAATTGTTGAGGCAGTTAACCAAAGAACAGAAAGAGTCTTGAGTGCGAGTTGTGAGCCATGTTGCGTAAATAATCTAGTACCATACCCACGTCTAACCAGACTGACTCGGACATTTGATACTAACATTGTAGAATCTTTATAACTGTCAGTTACATAGAGGAGTAAGCATACGTATGTATGCATACAGGGGTTAGTACCATGGTGTCTTAGATGATTATCTAAGTCGTGTTGAATGTGTACCTGCAGTAGAGCGTGAGCCCGAGCATAGTGTAACCTTGAGGACAAAGCGTAACCCTTTGACATTATCATAATGTTAGGGTGTTGGACATAAACAGCATAACTCTCAAAACGAGAATCATTTGACGCCCCAGGGCTATAAAGTCGGAGGGCAGGGATTAATCCCTGCATTCTCTACGTCAGCATGAGCCCGTCAACACTATTAAACACAAAAAGGAAGTAGCAGTCTTCCATAGTAAGCCACACTCACGAGCTCGTTAGTATATTCGTGGTCCCAAGTAACTGGATGCAAATACCAGTACCACTCATCCCGAGTTTTGGTACTTTTTGCTCCTGACTGCAAACCCGGGTCTTCCTGAAAGTGCTGCTCACTAAATAAGGAAATATGCGGGGTAGGAAGGCCGCTATTAGTTGTAGACTGCCAATGACATACCGAAAGCAGTCCATAGGCATTATGAGGGTTGAGCAAGAGTAACCTGAATATCACTGGTAGGTTGAGACCTGAAAAACATACCTTTTACATATCTGTAGGTTGAAGCATATAATCGAGAAGAAGAATATAGATGGCAGCTAGCATGCGTAGAACATAGACTGCAAGATAATCAGAGCGATTCTCACAGAAGAAGAAGAAGGGTAATTAAGCAGAAGCAAGCGCATAATTCAAAGAGCAGTGATCCAGACTCAAGAGGAACCATAGAAGGCAATGGATGTTAGTGACACCGAAAAGCATTCCTTAAATAGTAAATCAGGCAAACTGAAGAACTGTTAGTGGACGAGTGGGGATCGCATCTTATGACGTGGTAACCAATACATACCCTGGAAAACGATTCATTGTAGTGCCATGCTAACGAGAGTTGTGACCAAATTTGAGGAATGGGAGGAGAAGCCGTTCGGAGAACGGGGGATCCAAAATCCACTAAGTAAGGAAACGAGAGCGTGCATATGAAGTGCATATGACATGCAAGCATGTCCGTATGCAAATAGAATTGAAATGGATCTAAGTAAGGAAATACATAACTAAAACTAAGCGTAAGTGATAGAAAGCACGAACGAAAATTTTATACATTCATAAGTAGCCCCTATTGTGAACTAGTATACATCATGGAAGGAAAACCAAGAGACTACAGCGACAGCAACAGCAACAGATTAAGCATCTGAAATTGAAAACAGAGGAGGATCATCGAGCGAGTAGGAAGGTCCAATCGCAAGAAAAGGAGAAACATAGAGCGAGTAGCTTTCGTGAAGTGGAGTGGAGTGGGGCGAAGCAGGAGAGGAGTGGATGGTATCTTGGCTGGGTTGGAGCGGAGTGTGAGAGACTGGATTGTGTATACCAACATGTTCTATGAGTGCATGAGTCCTTAAACACTGAACACTGAAGGAAGCAGACAAGCTGTCATACTAAGCCTGCACGAAAGCACTACCAACTTCATCAGTGCCTAACGCAGTGCCGAACTAGCTGGATGAATGCCAGTACCCCTCTTCCCGAGTTCCTGTTTCAAAGCTCATGAGTGTCAAGGCAGAAGCCATATTTGAGAGTCGTGTGCAAAACCCATTACGTGATCCCGGTTTCACACCCACGTGAAGTTGTCAGCCATACATCTATGCGTGCTTTTTGCAATACTTCCCACTCTCCAATCTGGAAGGACATAGACTTTGTTACACAATATGACCCTCTTTGCGCAGGCATTTCATGGGATTACAGTGTCTGTAAGTACCGTCATATTGTCGACAGCAGAACCGCAAAATTCCATTGCCTTGTAAGTTGCTCCTGCAACACTAATCTCCCCGATAATCTGAACATGGTGAAAGTACAGAGGAAACAAATGACAAAGGCGGGGGAGACGAACCACGGAGCTGGAAAGAGAGCAAACACTGTAGCCCGAAAAAATCTTCTAACTAAGTAAGGTGTTCTTACCTGCAGAATAAGATCCTTCGCCATTAAATACTTTGGCATCTCTCCTTCCAGCCTGAATCTTAAAGTGAGAGGAACCTGTTCACGTGATTGGTCCAAATCTCAGATACATCACCGCAATGAACAAAGAGTACATTTTGTAGAAATTGAACCATCATACGGCAGTCATAGTAGTCAACAATCCCTAAATCAAAGATAACAAGAAAATAAGAAGCCTGTCAATGGATATTCTCATTGCAATCCGGTTGGAAATAAGAGGCCTATCTGACAATAATGATTACCTTGACTAAAAGCTTGCCGGTCCCAAAGATGAATCCAGCATCGGTATTTCCAATACCAGTGGCAAACTGACCGAAAGCGCCTGCATTGCACGTATGCGAATCTGTGCCAAAAAGAACCTGCAGCAGATATCATGGGCTGAGGTCACTGAAATATAAAGCTAAAATCACGACGATAAAGCTAAGACACGCCATGGAGAAATGACTTCCAGATGTCAAGAACCAAGAAAGTGAAGTGCCCGTTCTACAGAGAAGTCCAAGGCTCCAAATGCTCACCTCTCCAGGACGACAGTGCCCTTCTTGCGCAAGTGCTACGTGGCACACACCTTTATAATCGGGATTAGCCTGCGTTCAAGAACACGCACGGGAAAAATGCATGCATAAAATCAGTACTGATTGCAACACTAGGCGAGGCCACATCCATTGACAATTCAACATCTTGAATACTCCAAGACTCCTATATTTGAGCACTCCAAGAGAATAATTAGATGTAAAGAGTTCTCAGGTGTACAACGGAAGAAAATGCGAAAATATGCGTACCCTGAAATTGCTTTTATCTGTGATGTCGTAAAAGTATTTGATATTTTGTTCCAAAGCAAATTCCCTAAGTATGTCTACATTTCTGTTCGCTCGTTCGTCCGCTGTGAATATGTAGTGATCAGGAATAAGAATAATTTTCTCCCGGTCCCAAACCTACAACAAAGTAGCTCCCACCTTTAATAAAAAGGCTTAAAAGGAGTGACCAAGCAAACATTTAAACGTTCCATTCATGAAGCGGACTGTTGAAGTACACCGTTCACTGCAATTACTCTAGTCCACAGTATTCATGAGAAAGACTTTTAGTCAAGTCACGTTAACGCATGTTAGGCTGCATTATATTACATTATATGAAGCAAGTGAAAAGTGATATCATACGTACTAATATGGTCAGCAATAATTGTGTTCCACATTGATTATAATTCCATACAAATTACAATCTATGCATTTGCTTGTAGATAGAGACAGTCCGCCAATTTCTATTACCTTGGCATCTTCACCGAACTCTCTTTTGAAGATACCGATAGTACCCGGCCCACATACGTCATGGGTCATCAGTGTGTCAACGTTCACCCAAACATTTTCACCAGGAGCAAGCCTCTCCTTGTTTGAAGCTCTCGCCAAAATCTTCTCAGTCATAGTCATAGCGTTTTTTACCTACATTGCCAATTATTTGCAATGAAGTTCCGGATTCCATATTGAAATAATAAGCTCAAATGACGATTCAAAATCTTCAGCGCAAAGAACACAATACCCAGGCAAGTATGACTGCGGATGCCCAGGAAAACTGACGATCAAAGCAGAGAGATTCTACAGTCAGAAACGTACCGAGCCAGTGGCAGAAGGTGCTCGTTGTTGCGGCTGTGGCGGTGCCATAACAGCTTGAATATTGCGACCGCAGCTTCGTTTTGGTGAGACATTTACCATAAACGGCAACGCACCAACTGAACCTCGCTGCAGAAGCTGTGACGGAGCCATAACCCCTGTTGTGAAACTAGTAGTCAGAGCGCACCCCTGCGCCATGATGCCAATCCTTTAAGCAGTGCAAGAAACCTGTGCAGCACATAGATATGCAGCAATTAGCATCACTATAACACGTTCCCAACATTAAACCTTTGACATTTGAACCCATGCAGAGATCTAACCAAAACCACCATTCGTTCCTTCTCTTCTCAATTTGCCATAAAATCAGCCTCTATCCACAACGGCTCGTTGCAGGAGAACATCCTCTTTCCAATTCAACGCACACACACACACTGCGATCCCAGAGCTTTCCTTCCTCTCACTTCAAATTCCACCTTCCTCAAATCTGTGTCCTGGTGCTAGCAAACAATTACCTGCGTCTCTTGACCACATTACCTGCTTACTACCCCTGGACGCGAACAAGCCATCTGCAACTCCCAGATTTAATCAGAAATTTGAAAAGCTACAGATCTTCTACATTCAATCCAACCTAGCTCAGCTTCATCCTCTCCAGATCCTATGGCGACAATTGCAGAAGTCTCTAAACCACAATGCCCGCGAGTAACCCACATCCCCGAGCTTTGAACCAAACAATTCAACACGTACAGCTCTTCTAGCTTCAATTAAACCCCCACTCAAATCCAAACTATTACGATCCTAACTCCCAACGCAGACGAGTAGCGCCACCAAAGGAAACGTGGAAACACGAGCTCACCCGTGTGATTGATTCTATGGCGAAATAATCTCGGGAAGACAGTTGTACTTTAGTTCCACACATCAAAGAACCTAGTGCTGATTCTACACACCCACCTTTCTCAACTCGACGTCCCTGTAGATCAGTACACCCGAGGCGTCGACCACCACCTCATAAACATGAACTGCAGAAGATACGTGGAGGCCAAGAAACTACTCTTCCCCTCAGGAAGGGGTTCTACTCAGGAAACAGTCGTAGTGCAATCCCCCATGTAGTGAATGCGTCGGGTCTTTCCTTTCCTTTCAGTGCATCCGGATGATCGAAGGGATCATCCGGATGCCTTTTCAGTGCCTTTGTCTGATCTGGTTCCACGGACAGTACTATATACACCACAAGCTTTATCCACGAGCACATCGTCTAAAACCCCACCACGTTAGTGGGCCTTTCTCTTGGAGTTTTGTAGCCTTTCTAGAACTTATTGTATGTGGATGATGACGCCATTTCGGAGGTGCTGCGTCTCATGACAAGTAACGTTGAAAAGTTGTACAACATGGGTTTTAATTGCAGAATTGCTTCCTCCCATGAAAGTCACCCTTAAAAACACTTGTACAATTGGCGTTCTACCATGAGTGACAACATCCCATGAAGAATTCCAAGTTGGAATTGAGCACTAAGGTATTACGTGCGGTATCTCGAGAACATTTAAGGGTAGACAAATGTTATTTTTATGAATCCGCAACCATATCCCATGCGCCTAATTCAACATTAAACAAGAAGTGTGCCTGACCCAAGAGGTTATGAATGGATTTTGACATCCATTTAGGAGATTCCGGGTGCTTTTCTTTCTTATTTGTTGCTATTCTTCATGAGTCTTGCGTATAAAGTTATACATAAGATCGTTATCTTGATAAGAGCAAATTTAAGATAGGATTGAAACCTTATTAAGACATGTGAATTGAGTACTGTATACTTAGACTAAAAGGAGATTAGTTAATGAAAGCATAAATTGAATGAGGAAGTGAACGAACATCTAAAAAGAAGCGAGTATTTGAACGATTATACGTATGGTGTTGTTTATTTCACTTCGTTTGGTGTTCTAATTTCGTCAAAGCCTACTTCAAGCTGAATACGGCATAGCGGACTAGAAGGTGAAGATCTTATTAAAATAGCATTATGTTTAAATTTCAAATAATATGGATTATCCTTGGCAAGAAGATATATCAAAAAGCTCGTTATTTGGTTAGTAGGAAAAAGATTTCCCTTGAAACAATGTTGTACGACATACTTATAAAAGTGGAGGTAGAAATCTCCAAGAGGAAGACTCGGACTTTTTGTGAAATCAACTTCAAAGATAATAAATGTAATTGTTTGTACTTTGATTTTCATTGGATGTACACCAGCTTTTTACCATATGCTAATAATGTGTCCGCTCGTTCTAGTACGTAGAGCAATCAATAACAATGCAATACATTACATACTTCAGAAATTGAAGAAGATCATAAGAAAATAGAGATCTATGGAGGATTATACGAAGCCCACCAACACTCAAGTCCCATTACGCGAAGAGACAATACAAGAATAAACGTCAAATAAAGGATATCAAGATTTCTTGAGGAGTTAAAGTTATTTTCTTCCTATGAGAATAATCTATTATGGTTCTTGAAGCTCAAGAAAGCTATAAGAGACAAGAATTACTAATAGGGTTTTATTCCAAAAAGGGTTCTAGACTTGCTATTTCTAATCATCATAATCATGCAAAATTGTAGAATAAGTTCACTAAATCAGAAGAAGTAGTTAACTAACATAAATTGAGATATTTTTAGCATTATGTTGCAATTCAAAAAAGAGTAAAGTTGGAGAGGTTACAAGGGAAAATTTCAGCAAAGTACAAATGTGGAGTTCTTTTTTATAAACCTAAATCATGATTAAATTACAATAACACTAGCTTGGATTAAGATATAATCTAGGATATTAGATCTTCTTTTGTTATTTCTTTGTTAGATGGATATATAATGCTCAAATTATGATAGCATATTACAATTTACCACACAAATAAATGACAATAATCTTCTAACCATTATTGGATATAGTCCATAAATATATAATTCTAGGAAGATAAATATTTTATAAGAAAAAATGACATTTTTATTTTTTTGAATTATTGATTAAATTTTTTAAGATTTTATATATGGTTTAAAACCACTTAAAAATATGATAACTCTCTCATCTTGCTTCAATGTACATCTGAATCTATAAGTGATCTGATAATCTAGTGATGCTCAAGTGAACTCATGAAAAACTTCTCCTACAAAAAACTAAGGTAAAGTAAGGATTTGAAAATTCAAGGGTAGGACATTTATTCAATCTGATCAAACAAGTCTATAATAATATGGAGAGGTGAAGCTATACATTGGCGTAAAAGACAAATCAAAGTATTAAAGGAAATTAGCAATCTAGTATCATGCTAAGGCAAAATAATATGCATGAGTAGTTACGGCAAATGCTAGACTAAATATAAGTTCTAGGAAGTTGTCACAATCAACTAAGAAAATGTAGTAAATTCAAGAGCTCACACTTATCAAATTAATTTATTCAAGTTTAATTTATGAATTTACTTTCAAGTCAATGATATTTTGAGAATTCAATTGAATTTACTTTCAAGAGAATGAAATTTTAATTTCTAGATTTTGAAGTTCTATCTATTCACATGGAAGTTGATGAGCTAATTACTAAAGGTAGTTACTAGATTATAATTTAAAGAATTTAGGATTCTATATATTTAGAGGCAAAATCCATAAAATGTGGAATAATGTAGAAGATTCTATTCATAGAGGTTTTGTAAATTTCAAGTAATTGTATTGGTACTTGAAAGTTCTTTGAATCTAGTAGGCTTATATCATAACAAAAACAAATATCAAATGTAAAAATTTAAATGAATGAAAGATAATCGGTAAGAATTTTAGTAGGATTGAAAATGTTTTATGATTTTGGAATCCAAAGTCGTATGGTTTGATGATCTATGACAACCTCAATAATAAAGTTAAGTATAAATCTATAAATATTGTGAAACTGCAATGATTATATTTTGTGAATATTATTAGCTTTTTCCATCTATATCCATTTAAGTAATTGTGGTGGTATTGGAAATTTCTTTGAATTCTATATCAAATGCAAAAAGTTCATACAAAATAAAGCACATATAAAGAAGTTGTGGCAAAAGGAAAATAACCAATAAAAATTTTATTTGGGTAATGAAAAAACATAGTCTACTTGTGTTTATTAGTTTGTAACATGCTCCACATTTCTAATCAATTCTCAAGGCAAAAGAAACATGCTCCACCTTTCTAATCAAATCTCAAGACAAAAGAAATAACTATATAGATAAATCTATTAAACATGTTAGGAAGTGATAAAGTAAAGGAAGTTATAAGTAAAAGAAATTTTCACGACCCACTTTATTATGAACACCTTTTTTTTCTTTTTCTTTTTGTAAATAGTCCAAACTAGACATTTGGGAGTGTTATTTGCAAGAAGTGTGGATTTATAGAAGTTTGTACTCTTGCAATACATATATGTAGGGTGCCGAAACAATGATGGGTGATGAATGACTAACCATGGCCAGCGAATAAGAATGAGACCAGACTCATTTGGTAATCGGATCCAATTTTTTCCGTTCCATAGAACTTACGAAGAGGCTTCCCCAACAAAATGAACCACTTTGATACAAGGAAGCCACAATGCCACAAGGTTCTATGGAACAAAGTGGGGCCATGATGAATTTCTGACAAATACAAGGCTCCACCAATTTTTGTTGCCATTTCAAGATCACACAAACAGACAAGAATGCCGCCAAAGAACCATTACTAACTATTTTGTGCCCGGTCTCATGCATGCAACAAAAGATCATGACACTTCACCAACCATTGTCATGGAATAAGGATGGACCTCACCCTATCAGGACTATAAATAGTCCAACTCCACCCCACAAGTCAAAACTTTCTGCAATTTCACTTTTCACTTTTCCTCTTCTTGCATTTCTCTCTTTATGACCATCATGTCTTATGACATTGCACAAACAGTTTTTGGCACGGATTGTCAAATTTTTTCAATATTATCAAGAGCATAGGATGCAAAACCATAAAATAGAGTAGAAATCACACTACTGCACAAATTGGAATATTCAACCATGAAGGAATAAACTTTTGAGAGAGGAATCAAAGTAAAGAGAGGAAAGGTGGTAGACATCTTGAGCAAACCACTAGAGATTTCTAAATGTGGACTATATTGCTAGAACAACTACATCAAAAGGAGGAGAATGGACTTCTTGTTGTGGGATTGAGGTCCCACGGATGGAGCCATGTTACAAGAAATTCATGACAATATTGAAAACTTGAGTAGGAAGTCCTTACAAGGATGTCCTACAATGTGGACAGAGGACCATTGGTAGTGAGTGTTGGATGCAAATTGCTCCCCGTTTGGGAAAATTCATATTGATACCTTGCATAGTCTACCCAACAGATGATTTAAGTAGAGGATGGATTATTTGTTTGTTGGAGGAATCCATGAACGGGTTCAAAATTGAAGACATGAAAGACCCACTCATTGCATGGTCACAAAAATTATAATGCAATTGTTTCATTTCAAGCAAACATGTCATATCAACCAGAACCTATAACACCCATTTGTGCATGTATGTGCTATTGTGATATTTAATTTGTTATTATAAGTACTTGAGAGATATTATTTATATAGAGATAAAAGATGGTTCTAACAATAGTCATGATAAGCTAAATTTAGTCATAGCTAAGATAGAGGGGACCTTTCTTTAGAGGAAGTGGAAAAGATGAGCATCACTATTTTGGATTCTAGTGTGTTGACTTGGTATTATTCCTAGGTGTTTGGCTTTGAGGAAAGATTTGGGAACTCTTGGACCTACAAGCCTTTTTGTTTCAAATTCTTCTATAGTCCAAGGATAGCCCATATGAAGGAATCCTTGACTTAGTAGCTGGGTCAAGATAAGATCACATGCTTAGGAGAATATTCCCATGAGTATGGATATTCTTTTAGCTTTTTGACTTTATTTGACTTTTAGCCTAATAACTTGAGTTACTCCAATAATTAGTAACTTTGGTATGTAACTATTTCACAAGTATATAAAGTAGAGGTGAGGAGGTACTCAATATCCTTTCATTTACAACTATCTTTCTCTCATTGAGTTCTCTGGTGAGCAATGGTTTGAGTCTTGGAAAATTAGCCTTGGAGAAGTATGATGGAGCTGGTGTTCTTTGTCTTCTTGGTCCATGGTGTGCTACCATAATAACCATCAGAGATTCATCTTGAGTGAGAGACAAGCTGGCTCATATTTTTGGTTCCATGGCTAGGACCTCTCTAAAAAGAAAGATAATGTTTTGTGTACAATTTGACATTAGACAGAAGGAGGCTATGAGAACTCACTTGGAGAGAACATTAGGGGAGGAGAGTGCTGAACTTATGTTAGAGAACTTGGACCCATTTCTACACCATGTAGTTCATTATGATATCTTTGAGGTGATTTTGTACTGTGAGCCGGCCGGCCTCTCACTTAGGATGAACCTCTAATGGCTATTATGGTAGTGTATCATGGACTAAGAAGGCAAAGAACCCCAACTCTATCATACTCCTCCAAGGCTAACACTCCAAGACTAAATACATTGCTCATTAGAGAACTCAATGATAGAGAGATAGTTGCAAATGAAAGGATGATGAGTATCTCCTCACCCCTTGTTTATATACTTGTGAAATAGTTACGCACTAAAGTTACTATTTACCATAGTAATTCAAGTTACTAGGCTAAAAGTCAAGTAAAGTAAAAAGATATAAAGGAATATCCATCCACATGGGCATATTCCACTAAGCTTATGATCTTATCTTGACCCAACTACTAAGTCAAGGATTCCTTCACATGGGCTATCCTTGGACTATAAAAGAATCCAAAACAAAAAGGCTTACGGGCCCAAGAGTTCTCAACTCTTTCCTCAAAGCCAAACACCTAGGAATAATACCAAGTCAATACATTAGAATCCAAAATAGTGGTGCTCATCTTTTCCACTTCCTCTAAAGTAAGGTCCTCACTATCTTAATTATGACTAACTTTAGCTAATCATGACTAATGTAGAAACATCCTTTATCTCTATATAAATAATATCTCTCAAGTATTTGTTATACCAAGCTAAATATCATAATATCACAACACAAATGGGTGTAACAGTACATCTTGTTCACATGAGAGAGATTGTGTGAGGTATATTGTAGATTTTGGGGATTATGATGATTTTGGGCAAAATCTCAAGTTTTGTATCTAGACTTGAAATTTCTACACACAATAACTTGGGTTATTCTCTAGTGAGAATATTTGAAATTACTATGAGAGCTAGTACACACATTGAGCTAGAATTTTTGAAAGTTGATAGGATAAACTGCTCCCATAATTGCATGCTCTTTACAAATTTTTATAGAGTCTACCATGTTTTTAATTTTCAATGGATTATTTTGAAACTTTCCAAGAAAATTTAGTGCCTTATATTCTACCTTTTGGCTAAAAAATTAGTGCGAGATCATTCATGCGCAAGAAGTGATGAGTTTTTAAAGTGAAGGGGGTGGTTTTCAAACCAAATCTGAAATATATCTACTGAATAGAAAGGTGTCTAGGCCAAATGGCTCAATGAAAGATCTGGAAGTTTGCAAGGATGGACACGTTGAGGTTTTGATCAAATGTGAAAAATTTGAGAGGTCTATGATATACCAATTGAGAGATTTGAGTGACATTGTGAGGAGGGGTCAATTCTATAGAGTTGAGATCTCATGCATGAGGAGTGTGAGAGTAACAAAATGCATGTTTAAGTGTTTAGACTCATCTAGGGAACATGGAGGATCATAAAGAGTGGGAATTGAGGCTATTGAAGGTTCCCCAAGGGTTTGAGGTGATTGTAGAGGTGGATTTGAAGAAAAGAGAGTTTAGAATAAAATTTGAATATTGTGTTGAGAGGATCCAAAAACATACACCACTTGGAGGAAAGAGTGAGTCTATGTGGAAAGAAGGTACATAAGGCAAGTTCATGTCTTTGGCTTTGGAATGGTAATTGCCACCATCTTCTCATGCCTAATGTTGGCAAACTGATCATCTCCTTCTCAAATCAACACCATATAATGTCTTTCATCAACATCAACATCTTGACAAAGATCTGAGTGGAAATGTAACACCATCATCTTCTTCTCTTCCAAGTTGAGAAAATTCAACCCCAAACAGAGATGTACCATGAAGGTTACAAAGTAATGTAGTGGTATATTCATTCTCCAACTTAAAATCATCTACCTTGTTATAATACCAAGAGCTAGCCATATGATCTAGACGTGAAATTCAGTTTGGTAACATCTGGAATGATGTTATACATGATGGTCAAAATAGATCAAATAGAAGTATCACCAAAGGAGTACTCTACTAATAGGGCAAAAATAAAAATAGACTTGAAAACCTTAGAACCAATAGCTAAACATATAATTTAAAGGTGAGAATTGGTTTAGTATCATCTAGAAGGATGTTACACATGATGGACTAAACAGATCAGAAATAGGTATTGCCAAAAGGGGACTTCTACTAATAGAGTAGGAACCAAAATATGCCTGAAATCTTTGAAGGCAATTTCAAATGCCTAAATTTTGAATGAATTAGGCCTTGAAAATGTGAAAATTACTCTCTCCCAATGGAGGAAAGGCTAGCATTCCCTCCTCCTTGCTTTGCCTTGTTGAGAGCTTTCCAATGGTACCTCACCCACTTGATTATGAGATTCCTATAGGAAGATTCCCGAAAAGATTCCCTCCGGTCAAAGCTTATTTGACCAACCAGATAGGACTAGGACCGACCTGTCACCCATCCAAGTAAGTAATCCAAGGGTGGAGCTTGCTGACATGTCAGCTATTTGTGTGCCTAATCCTTTGGTGGAGCTTCCTTGGAGGAGATCCTCTTTGTCTATATAATAAAGAGAAGGTGCTCCTTTGGGACATCGGATGATTGAGTGTGAAATCTATGTTTCCTCTCTTCTCTTGTCCTCAAATCATTACAATGGTATCAAAGCGAGTGTTTTAGTCCAAGAGAGTGGATCATCCCTCTTGGAAGAACACAAACTATTGAAATTGAGTAATTTGAGGTTGTAACAATATGGAGTTTAGCGATGAAGTTAGTCGGGCTTATGAAGTAGCACATAAGACAAAGTAGCCTAGAATATTTCGTAAGTATCTATGAAACTTCTTGGAAAGCTTCCCGGCTATCTTAGCTTGCACCTCAAGTAAGTAGCTTCTAAAAGGAAGCTTCTAGAAGCTTCTAACTAGCTTAGCTTGCACGCCAAGTAGGCAACTTCTAGAAGGAAGCTTCTTGAAAAGCTTCCTAGTTAACTTGGCTTGCACTCTAAGAAAGCGGCTTGAGGAAGCTTCTTGAGAAGCTTCTCAAGGGCCTTGTATGCTACCTATAAATACCAAAGCCAAAGCTCATGCTAGGTATTTGGAGTTTCCCCTCATTCAAGTGTCCCAATGTGAGTTTCCATTCTCCTATTTCTCTCCTCGGATTTGGTCTTTTACATTGGTATCAGAGCAGGAATAGGATGGATGGAATTTATGGACCACCAAATCCACTTCCACCAAACCATTGGGATTTTTGCGTCCAAATACTACCCAAGTATTGTTTCACATAGTTCATCACCTCACACTTTGGACAAGATTTTCTGCATATGATCACCATATCTAAGGAACCCTTGGTGCTTTCGGTTGTAACTTATGGAAAACGGTGGACGTGTTGTTTCTATGTGTTAATAAATTAGAAAGATTGGGAGTGGTGTGATAGAGGAGCAACCATGGCGGCAATACCTAATGTTATCCTTGCTATGCAACAACAAATTGAGCACCTTACTTGATTGTTGGATGAACGAGATCTTTGACGACAAGAGCAGGTGAAGAGAGTACCAATCCGAGAAGGAGAAGATTGGATCCGAGTCCCTAAACCCAAGGTATTTGAAGGCAAGAATCTCCCAGGTGTAGTGGAGAATTTTGTGTTTGATTGTGAACGTTATTTTGAAGCTACCAATCTACAAGACGAGCGAAAACAGATTCTCTTGGCTTCTAGCCAACTGGATGGAGTAGCAAAGCTATGGTAGAGATTCTGAGTGGAGAGAGCCAAACGACAAATGGTTACACCAATCTTGACATGGGCAAAATTCAAGAGTGCAATAATTAGTCAGTTCCAAGGTATAAATGCCACACAAGCTGTACGGGATAAGTTGGCAGAGTTGAAACAGATTGGCTCTGTAAGAAGTTACATCACGCAGTTCAAAACACCATCATGCAAATTCTAGATATATAAGAAGGTGAAGCTCTGGATCAATTTGTGAGGGGCTTGAAGGCAAGAACCAAATTAGAGGTAACTATGCGAGAGCCACAACACTTGGAGGAAGCCATGCGGTCGGCCGAACGTTTTGATTCCTTGGTGGCAACAACTTGGTCTCGACCTCGACCTCCACAAAGCCTACCAATACACTACACACAAGTGGAGGAGCTAGCACCAATGGAGATTGATGCAATTCAACAAAGACCACTTGGTACGGCAGATAGGAAGAAATTGCGACAAAATGGTGGTTGTTTTTATTGTCACCAATTAGAGCATTGCATTGCTGAATGTCCACTCAAGAATGAACGACCTCGACAAGTTGCCCAAGTGGAGGTTGTGGAGCGGAATGATCAGAGAAACAAGGAATCCCAATAGGAGAATTTGAGCCACCTATTGGGAGCTTGATTAGTTCTAATGGGATTGAAGGCTCGACCTATGCAAGTTTGCTTCACTTGCAAGGTATGATATCTAATCAGGGTTGTAGGATTTTGGTTGATTCTAGAAGTTTAGAGAATTGCATGTCTATGCAAGTAGCAAAGGAATTGGGTATTCCAATCAAGCCAGTGATTGGAAGTAGTTTGATGATGGCGGATGGTAGAAAGTGTTCTGCATTCCGTACCTCGCATCCTATTACCTTCAAGATTGGGAAGGAGTATTTGGAGTGTATGAGGTTTGTAGTGGCACCTCTACATTATGATATCATTCTGGGTCTACCTTGGCTTGAATGTCATAAGGTTCAATTTGATTGGACCCGACGCCAAATTCAAGTACAACACCAAGGTAGGAATTTCCAATTAGGTTGTTTGGCACCTCTGAGTAAGACACTTAAGAATAGTTAGTCCCAAGATGGGAAGTTTGTTGAGAAGGTAGCCATAGAGCGAACCTTGAAGGAAGTGGAGTCCCAAGATGGGAAGTTTGCCAAGAAGGCAACCATTGAGCAGGCTTGGAAGAGAGATGAGTCCCTAGAAGGGAAGTTTGTTAGTAAAGCAGCCATAGAGCAAGCTTTAGAGGAAGATAAGTTTGTATTTGTGGTGTGGATCAAGTCGATTGCACAAGACCAATCTGTGGAGGACCAAGAGCCTCATCAAGTAATGGTTGATCGGATAGTTAAGGAGTTTGCGGATGTGTTTCCGGATGACCTGCCAAAGGGATTACCCTTCAATTGAGGTATGCTCTTCAAGATTGAGTTATTGCCAAGGAGTACTCTAGTGAGTAGACCAATCTATCAGTTCTCACCAAAGGAGTTGGAGGAGTTGCGAACAACACTTACAGAGTTGTTGGAGAAGGACTTCATACGACATAGTACCTTTCCTTGGGGAGCACTTGTACTATTTGTTCCAAAGAAGGATGGAGGACTTTGTTTTTGTATTGATTATCGTGGGCTTAATAAACAAACCATGAAGAATGCATATCCCTTGCCTTGGATCAATGACTTGCTTGATCAACTAAGTGGAGCACATTACTTTTCCAAGTTGGATCTTTGTAGCGGCTATTGGCAAATATAGATTGATAGAGAGGATGTGCAAAAGATTGCCTTTTGCACAAGGTATGGGCATTTTGAGTGGAGAGTTTTACCTTTTGGACTCACTAATGCTCCAGCAGTCTTCATGGATCAGATGCATTGGGTGTTAGATGTACTATTGGATCGGTCAGTGGTGGTGTTCTTGGATGATATCTTAATCTATAGCAAGATAAAGGCAAAACACATGAATCATGTGCAAGAAGTCCTAAGACGACTACAACAATGGAAATTTTACTACAAGAAGTTGAAGTGTGCCTTTTGGCAGAAGGAGGTTACCTTCTTGGGTCATAAGATCTCCTCAAAGGGGATCAAGATGGAAGAAGAGAAGATCAAGGCCATTATTGATTGGCCTACCCCAAAGGATGCTACAGAAGTACGGGCATTCAATGGATTGGCCAGTTTTTACCAGTGGTTCATCCACTATTATGCTCATGTGGTTGCACCATTGACTGACCTCTTGAGAAAAAACTCAAGCTTCTAGTGGAACACCAAGCATGAAGAAGCATTCCAGTAGTTGAAACATATGGTGTCTTCAAGACCCATTCTTCAACCATATGATCCTCAACTACCTTGTGTGGTTGATTTTGATGCTTCTAACTTTGCAATTGGAGTTTTGTTGCAACAAGAATTCCCAGATGGACTACATCCCATTGCCTTTGTGTCTCATGGACTAAATACAGCTGAAAGAAATTACTCTGCTCAAGATCAAGAACAACTTGCAATGATATATGCCACCAAGGTATGGAGGCATTATCTCTTGGGGAAACAAGTGATCATGCAAATTGATCACAAGCCATTGTTACAGACCTTAGACCTGGAGCACATGAAGAGTCAACATCATTGATAGGAAGAGCAACTCCAATTGTTTGACATCAAACTTGAATACAAACCAGGTTGGTTCCATGTCATCCCTGATGCTCTATCACGACGACCTAATTGAAGTCTCTTCCTCTCATCACGGCAGCAATTACGATGGTGTCAATTGACCCCAAGATCCATAACGAGTTTTGGTTAGCTCTACAACGAGATCCCTTCTTCCAAATGGTACATGGTAGTCTAAAAATAGGTGACAAGGAGTACAACACCTTCTCCTTCAAGGAAGGCCTTCTATTCCATGCGGACCAGATCTATGTTCCAGCCAAAGGTGATCTTCAACTTGTGCACCTTCAAGAAGCCCATGATTTACCCATCGATGGTCACATGGGTATGGACAAGACCTTAGGTACCCTCCAATGTCAATGGTGGTGGCCCAACATGACACAAGATGGTCAAGAATTTGTCCAATCGTGTGAGAGCTTCCAACATAACAAGGCCAGCAACTAGAAGCCAAGTGGACTCCTTCAACCGCTTGCCATTCCATCAGCTTGATGGGAGCATGTGAACTTGGATCTCATCACATCCTTGCCAAAGACAAAACAATGACACACCGCCATTGTGGTGTTTGTGGATAAGCTTAGTAAGCAAATCCACTTGGCACCAACCTGTGATACCATGGATGCTCCAACCTTAGCGTAAATCTACTTTGACAATGTCTTCAAGCATCATGGGATGCCATGTGTACTTATCTCCGATTGTGATCCTTGATTTACCGGGAAGTTTTGGAAAGCACTCTTTCAGATACTCGGCACCAAGCTTGCTTTGTCCATGGCCTATCATCCTCAAATTGATGGACAAATTGAATGTACAAATCATACATTGGAGGATATGTTGTGTGTCTTTGTCAATGTCCACCATACCAATTGGGATGAATGTCTTGCCGTTGCAGAATTTGCCTACAACAATTCCAAACAGGCAAGCACCGGATTCTCTCTTTTCTTTCTCAATTTTGGCCAAGATCCGCTTGTTCTAGATTCTCTTCTTGCTCTCCCTCCATCTCAAGTTCCTCATACTTCCACATTCTTGACCACTATATCCCAATCTCTCTAACAAGCCAAGTCTCACCTCCTTGTTGCTCAAAATCGCCAAAAACAATATGTAGACCACCATTGTCATGATCTCACCTTTGAAGTTGGTGATAAAGTCATGCTCTCCTCCAGTAACCTCCCTCTCCCACTTAATACCCAAGTTCGTAAACTTGCCTCTAATTGGATAGGACCCTTTGATATCACCCAAATTGTCTCTCCTATTACTTATCGACTTGCCTTGCCTTGTCACATGCGTATCCATCCTATCTTTCATGTTTCCAAGTTGAAACCCTTTGTTCTTAACCCCTCTTCCTTTTCCTCTTGAGTCCAACCTCCCCTTCTTCGTGTCCCTATCAATGATCATGAGGAGTACAAAGTTGATCGTATCCTTGAGCGTCGCCATATTCAACTAGGCCATATATTTGGAGAGGGTATCCCCTTCATGATGCCACTTGGGAACCTCTTTCTCACCTCTAGAATGCATAGCCAGCCATCCAAGAATTTAAAGCTTCACTGGCAATGAGGACGTCACCAACTAGCGGCGGGGGAATATGTAACAATATGGAGTTTATCGACAAAGTTAGTCGGGCTTATGAAGTAGCACATAAGACAAAGTAGCCTAAAATATTCTGTAAGTATCTATGAAGCTTCTTGGGAAGCTTCCTGACTAGCTTAGCTTGCACCTCAAGTAAGTAGCTTCTAGAAGGAAGCTTCTAGAAGCTTCCAACTAGCTTAGCTTGCACGCCAAGTAGGCGGCTTCTAGAAGGAAGCTTCTTGAGAAGCTTCCTAGTTAACTTGGCTTGCACTCTAAGAAAGCGGCTTGAGGAAGCTTCTTGAGAAGTTTCTCAAGGGCCTTGTATGCTACCTATAAATACCAAAGCCAAAGCTCATGCTAGGTATTTGGAGTTTTCCCTCATTCAAGTGTCCCAATGTGAGTTTCCATTCTCCTATTTCTCTCCTTGGATTTGGTCTTTTATAGAGGTGGAGAACATAGAGTAATTGCTAGACTTAGGAAGGACTTTAGAGAGCGGATGAGATGGATGCACCAGGAGGACAATTTCCCACACCTAGCTTTCCATTCTTGAATCTATTCCACATCATGGTTATGTATATCTAGCGTGAGCAAATAAGAGTATCATTAGTTTATCACTTTGGAGTAGAATTCATGGATAGGGTGATAAACTCACCAAACCCGGTGATTCTACCTATGGTGGTATATGATAGAGAGTGGGATTTGACAATCTACATTCTATTATGATGTTATAGATGTGAATGTCCCAAATTCTCTCCCTTTCAACACTCAAGTAGAAATTTGTTATGTAGTGAGATCAAAAGTGATGTTTAGAGATTTTGTGGTTAGGAATTTTGGTGAGGAGTATTATCAACAAGTGATAGCTCCTAAGGTCCCAATGGTAGTTCCGATAGTTTGTGCGCCTTCCAGAGTGATCATATTGACTCTATACTGAAGTAGACATTAGCAATTGAGTGTTCTAGGAACCATGGATTCGTAATTGCAAGAGCTAGTGCAATGAATGCAAGGGATGTTGAATGAATTTCAAGAGATTAAGATGACCATGGAGACAATACAAAGTCAAGTGCAGATCCTCAAGAATTTTCAAGCAATGTAAGAAGAAGAGTCGTCTCAAAACCCAATACCTATGGCGGAAGTAATTGGAGAGGCACCCATGCCTACAAACCATGTCAACAAGGAAGCCACATTGCTACTCCAAATGAAGAAGACCTGCAACATTGAGCCTTACAAGGGTGTAACAATATGGAGTTTAGCGACGAAGTTAGTCGAGCTTATGAAGTAGATAATAAGACAAAATAGCCTAGAATATTCTAGAAGCATCTAAGAAGCTTCTTGGGAAGCTTCCTAACTAGTTAACTTGCGCCCTAAGCAGGTAGCTTCTAGAAGGAAGCTTCTAGAAGCTTCTAACTAGCTTAGCTTGCACGCCAAGTAGGCGGCTTCTAGAAGGACGCTTCTTGAGAAGCTTCCTAGTTAACTTGGCTTGCACTCCAAGAAAGCGGCTCAAGGAAGCTTCTTGAGAAGCTTCAAGGGACTTGTTTGCTACCTATAAATACCAAGGCCGAAGCTCATGCTAGGCATTCAGAGTTTTCCCTCATTCAAGTGTCCCAATGTGAGCTTCCATTCTCCTATTTCTCTCCTCGGTTTCGGTCCTTTACATTGGTATCAAAGCAGGAATGGGATGGATGGAATTTATGGACCACCAAATCCACTTCCGCCAAACCATTGGGACTTTCATGTCCAGATATTACCAAAGCATTGTTTCACACAATTCATCACCTCACGCTTTGGGCAGGATTTTCTACATATGATCACCGTGTCAGAGGAACCCTTGATACTTCCAGTTGTAACTTATGGAGAACGGTGGACGTGTTGTATCTACGTGTTAATCAACTAGATAAATTGCAGGTAGTGGAATAGAGTAGTAGCAATGGCGGCAATACCGGATGTTATCCTTGCAATGCAACAACAAATCGAGCATCTTACTCGATTGTTGGATGAACGAGACCAGCAACGATGAGAACAGATAGATAGAGCGCCAGTTCGAGATGGAGAAGATCGCATTCGATTTCCGAAACCCAAGGTGTTTGAAGGCAAGAATCTTCCAGGCACAGTGGAGAATTTTGTGTTTGACTGTGAATGTTACTTTGAAGCCACCAATCTTCAAGACGAATGGAAACAAATTCTCTTGGCTTCTAGCCAATTGGATGGAGTGGCAAAACTTTGGTGGCGATTCCGAGTAGAAAGAGCTGAATGACAAATTGTTACACCAATTTTTACATGGGCAGAATTCAAGGATGCAATACTTGGTCGATTTCAGACTATAAATGCCACCCAAGCTGCACGAGATAAATTGGCGGAGTTGAGGCAGATTGGCTTAGTGAGAAGCTACATCACACAATTTCAGAATATCATCATGCAAATTCCAGATATCCAAGAAGGTGAAGTTCTGGATCAATTTGTGCGAGGATTGAAGTCACGAACCAGATTGGAGGTGACCATGCGAGAGCCACAGAATGTAGAACAAGCCATGCAATTGGCTGAGCGTTTTGATTCCTTAGTTGCGACAACTTGGTCTCGACCTCGACCTACACAAAACCCACCAGTACCACGAGTGGAAGAACCGGTACCAATGGAGATTGATGTTATCCAATGAAGACCACTTGGCACAGCAGATAGAGAAAGATTACGACAAAATGGAGGTTGTTTTTATTGTCACCAGTTGGGGCATCGCATTGCTGAATGTCCACTCAAGAATGGACGACCTCGACAAGTTGCCCAAGTGGAGGTTGTGGAGCGTAATGATCAGGGAAACGCGGAATCCCAGTAGGAGATTTCGAGCCGCCTACTGGGAGCTTGATTAGTTCCAATGGGATTGAAGGCTCGACCTATGCAAGTTTGCTTCACTTGCAAGGTATGATATCTAATCGGGGTTGTAGAATTTTGGTTGATTCTGGAAGTTCAGAGAATTGCATGTCTATGCAAGTAGCAAAGGAATTGGGTATTCCAATCAAGCCAATGATTGGAAGTAGTTTGATGATGGCGGATGGTAGAAAGTGTTCTGCATTCCGTACCTCGCATCCTATTACCTTCAAGATTGGGAAGGAGTATTTGGAGTGTATGAGGTTTGTAGTGGCACCTCTACATTATGATATCATTCTGGGTCTACCTTGGCTTGAATGTCATAAGGTTCAATTTGATTGGACCCGACACCAAATTCAAGTACAACACCAAGGTAGGAATTTCCGATTAGGCTGTCTGCACCTCTGAGTAAGACACCTAAGAATAGTCAGTCCCAAGATGGGAAGTTTGTCGAGAAGGTAACCATAGAGCGAATCTGGAAGGGAGATGAGTCCCAAGATGGGAAGTTTGCCAGGAAGGCAACCATGGAGCAAGCTCGGAAGAGAGATGAGTCCCTAGAAGGGAAGTTTGTTAATGAAGCAGCCATAGAGCAAGCTTTGGAGGAAGATAAGTTTGTATTTGCGGTGTGGATCAAGCCAATTGCACAAGAACAATCTGAGGAGGGCCAAGTGCCGCATCAAGCAACGGTTGATCGGATAGTTCAAGAGTTTGTAGAGGTGTTTCCGGATGATCTGCCAAAGGGATTACCCTCTGATCGAGGTATGCCCTTCAAGATCGAGTTATTGCCAGGAAGTACTCCAGTGAGTAGACCAATCTATCGGCTCTCACCAAAGGAGTTGGAGGAGTTGCGAACAACACTTACAGAGTTGTTGGAGAAGGATTTCATACGACATAGTACCTCTCCTTGGGGAGCACCGGTACTATTTGTTCCAAAGAAGGATGGAGGACTTCGTTTCTGTATTGATTACCGTGGGCTCAATAAGCAAACCGTGAAGAATGCATATCCCTTGCCTCGGATCAATGACTTGCTTGATCAATTAAGTGGAGCATGATACTTTTCCAAGCTAGATCTTCGTAGCGGCTATTGGCAAATTCCTATTGAAGGAGAGGATGTGAAAAAGACTGCCTTTCGTACAAGGTATGGACATTTTGAGTGGAGAGTTCTACCTTTCGGGCTCACTAATGCTCTAGCAGTCTTCATGGATCAGATGCATCGGGTGTTGGAGGGGCTATTGGATCAGTCTGTGGTAGTGTTCTTAGATGATATCTTAATCTATAGTAGGACAGAGGCAGAACACATGAATCATGTGCGAGAAGTCCTAAGACGACTACGACATTGGAAATTTTACTGCAAGAAGTCAAAGTGTGCTTTTTGGCAGAAGGAGGTTACCTTCTTGGGTCATAAGATCTCATCAGAGGGGATCAAGATGGAAGAAGAGAAGATCAAGGCCATTACTGATTGGCCTACCCCGAAGGATGCTACCGAAGTACGAGCGTTCAACGGATTGGGCCAGTTTTTACCGACGGTTCATCCACTATTATGCTCATGTGGCTGCACCATTGACTGACCTCTTGGGAAAGAACTCGAGCTTCTAATGGACCACCAAGCATGAAGAAGCATTCTAGAAGTTAAAGCATATGGTGTCTTCAAGACCCATTCTTCAACCATATGATCCTCAACTACCTTGTGTGGTTGATTTTGATGCTTCTAACTTTGCAATTGGAGCTATGTTGCAACAAGAATTTCCAGATGGACTACATCCTATTGCCTTTGTGTCTCGCCGACTAAATACAACTGAAAGAAATTACTCTGCTCGAGATTGGGAACAACTTGCAATGGTATATGCCACCAAGGTATGGAGGCATTATCTCTTGGGGAAACAAGTGCTCATGCGAACTGATCATAAGCCATTGTTGCAGACCTTACACCTAGAGCACATGAAGAGTCGACATCATTGATGGGAAGAGCAACTCCAATTGTTTGACATCAAACTTGAGTACAAACCAGGTCGGTTCCATGTCATCCCTGATGCTCTATCACGACGACTTGATTTGAAGTCTCTTCCTCTCATCGCGGCAACAATTACGATGGTGTCAATTGATCCCAAGATTCATAACGAGTTTCGGTTAGCCCTACAGCAAGATCCCTTCTTCCAAATGGTACACGGTCATCTAACAGCACGCGACAAGGAGTACAACACCTTCTCCTTCAAGGAAGGCCTTTTATTCCATGCAGACCAGATCTATGTTCCAACCAAAGGTGATCTTCAACTTGTGCGCCTTCAAGAAGCCCATGATTTACCAATAGCTGGTCACATGGGAGTGGACAAGACCTTGGGCACCCTCCAACGCCAATGGTGGTGGCCCAACATGACACGAGATGTTTGAGACTTTGTCCTATCATGTGAGAGTTGCCAACGGAACAAGGCCAACAACCAGAAGCCGAGTGGACTCCTTCAACCACTCGCCATTCCATCCGCTCGTTGGGAGCATGTGAGCTTGGATCTCATCACATCCTTGCCAAAGACAAAACAAGGACACACCGCAATTGTGGTGTTTGTGGATAAGCTTAGTAAGCAAATCCACTTGGCACCAACCTGTGATACCGTGGATGCTCCAACCTTAGCGCAAATCTACTTTGACAATGTCTTCAAGCATCATGGGATGCCACGTGTACTCATCTCTGACCGTGATCCTCGATTTACCGGGAAGTTTTGGCAAGCACTCTTCCAGATACTCGGCACCAAGCTTGCTTTGTCCACGGCCTATCATCCTCAAACTGATGGACAAACCGAACGCGCCAATCGTACATTGGAGGATATGTTGCGGGCCTTTGTCAATGTCCACCATACCAACTAGGATGAATGTCTTGCAGCTGCAGAATTTGCCTACAACAATTCCAAACAGGCAAGCACTGGATTTTCTCCCTTCTTTCTCAATTTTGGCCAAGATCCGCTTGTTCCAGATTCTCTTCTTGCTCCCCCTCCCTCTCAGGTTCCTCATACTTCTACATTCTTGACCACTATATCCCAATCTCTCCAACAAGCCAAATCTCACCTCCTTGTTGCTCAAAATCGCCAAAAACAATATGCAGACCATCATCGTCGTGATCTCACCTTTGAAGTTGGTGATAAAGTCATGCTATCCTCTAGTAACCTCCCTCTCCCACTTGATACCCAAGTTCGTAAACTTGCTCCTAATTGGATAGGACCCTTTGATATCACCCACATTATCTCTCCTGTTGCTTATTGTCTTGCCTTACCTTGTCACATGCGTATCCATCTTGTCTTTCATATTTCCAAGTTGAAACCCTTTGTTCCTAACCCTTCTTCCTTTTCCTCTCGAGTCCAACCTCCCCCTCTTCCTGTCCCTATCAATGATCATGAGGAGTACGAAGTTGATCGTATCCTTGCGCGTCGCCATATTCAACGAGGCCGTCACCAACATACGGAGTACAAGGTCCTTTGGAAAGGGTATCCCCTTCATGATGCTACATGGGAACCTCTTTCTCACCTCCAGAATGTACAGATGGCCATCAAGGAATTCGAAGCTTCACTGGCGACGAGGACGTCACCAACTAGCGGCGGGGGAATATGTAACAATATGGAGTTTAGCGACGAAGTTAGTCGAGCTTATGAAGTAGATAATAAGACAAAATAGCCTAGAATATTCTAGAAGCATCTAAGAAAGCTTCTTAGGAAGCTTCCTAACTAGTTAACTTGCGCCCTAAGCAGGTAGCTTCTAGAAGGAAGCTTCTAGAAGCTTCTAACTAGCTTCGCTTGCACGCCAAGTAGGCGGCTTCTAGAAGGAAGCTTCTTGAGAAGCTTCCTAGTTAACTTGGCTTGCACTCCAAGAAAGCGGCTAAAGGAAGCTTCTTGAGAAGCTTCAAGGGACTTGTTTGCTACCTATAAATACCAAGGCCGAAGCTCATGCTAGGCATTCAGAGTTTTCCCTCATTCAAGTGTCCCAATGTGAGCTTCCATTCTCCTATTTCTCTCCTCGGTTTCGGTCCTTTACAAAGGGGCAGCGTATGATGGGAGTAGTGGAAAACTAGATCTCAAGAATGAATCTATATTTTTGACTGTTCTTAACAGAGATCACGGAGTATGTTGTAGGCGTGTTTGCATGTGGGTACTTGACCAATAAAGCCCTCACATGGTACAATGCTTGGGAACAATCCATGTTAGTAGAGGGAAGGGAGGTCACGTGGACAGCAATGCCAGAAGGACTGCTGAAGAATTTCCAATTGGTGGATTCCGTGCAGATGGCCCAAATCTGACTATGGGAATTGAGACAAAAGAATAGCGTACAAGAGTATGTGGAGGCATTTTTGGATCTACAAGTCACAATAACTGATATGAGTCCAATAGAGGCTCTTGAAAATTTTAAATGAGGTTTGAAGGAGCAATTTGCCAAGAAGTCATGGTGCAAAATCCTTGCATGGTATTTGAAGCCATTGCTTGTGTGCAAAGAATAGCAGGAGCAATTGGTGGAGGTGAAGGAGTAGTTCCACCTCAACATTATCGGGCAAAAATGCCACACATATGTGGACCAATACCAATAGAATTGGGCAACCTTTGATTTTGAGATTGAGGAGCACGACCGCTTCAAGGAGAGCGTGGACGGGTAGAAGAATAAAGAGATGGAGTCCCACAAGGAGAAGGAACTTGAGGAGAACAAGGCTGTTGTTACAACTGTGGCCGTATTGGGCACATATCTACCAACTATTGTGTTTGTTTCCCTAAAGGCCCTTGGCCTTCATACAGGCAATCTTTGAATAACATAGAGGCACATTGAAGAGGAGGAGGTGGAAATCACTTTGGAAAATGAAGATTGCCAGTAAATGTACATCACAGATTTATTGGCTCAATAAGGAATCAAAGAAGCAAGGGAAGGAAGAAGATAAATGCGCAAAGGTCCTGAAAGGCAACCTCACAATTGATTGTTGTGAATGGAGTCCTTGAAGGCAATCAAGTGAGAGTATTAATAGATCCGAGTGCAACAAAGAATTTCTTGTCTCACTCTGTTGCAATAAGATTGGGAATGGATCTAAAGAGAGATGAGAGTGAAGAAGTAGAGTTACCTAACAAGCAAACAGAGAGGATTGAATCATTACCTAGACGGGTAACACTCTCTATAGGATTGAGTAGCGAGTGATATAATTAGCTTGTTATGATGCAATCTTAGGCATGCCATGGATGGATCATTACAACCCTATGGTAGATTGGAGGAAGAAAGTGGTGAGAACCCACCAATGGTCAATCATTGGGGTTAAAGAAAAATCACACAAGCAAGAATTGCCTCTATATGTCATAGGGACGGCAACTATCTGTAAGACCGATAGATGTTTCATAGGTCTAATAAGAAAAGTCTAGAGTGCACAACTTGATGGACAAATTCCTGAGAAATTGAAAGATGTGGTGGATGAGTTTCAAGATGTCTTTCCCAATGATCTACCCTTAGGATTACTACCAAAAAGGAGAGTAGATCATAAAATTGAGACACTCTTGAGGAAGATACCTCCTTGTAAGGCCCCATATCACCTATCACCTCATGAGTTGGAGGAGTGTTAGACTCAAATTGAAGAGATGCTGCAGAAAGGGTTCATCCAATCTAGCGTATCACCATATGGGGCTTTTGTTTTGTCTGTGAAGAAGAAGGATGGTACAATGTGCATGTGCACTGATTATTGGGGTCTCAATTAGCAAATAGTGAAGAAAAAATACCCCTTACCTTGCATGGATGACATGTTTGATCAACTCCATGGAGCAAGATACTTCACCAAATTGGACTTGCAGAGTGGTTACAATCAAATCTGAATTGTAGAGGAGGATGTGTACAAAACTGCCCTTCAAACCAAGTATGGCCACTTTGAGTATCTTGTGATGCCTTTTGGCCTCACCAATGCACCTACCACTTTCATGAGTCTAATGAATGACATATTCCATCCATACTTGGATAAGTCTATTATTGTCTTCTTGGACGACATCTTAGTATACAGTAGCACAATGACGGAACACAACAACATCTACAAGAAGTCCTCCAGATTCTAAGACAAAATTGATTGTATGCCAAAATCTCAAAGTGTGAGTTTGGCAAGTCTAAAGTAGACTACTTGGGACATAGAGTAAGTGCAGAGGGCATTCAAGTATTGACGGATAAAATTGAGGTCATTCAAAAATGGAATGCCCCAGAAGATCAGACTCAACTCAAGAGCTTCTTGGGGTTGATGGGATTCTATCATAGATTTGTCAAGGACTTCTCCAAGGTTGCATAGCCTTTACCGACACTACTTGGCAAGAGGAAGAAGTGGACATGGAGAACCGCACAAGAGTTGGCCTTTCAAGAATTGAAAACCCGCCTTGTTACATGCACCAATCTTAAAGTGGTATGACCCAAAACATCCAATCAAGTTGGCTATAGATGCATCAAGCATAGCAATAGGAGTAGTACTACAACAAGAGTGGCATGATAGATGGCATCCAATTGTATATTTCTCTTGAAAATTGTTATTGGCAGAGTGCAACTACCACACCACAAAATGAGAAGAGTTGGCCATCATTCTTGCAACCAAGCATTGGAATCACTATTTGGGTGAGAAGGCATTTGTAGTAAAAATAGACCATAAACCTCTAGTCTACCTCAAGATGCAAAAGGATCTATCTTGTTGCCAAATTTGGTGGGTAGAGTGGCGACAATGCTTCAACATGATAATCACCTATGTGGAAAGTAAGAAGCAACTTGCAAATGCATTCACCTACATGCCAATGGCAAATAACTTGGTGGTAGAGGTTAAGATTAACCCTAAATTTTGGCCAGAGATTCTGGCTACTACAAAAACTGATCCATAGATTGTAGAAGCACAATCATCCAAAGGCATCACCAACACCCAATGACTCACCTTTCGTGATAGCAGATTATGGATCCCAAATGTCCCAGAATTATGCACTACCATTCTAGTGAAATGTCATGATTCGGCCATTGCAGGTCATGTCAGAGTGTACAAGACCTTGGATGCAGTCCAATGCTATTACTATTGGCCCAAGATGAGCAATGATGTCATGGACTACGTGCCCAGTTGCCTACTTTGTCAATAGAACAAAGCTTCTAATCAAGCTCCTGTAGGGCTCTTTCAACCTCTCCCCACTCCTACCCAACGTTGGGAAAAAGTGAGTATGGATCTTGTCTATGAATGACCCAAGACCACCTCAAGGTTTGACTCCATCGTGGTCTTTGTGGACCGGCTTAGCAAAATGATTCATGTATGCTCTACCACTAAGGATGTGACCGCTCCACAACTAGCTCAATTATACTTAGATGCAGTCTTCTCTCACCATGGCTTGTCTCAAGTACTCATCATTGATAGAGGCACTTAATTCACTAGTTGTTTTGGCAAACACTCTTTGGTTTCTTCAAAACCAAGTTGGCCATGTCCACAACTTACCACCCACAAACAGATGGACAAACAGAGTGGGCTAATTGCACTATTGAAGACATGTTATGCGGCTTCACCTTAGAAGAGCAAGAGAGGTGGGACACCCTACTCCCGTTGGTGGAATTTGCTTACAACAATTTAGTGAATGTATCCACCAAGGTCACTCCGTTCTTCCTCAAGTACGGTGAGCATCCCTTCGCACCTTCTAGCTTGATGAAGATCTGTCTGGTGGCTACCAAGGTCAATGTAGTCAACACATTTGTTTCTAGAATCCAACAAGGTGTGGAGAGCACCAAGCATAGATTAAAGATTGGGCAAAATCAACAAAAGAAATATGTTGATGCACACCATAAGCACATGGAGTTCAATGTTGGGGATCAAGTGTGGCTATTGACAACCAACCTTATATTAGTTGGACCTTGTAAGCTTAGACCTCGTTTTATTGGACCTTTCTTGATTCTTTGTCGAGTCAGCATTATGGCCTATCACCTTGAGCTACCACCACACATGAAGATCTATCCAGTGTTCCATGTTTCCCTTCTACGTAGATATGCTCCTCGATCAGGCCAAGGTCATTCCACACAAGACATTTGACCTTGTCCGACACTCATTGATAGCACGGAGGAATATGAAGTGGAGCATATTCTCCAAAAACGTATGTGTGGTACTTGCTATCTGCGAGTGGACTATCTAGTACAATGGAAGGTTACCCCATCTATGAAGCAACCTAGGAGCCTACTGCCAATTTGACACATGCACCGGTGTTGGTGCAAGTGATTGAGCAATAGTTGCACAACGAGGACGTTGCGTCTTAAAAGGAGGGAGGTCTGTGATACCAAGAGCTCAGCCATATGATCTAGATGTGAAATTTGAGTTTGGTAATATCTGGAATGATGTTATACATGATGGTCAAAATAGATCAGATAGAAGTATCACCAAAAGAGTACTTCTACTAATAGGGCAAAAACCGAAATAGACTTGAAAACCTTAGAACCAATAGCTAGCATATGATTTAAAGGTGAGAATTGGTTAGTAACATTTGGAGGATGTTACACATGATGGACTAAACAGATCAAAAAGAGGTATCACCAAAAGGGGACTTCTACTAATAGAGTAGGAATCAAAATATGCTTGAAATTTTTTAAGGCAATTTTGGAGGCCTAAAAGGATGAATTAGGCCCCAAAATGTGCAGATAATCCCCTCCCAACAGATGAATGGCTAACCTTCCCTCCCCCTTGCTTTGCCTCATTGAGAGCTTTCCAACGGTACCTCATCCATGTGATTATGAGATTCCTATAAGAAGATTCCTTAAAAGATTCCTTCTAGTCAAAGCTTGTTTGACCAACCAGATAGGACCAGGACTGACCTATCACCCATCCAAGTAAGTAATCCAAGGGTGGAGCTTGTTGACATGTCATCTATCTGTGTGCCTAATCCTATGGTGGAGTTTCTTTGGAGTAGATCCTCTTTGTCTATATAATAAAGAGAAGGTGCTCCTTTGGGGCATCAGATGATTGAGTGTGAAATTTGTGTTTTTCTCTCTTCTCTTGTCCTCAAAGTATTACACTTGTCCTCTAGTAGAAACATTTTTCCCAATTCACCGTCTCTCCTACAAACATGTGATGGAAGAAGACAACATGTTGCTTTGTCATGGAGGTGGTCCGCTTTGGCTTCAACATAGCCATTAGAGACCAGACAATACTTTGTTTTATCGGGTCTTTGTAAGTGTCTACCTTATACCCATTCTTGGTGCAAGGCTTACTGAAATTTTTCTTCAACTCTTCAGTTTCTTCCATAGGTTCACAGTTTCAATAGAGGGTGACTCTTGCCTCATCTCTTGCTTCTCTACCCAAGACAAGTCTCCAGTCCGACTCAATCCATCAAGCCAGATTCCCTTGCTTCCCCTTTGCCTCAAGGCCATCTATATAGTTACTCGTGGTGATTTCTACCATGAACCTTGGAAAACTCAAGTTCCATTTCCAGGCCAAAAATGTGATACAAAGTCTACTTAAGACATTGATCCTAGCTACCATATCCAACCGCCAAATTGCAAGATTCCACATTGCAAGTGATGGAGCTTGTTAGTTCCTCTTTGTTGGCTTTGTGCACTCTCTAGCTCATGGTCTCTCACAAATTAACCACACTACTTGGCTTGTAAGTCTAACTCCTTTTGGGATAAATCTTCATAGGGATAGGATAATGGTTCAACATTGCAAAATTCACTCGACAAAGTGTAAATTTTATACTTCTTTGATTCTTGGTTATTCTTTAGTCAAGCATTAATTGCAACTCACCAATTTTTTGTGACTTTTTCTTGTCACTCTCAACTTTATCCTACTTCCAAAGTAGTTATTTTTATGATTGTACTTTCTTGATTGGTTTGGCCCAAAGAAAAGTTGTTATGGTTTCTCTGGATCAGGTTGATCATTCCAATGCAAAGTATAATTATTTTGTGTCTACCACCCTTCTAGTCCAATCCAAGTCCTTCTTCCTCTAACATGAAGTTGACTTCCCTGGGTCAGATTGAAACACATGATCCTTCTCTTTTCTTCTCCACTTGGCTTCAATTCGGCTTCCACAATACATTTCTTCTTTAAAACTTACTAAAAAAATAATGTGGGTACCACAACTACCTTCAATAATCTAAGTTAACATAGATGTAACAAGTCCACTATTTTCCATAAGTGACAATCCAAATTACCAAGGGTTCATCAGACAAGGTGATAGCATCCATAAACTTCTGCCCAGAATGTGAGATGATGAACTACATGAAATGATACTTGGGTAGTACATGGACATGAAAATCCCAATGGTTTGAGGGAAATGGATTTGGTGGTCTATAATTCCCATTTATCCCATTTGTGCTCTAATACCAATGTAAAAAGACCAAGGTGAGAAATAGGAGAATGGAAGATCAGAGTGAAAGTTCATGTTAGGACTCTTGAATGAGAGAACTCCAAATTTCTAACATGAGCTTAGGCTTTAATATTTATAGTGAACATACAAGGCTCTTGAGAAGCTTCTTTCTAGAAGGTACCTACTTGGTATGTAAGCTAAGAAAGCCGAGAAGCTTCCCAAGAAGCTTCTTTTTAGGAGCCACCTACTTGGCATGCAAGCTAAGCTAGTTGTGAAGCTGCTCAAGAAGCTTTCTCCTAGAAATCAACCACTTGGCATACACATTACCCAATACTTAGAAGATACTAAGTAGCTTCCTAGATTCTTCTATAATATTCTTATAATTCTTGGCTAATTTGGTCTATTTTCTACTTTCATTAGTCTTAACTAACTTGTCTGTAAACTCCATATTATTACATTTGGACCCATATACCTACCAATAATACCATAGCTAGTCTAATGTTGATCCAACCAAACAACTCCAATAGACATACTCCCTTTGTTGGATATTGCAAAGCAATAAGTGTGGTCTCCAAAGGTGACAAGATAATAGTCTTTAGAGGCTCATCATCACAATGGTCTCGCAACTTGTAACCTACCATCACAACATGCATTCTCATGGTTTATATGTCATCACTTTCTATCTCATCTAAGAGAAACATACATAGTTTAACTAGTCATCACTCCAATCTCACTATTGAGAATACACTATAGCACCAACACTCTAAATATTAGGGCACCTCACACAAACATGATGCACAAACAAGAAGTAGAAAATGGAGGAGGTCCAATAATAAGAAATATAAACAATAACCCTCCATCCCACAAATTGAAACTAGACTAAGTCTACCATCATTTGGCATTTGACATAATAAGAATGTACATTTATAAAATGCTACCAAGATCACCAAGAATAGGATCAAATGTACTTTCCTAACCAAAGCTACATGAGTATATGTATCAAACTACCAATCATTAGACCAACAAGTGACAATGGACCAATTGGCTAGGGCACCAATCTAGAAACCAAAGATCTAGGGTTCAAACCTTGTTGCCTACAATCTGAAGGGTTGGTA